>VYXC01010636.1:303438-452512 GCA_013397175.1 Platysteira castanea | reverse complement strand
TTTTTTTTTTTAAACTTCATAGTTGTAGAGGCTAGTAAACCGATCAGTGAAAGAGCAAAGGTACACACATCACACTGACAACAACGAGAAGGCAGAAGCACCGTTAGCTGCAGGGATGACAGGTGGCTGGCGACACTGTGGGAAGCAAGGAGCTGCAGCTGCAAGCCTGCTCTCTACTGGCCACACAGAGATGGGGCAGTGCCGCTCCCGGAGCAGGGCGGGGAGGCGAGCACCGGGCGAGCCGCGGCAGCGTTAGCATGTTACATTGCAGTCGTCTGAGGAGGGGAGAGAAAGTGATCCCGAGTCTCAATACTCTCAAATTCTGACTTTGAGTTTTGAGGCTAAAGTACTGAAAACCTACAAACCGAACAAAACGTTTCAGAGAAAATAAAAAAAAAGGAAGAAAAAAAGAAATAAATAAATAAAGAAAAGGGTGTTAGTATGTCTCATCCAGATCTGTGGGTTTTGTGAATTCTAGAATATGATATTGGCCTATTACCTGCCTTAATTTAATATCTAGAGGTAAAGAGGATGATAGAAAGTGTTTGCCATGAACTTACTAGCATTCCTCTTAAATCATGCCAAAATAAAATAATCATTAAATATCATGAGTGTAAACACACAATCACCCTGTTCAGGTGTATGAAAAATAAATGTTGATTACATGAGATTTCTGTGAAGCAAAAGCTGCAGATGTCCAAGGTTTAGCCTGTATCTCTATTTAACAAAGAATTTGAAGTAACTGAAAATCCCTTTTGCCAAACGATTAACAAAAGGGAAGTTGCCACTTGGGTAAGTCCTGACCACCTGATGGAGTCAGTGCGGGCTGAGAGGAATCACGGCCAATTTCTATCATCCCCTTGGTGTTCTAGAACAGAGTGCGGAAACCAGGAGAATAAGGTACCTGCTATGTGGACTGCTGACAGAGGGTCCAGGCTGTGAGAGACTACATTTGCCCCGTGGCTGTTTGCAATGAACAGGGGGTAAAGAAAGAAGAATGTTCAGTCCAGGCAAATAAAGACAAGCTACTGATGAAACTAAATTAAAAGTGCAGCAAAGGAAACATAAAAAAAAAAAAATCAAATGAAGAGACCAATACCCATGAATCAAGGAAACTGGCTTTTCTTTGCACCTAGTTGAGTATGAAAATTATTGGAACGTATATAGGGAACTCAAAAATAACAGTTTACACATTATGTTTATGAACAGTAGCTCTGGGTTTTAAAAAAAGTCTCTAGAAGTTTAGTTCAAACAATTCGTCATATGAGTTAGATGAAATCTTACTAAGCTGGATATGGAAAAATATATAGATTTAAAAATGCACATGCAGAAAAATTAATTTTCTCAAGGAAAAAAAGGTCCAAGACCCTCCTTTGACAAGTTTTGCCTCTGCTCCAGCCCACAATTTTGAAGGCCAAATAACTGGAGCTGCATTCTTGCACTCACAGCTATTTGCTGGATTATTTAATGAAGTTAGATGTTTATAATTCTGATTGTATTTTTTTTTGTATTAGTATTTATTTATTTAGCATCAGCACATTTGGCACTGAAATTTTGAACAATATCACTTCAGTCTTCAAAATTGTGTGGGTGCAGAATCCAGAAGTTTGAAAACTAGACCCAAGGAATCATATAACTTAGCTATGAATTATGGAAAAAAAAAGAAAAAAGAAAAAAGTAGTCATGTACATGAACAATAACAGATTAGAGATAGACAAATCCTTACTAAAATATTAAGATGAAACCTATCATAATTCTAAATGCTTTCTAGACAAAGATTTTATGGTAAAATACTTCTCCATTTCCTGTAATGGTCAAGTAACCTTCAGGTACATCTGTGATATCAGAGTTACTATAAATTATTTAGGTTTAAATTTAAAAGAAAAAAGCATTGACCTCTGAAATAAAATATTAAGGTTTATATTCTCCTTTGGAAAAGCCAGTATTCCTTTACATTCTCATACTAGCATCTAAAAGGAAACTAGTGAATGTAAACCAAAATTAAAAAAATAAATCAATTTCAAGAGCCATAAATTTATCAAGGCAGAACTCAGAGGCTTTACAAAAAGTGCAAACGGAAAAACAAAGCAAAACAAAACCAAAACGATCTGATTGTCTTAAGAACTAAGGAAAAAAGCAAATTAATCAACCAATAGAATTGCAGAAAAAGACAAAATAATTGCAGTTCCAATTTGGGCTCAGAGTATGGAAGTGTTAAGTACTAGGCATGTATTGCTATATTTCTTGAATTTTGTGCCAGCGATGTAAATGGGCAACTCCAGAGTTGCCACCATGGCCATTGATTAGGTCCTGCACATCTAGCTGGTTCAAATAGCGTTTTGTGCCCTTCAGCTCTACTTAGCCATTCATCCAAAGTCTCAATAAGACCATCTGCAACCTGCATCACAAATGACAAAAAACTTATTGAGATTCTTGATGAAGCAGCTCTGAAGAGAAGGCCAAACAGAAATGGAGGACTGATTATACCAGACAAGACCAGACTTTGGGGTGCTGCCATCACTAGAGCAAAATACAAGAGACACGACATGCCATACCATGGTAAACCAACCACACCGACAGCCCTGGTTTCAGATAGTATTTACCACTTCTGGTTTCATGCAGGATGGGATATGCAGCAGGGTTGGGGAAAGCAGCTGTGTTTTGCTTTTGGTTTATGCCATTTCCTTTCCTAACAAGTGAGAAGGGGTGACTTCCAGCTGGCTAGAACTGCTGTTGACAGCTAGAGCTCCCACCCAAGAGGTGGAAGAAAATAAATGACGTGAAATTACCGTTCTCTGTCTGCTTGGAGTGCTTCTTCCAGATACAGGACTCACTGAGCCTGATGTGTCTAATTCATCGGAAGACCATGAGGACAATTCCTAAAGTTCAGAAGGAATGGAGCTCAGAAATACAGCAACTAGCTGTACAGGTAAGCAAACTATAAAAATTACCCTGAGTGAAATTCCAGCAGAGTTATTTCCAAGGCAAATAAAATAAAGCAGCTAAATTTTGTTACCAAATTTTAAAAGACTAACGCATTACATGTTTTCTCTGTCAGCCCTATAGGAAAAGAAAAGCAAACAGTAGTTAAAACTTTATTTTTTTTAGGTGACATATTTTCCACCAAAATCAATACAGGAGAAAAAACAGCTGTTCTTTACTGGCTGTGAATTACAAGAAGAGTTTGGTACTACAATGATTTTAATTAAACAGGCAGAAATCCACTAGAAGGAGGGAAGAGCTGAGTTCTCGTGCTTTAAGCCCCTGTTAATCCAACACTTTTAAAATAGTGTTAACTAAAGGAGAGCCTTGAAATCTTTACTTCATATCTGTCACTGCTGGCAAAGATGTATGTGTAACTCCCTCTCACATACCCTGAGATACACGACAACTTGAAAAGATTTGGACTATGGCTCAAAGCTTAAGAGGCACATATGAGAGACTCCTTACCTCATTACAGAATTTATTTTATGCTTTTTTTTCTCTCTTTGACAGAGTGAGCATTAACATCCTTTCCAGTGACAACTGACATATTGTAATTTTCAGTACTGCAACTGGAATAATTATCTCATATACTTTGCCAGTTGACTGATTCAGTAATAGCAGGGTAAACAAACCAAGAAGTTCAGTAATTATTGTTATACCAAATAGAAAAATATTACTGAATTTAAAAACTCCACCATATCAGAAGAGATATTTACATTATGCAGTTTAAAATTACTTTATGATATTCAAGATTACATGTTCCATCTTGATAAGCACTACAAACCACAGAAACAGAGCAGCCAACAGCACTGTTCAGAGAAAGGTTGTTAAAAACAGCAGGAAACATGCTCAATGAACAGAAAAGAATAAAAAGATGTGACTTACCAGTTGACTACTTGAAATGTCTAGAATTTTCTCTAGGTCTTTGAGATGACGTGTGACCTCTTTCAAGAGGAGCTTCAGTCTGTTTCCAATGACATGTACCTTTTCTTTGGCTTCGAGACAATCCTTGCCTTCAGCATTGACTAGCAATTGGCAAGACATATCTTGCAGTGACGCCACCTTCAACTGAGACTCCAGCAGTTCACGTCTGATTTGCTGTTGCCAAGGCAAGCATCAAATTTTTTAACAGCAGTTAAATAAAAAAGGAAAAAAGCTAGAACTCACAAAACTCAACACTTGAAATTAAAGACAAGGAAAAAGAAAGAGAAGCAATACAAATTTCTAATCTGACAGCAAGATATATAGAAGCCTAGTAGTTGCCTGAGATTTAAAATCATGTGTTGTTCTACTAATGAAAGTGAGTGGTGTTCTCTACCAAGGTAAAGTCAGTCACTGACACTGGTCCCACAGCTCTGTGTTAGCACACAATGTAGAGTGCTAACCCTCAAGAGAAAGAGAAATCTGATTAAATGTTTTTCTGGTGATGTGTTTTGCGAGAGAAAAGGGTGATTATAATCCTACCATCAGAAGTCTGTGACGGTCCTGCAGTATTTCTGAGTCCAGGTTGGGATTGATGGGCACAATCTCATTTTTTCTTCTGTCAATATTCTCCAACCAAAGCAGCAAACCATGGCTCAGTTCATGGAAATCCTGCAAATGATGAATCATGATTTTAATAGGGTAGCAAAATATTCCAGTCAAATTCAGGTTTTTAATTTATCCTCTGATACATCCTACTAGCTAAATAAAATAACTTCCACAAAGAGAACAACAAAATATTAGAATACTATTCCAGAGACGACAAATTTAGTAAATATTGGGCTGTAAATACACGTTTTAGGTAGCGCAGGTGCATCCTTGAGAAAAACATATGCCAAAGCTGTATTTTGGCTTCCATGAGCAAGTTTCAGACGGATCGTGAGCACACCAGTTAACTAAATGGTTTATATTTTCAATACATGGGATGCTGACCGTTTGAAACAGGCACAGTACAGACCTGGCACTGTATCAATGCATCCTGCAAGGAGCCACGCCACTCTTCGATCATGCTGCACACGTGCTCCCAGCGCACGTTCATCTGAGTCAGGCGCTCCTGGAGCTTCTTGCTCTCCTCGCTGTCTGACTGGGTGAACTCTGAGCTGCACAGATTGATGGACAAGATGATTGCTTTGCGGTTATCAATTGCC
This sequence comes from Platysteira castanea, assembly GCA_013397175.1. NCBI lineage: Eukaryota > Metazoa > Chordata > Aves > Passeriformes > Platysteira > Platysteira castanea. Next base: position 447,398 of record VYXC01010636.1, on the reverse strand, counting down.
TTCTGCAGCTCCTTGATGATAAGACAAACGGGAAGAAAGAATGGAAATTGGTAAAACGTGACTTTCAGAAACACAAAAGCAGAGAAGGCATCACAAGACTGCAGTGATTTGCCATCAGCAGCTGCAGAAAGGCACCATACTGTAACAGTTCCTTTAGTCTGGATATAACATTTCTGTGCTCACTCTGTGAGTCTGCAAACGTTCACTCTTTAACATCTACCAAAATTTTACTGTGAGCATAAACAAGACCAAGCCAATAAAACTTGTAAAGTCTTAAAAGCCTGAAGTCAGAGTTGAATTTTAAAGATCTGGCTCATGTTTCAGATATTTTAAAGACAGAGTAGGTCCAACAAAATTTAAAGACGTAGCACAACTGTATTTTAGCTCACAATAAAACTTTCGCCCTCACTTCTCAGTTTTGCTGATTAACACGAAAACCAACATACTTTCAAGTGGAAACTGCTGTCATCACTATTTTAAAATAAAAGCTTTTACTGAGAGAAACAAAAACATACAAAGAGTATGAAAAACTTCAATTTATAGAAGCACAACTTGTATAAAAACTCTGATTTGTTTACATTGAAAGCCACAAAAGAAACCCCACCTCTTTTGGTTTGGAGGTTACTAATGGGCTTTCAAAGAGAGGGTGAGATAAGAACAGAATTCTTATGAAATGTCCCGTTTTCCACCTACAAAACAGCATTTACTTAAAAGCACGATGTCACAGTAACCTCTGTAGTACTTATGGCAGCTATATTTGGATTACAGTGAAGATCAGCATTGACATGTTTCACATGGATCACTGTTGGAAACAGCCTTTACTGTTCGTTCACCTCATCCCTGGCATGAAGCACAGTGCATTTTGACACTGGGTCCCATATTTTCGTGCCCACACTTGTAAGATACTAGTAACTGAATGTGAAGTTGTGGGCCACCACATTTGCAGATCTTTATAGCTGTAAAATATACAGGAGTGATGAAAAAGTAACATTCAGAGCTTGATACACCTGAGATGACAGAAGAAGAAAAGGAAATGTTGCAAAGGGGAATCAAGTTTTTCCTGTGTTGCACTGGTGACACTGGGTAGGTTACAACCACTTTGGACTCTTTCTCCTTCCTCCACACAAAGTAGTATTTCTCAAGGAGGCATTTCTTTTGTAGCATTATTTTGTTACCAATTTGAGTAGAAGAGAATTGATCTAACTTGGCACTTTTTTTTACTTCATCAGTTTGGGTGACATCAGGAGTTATCTGTACATTCTGGAATTACAGAATTGCCACAGAATTACTATTCCAAAACTTTATTTGGATTGCCAGTGGTACATTTTCCTGCCGAAAGGCGATTCAGAAAATCACTTCGCCAGTTACTTTATCAGCAGTAGCCTGCTATGTGGAGCAAACCAGCTGCAATTATTGGTAACCTCTTCAACATACCTGTTGCACTCAGTTTCACAAGGTAACTCATGGAAAAGAGCAGGAAAACTCACTTTCAGTTTTTTAATTCTGAGCTCAATAGTTTGTATGTCAGTGCTGAGATCAAGGCGGTGGAGCTTCTCCAGTTCCTCTTCAGTTTCTCCCAACCAAGTCCAGATGCTATTAAGGTCGGAGTTGAATTGCTGCCATTGCTGAAGGTTCTGCTTCATCCTCAGCTCCTTGCTTAGAGCTTGAGCCTGGATTAATTCCCATCTTTCAATTACACCTGGAATTACAAACACAAAATTCAACAAAAGCCAAAAAACCCCACTAGCTACACACACACACAATTGCCTGAGTTGAATACTGTTCAGGACAAAAAGATGCTCCATAAAAACTCTAAGCCACAAACTCTAACCACATTAAAAACAAATTAAAAGTTAGATTGAAGAAGGCGATGTTGGAGAGAAAGAATGAAGAACCTGGATGATTCCAATTTTATTGCTTTCTTATGTCAGACTTCTGTGAGCAGAATCAGGTGAAAATAAATTTCTTTAAGCAGATAATCATACAGGTGAAAGCTAATATTAGAAGAAACAAACGCTGACTTAGATGTTTTGTACAGCAGTATAAGCAACCTTTCTCAGGAGAATTCTTACAACAAAAACCCATTGCATCCACAGGGACTTTCTGAAAGGCTTAGGGTTATGCCTCATGATATGAAGCGGTTCTTAAAATGGATGGGAAAAACTAAACTCTTCATAGGGCATACACAGGGAATACTCACTATTCCTATTAAAAGATGTTAAACAGAACATGGTAACAGACCATCATGCAAAATTTACATCAGCAAATAATACCAAGTGCTTATTCAGAAAATCTTTGCATGTTTGCTATTTCCATAATTGCTGTTCATCAAATGAACTACATATTACTTACCAGCTGTTTGTGTTTCAGTGCTGTTCATGTTAATGAGTCCTGAAAATTTTTCTTCTTCCTCCTTCAGTTTATATCCAAGCCTTCTTACTGAGTCTATGCTTCCACTGCATTCACCTAGCAGTTTCATCTGTGTTAACAAACAAAAGATCCCTTTTCAATTTGTACAGGACCAATTGTATGAACAGTGCATAAATTAATAATGCAACTTCCAGAAATTTCCAAAAGTAAGTATAAGTGTGAAGAAAAAAAAATCTATTATTTTAACAATCTGTGCTGATACTACAAAATAAGTATATGGAAACAATAAAGGCTTGAAGCATAAGTTAAGACTAAATAGAAATAACATAGAGCCATTATGCCAAATCATTCTAGATGTCTTAGGTGCAATCTTTTCTAAATTTTAAGACACTGTGGGAAAGACACTAGAATATTGATAAAGAAAATTAACCTCAATGTGCAAATACTATTATGCATCCTAGCAGCTAATTTTTAAATTCTGTCTGTAATAAAATCATTTGAGTGGCTTAGAGAGAGATTTATCTTCCAGAAAACCTCTCTGAGAAGGATTGTTAATCAGGGATTCCATACATGCAACCTTGCTTATATGATTCATGTTTATAATTCATTAGCAATATGAATACTGTGCCTGAAGCTATAAAACCTGTAGAGGAAATTCAAACAAGGGAATTAAAATTAGATGGATAAAAGCATGTGTGAGAAAGTACTTCTAGACTTCTGCAACAACGTAATAGGAAAATAAATTCCTCAGAGTCATGTTCTTCTATGCTATTGTAAACATACTAATAACATAAACAACAATAGCATGTGGTTAAGGGTAGCAACCATATGAGTGACCCTGAGAAGCAGTCACAGCTAATTGCTCTGTTGAAGCAGCTGTATTTCCTTCAATGGCAAAGCTAAGATAAGCTTGGAGTGCATATTTGACTGAGGCTCCAAAACACACGCACATATCCTTTGTAAGTGGAATCCAGTTCTGGTCCTGTGGGTGTCTTGCTACGGATGATGTTTTCTGTTTGCTGTATTTGGAAACGACTGGTGTCCAAGGCCTTGTCCAGCTGCCGGATATGGGCTTCCAGGGCACCTGGTTCACCTGTGTCACAACCAAAAAAAGAGTGACTGCCACCCCAATCTTTCCAAAGTTTTTTTCCTTGCCCAGGCAGAATAGATATTAGGAATACTATTTAGAGCGTAAAGGAGAAATGTGGCGGCAGCAGTATGAGTGGTACAATGTCAAAGATAAGTGATAACTAGTTACGTTAGTGTTAGCAACCTTCAGAAGATGATGCCAATGAACAAGCTTGCCATAAGCATACTACAGAAGAGTCCACAGTTTAATGAAGGCTTGCAAATTATTCCGAAGTGACTTTTCCCCGACACTGAATGCCTTGCCTTTTTTTAAAGAGAAAGTTCTCAGCAAAGCGTACTCTAACCTCAATGATTTTGGAAAACATCTTGCTCCCTTTCAAACACTGTGAAATAAAACCCTGTAACCCAAATCTCCATTTGTATGATCTAAATCCATGTGAAAATTTGGTGTCTTCATTACTCTTTGTGTTATTCCTCTCCACTAAAAAGCAGTAGAATTCGGATCTCCATGACAGGATCCTATTTGTATACAATTTTAAAGACTAGGAGTGGCATACAAATGCTAAGTGATACTGTTATAATCATATTGTCAAAATCCATAGATTACTGGACATCTTGGATGCCCACAGCAAGTAGTCAATTACTGATTTGGGCAACCACACTAAGCAGCAAAATTTACAGTGTTTTTCCAATTAGGTACTTGACAAAGATCATATTTAACATATCTGCAAGATGGTATTTTTCATTCAAGCTACTGGGAACTTATACCAATGTTTTTGAAGCAGGACTAACCAATCTTTCCAAAGTAGAGGAATTACAGAGAACCCCTTACAGCTCAATTCTGTAATAAAAATTAGTTACAGACAATTCTAATGTGAAGCGGGCTGCAGCCTGGAGGATCACATGAGATCCTTTCTATCCATATTCTATCACTATGTCTGATTTCCATCTGTTTACGAAGACAGTTTGAATTTATTCATAAAGACACAATTGAAAACATGAATAGAGAAGGAGAGATTTCTGTCCAACGAATTACAGGCAACAGAGCCTCCTGGACGATTAATCTTTTTTCATATAAAACACCACCTCACTCCAAATGGACAGGACAAAGTGCTCAACATTGCTTTTTTCTCATTACTTTAAAAATTTTCACAGCTCAGAAAACTATACACACTTTTTCCATAAATACTGCTATTACTGCTATTAAGGGTATTACTTATATCCTTAATCAATAATATTATTTCATTAATTTGGGGAGTAAATAAAAATGGGTGGTGAACCTGAGGCTTGTGTCACACACTAGGATTTTAAATGTTTGCTGTTCACAATGAAGTCATTATTTAAAAAGAGGAAAACTTCGAAATCATGAGAAAAGGTATTTCAAATGCGTCTCATTCCTCCAATAGAGTCATCTAACAAACGACACAGTAGGTTTAATTATGTGCAATGAGAAAAGAAAATAATTTTCCAATATATGAGACTAAGATAAAGACAGTACCTCAATTTGACATTTTGATCACATGAAACAACAACTAACCTAAAAGTTTGTATCTGCATGATAATCCAAGATGTGGCTGGGTTAAAACAAAAAAAATAAATGCAAACCCAAAAAATTAGGTATTGCTCTATACCTTTTCCTTCTGCCTTAAGATGTAACAATGTATTAGTCCAGTTGATGGACACCAGAGAAAAAAGACCAATCAGATCAGTGTAGTTTAGTTAGCCAAGGTGGGAGGGCTAAAACTTCAAACATCACCGTTTCATCCATGCCCCTAATGATACCTTTAAGTGCAGTAGTAAAGCAGGAGGATACTTCTAAGTTAAGATGCTAACTCTGCCATGTAGTAAATATTTATCTTGTAAGTTGTGAGAAGATAGCAGATGCTAAGAGGAGATAAAGAAGTTATGCTTGCACACCATGGTATTTGCATCTGGCTATGATTAGTCTTTTATGATGCCTACCAGAGATATTTTTGAGGGCGTTTTCTGTGAGTGTTACATAGGCCTCAAGAGTTTCAGGGATCTCTACATCTGAAAAAATAAAAGCACAATCTGAATTGATGGCTCAGCAATGGCCCTCTCCTTACAGCAGGAGTCCTTTTCATGGGATGGATTATATAAATGGTTCCAATAGCAAACATTCTCTCTGGAGAAGGAAAAAGATGAAGACTGAAACACAGGGAGGCTGCTATGAAGTCTCATAATATCCAGGCAAACCTGACTCTTTTCAGAGCAATGACCTGGAAAGCAAAAGACAGCCACAAGATCAGAGTAAAATATACTGGTATGTCTTATCCCACAACTAGCTCCATTTGGGCACTTTCACTTGTTAAGACTTATTACACAAAGCACAAACATTTAGAAAGGATTTCCAGCTTCAGTGGAGAACAAGACCCAAGATCTCATCTCAGACTAAACACTCATTTGCTGGAGTCTTGCCTGCATAAGGACTGAGTTAGGATTTACTTAAACACTTGATGATTTTCTCTGTGGGTCTCTCCCACAGAATTTCTTCATTAGTTTGTTCTGCACTTTTTGCCATATCCAGTATAGTTTCTTCTAGTCAGAGTAACTTAGGACACAGGGCTGTTAAGGATGACATATTCCATCTGGCAGGCCTCACGCACAGATACACAGCCAATTCCCTGTCATATCATGTATGCCTTTGCCATTTTCCAAGGCTGTCGTCATCCAGGAATCTACATCACTGTCTCTAAGGCCAGAGGGCCACTGAGATCACTTAGGAAACACTATTTAAAGTCATCAGGGGCTATTTAAAGTACTTTTCCATGAGAATCTTGGCCACACAATCACACATGTAACAGTTGTCATTTTTGCACTCGGAGAAAACAGAGCACACAATCTGCCACCATACCTGTTATGCCAGCTGCTCCTCTCAGGTAGAAGTCTTTCTCTTGTCCTCCGTCTTCTTCAGAGTGCAGTGCCCGTGAAACAGCTGTCTCCAGGTCCCTGCTAAGGTCGTAGTCATGATCCCACTCCAGGGGGATGGAGTCCACACTCGCAGGGGTATCTCGCCCCGATCGCTCACTCCTCAGCGGCTGGGAAAGAGGCAGCGAAAGGTTGGAAGAGGGGTGCGGGGAGAGAACGCTGTCCGCAGATTTGTCATGCCAGCGTATGTCAGAGAGATCTGCTGATTCATCCAGATCCACCTCTCTGTCAGAGAGGTCGTGCTCGTCATCTGTCAGCTAGAAGCATAATGCAAACAGAGGCGATCAATGAAACGTGCAGAGGCACTGCATGGTCAGCTGGGTCACTAAAATAAAGCAGCATTAGGTGACAGTCACACTGGTGGGGTTTTCGCTTTGCATCCTTTTGCACTTTCCCTTCATTATTTTTAAGGTGTACTAAAAAACCAAAACAACAAAGAAGATCCAAGTGCCAGCTCATTTTAATTACTTGAGGCACCATAAAGTCTCACATAAGGCAAATATCTCCATACTTCTACTGATGTTACTGCAATGCAAATATCAAGTTGGAAAAACCTCTGGAATCAGTTAATTGAAAGCATAAGTGATGTTTATCATAAATACTGCTCTCACTATGTTACTTCAGATTTTGAAACCCCTGGACATTTTCCTTTCATTCAGTAGGACTTGAGCTACCAAAAATTGTTTTCCTTCCACTTTTTCAGCTTGCGTTCACTTCTGGAGACAAATTTCTGTCTCTTCTGTGAGAAAAATGATTTTATCATTTCTTTTTTTAAAAAAACCTCACTAAACCACCAATCAGACTATCTGACAGTGCAGGGAGATGTTCTTACGACCAGTACCACAGTGCTACTCCCATGAATAAAGTTTTGTAAATCTTCAATTTGCATGGATTTTCATGATGATCTACAGAAATTCCAGATCTTGTCAGTTTGCTCTCTGAACAGGACACAAACAGCGTGTAATGAAGGGAGGCGGATGGTCAGGGTTGCAACAAAATTTAACTACAGGACTTTTGGAAAGTTACGTAGGCTTCATTTCAACATCTTTCCTCATTCTCACATTTGTAAAATGGCAACAAACCAAACAAGTAAAAACATATGTAAATATACACACAGGAAGGCGGATAAGTTTCTTGTGATAGCGCTCCACACGACCGAAGACCTCTTGGCAGTAACGATGCAGCTCATCTAGTTCTTCTTCAATCACAGCTGCATCCAGGGGCTCACTTTTCTCAATGAGTTGCTCACCTTGCACAATTATCTGCTCAATTTTGTTGTTGTTCAGTGAAATTTCTTGCTGGAAAGCCTGTGTAAAAGAAAAGCTCATGCTTTATCAACAAAATCAACATGTCAACGAGCTGGGTAAGTAAGGATGCAAGTCTTTGGAGTTCTACGGAAAGAACGGTGTGGGTAACAAACAGGGATTGTGCCAAATACTCTTGTCATGAGCAACAATTGGCAATTAAATTAAATTTAGCATTCCACAGTCCTTCAAGCCAAAACCAGTGATAGTTCATGGTTTACCATCTCATTCCTCACTTGTTGAATTTGGAAAGAAAGCTCTTCTCTAAACAAGCCATGCCAATGACCAAATGTCTAGAATGAACACAGATGCTAAACCTAGCACAGTGGAATTCTGTATAGTGTGACTTTTAGTATTGTTTGCTCCAGATAAGGAGTTTTCTGCTGCAAAAATGGTTCAAAAATGTAGTGATTATTAAATAGTAGCAATAATGGAGACTTTACATATTTTTATGAGGGCAAGTACACTATCACCCTGGTTTTCCTTTTTACCTTTTTCACAGCTCAAAGATCTTATATTTTGACAGAAAACTACATACTGGAATCTGACATAACCCATAACTTTTGAGGTTGAAGTCTCAGCCTGCAATTAAAGGAACCATATCATGCTGCATTTCTGCATAATGTTTCCTAAAATTTTTTTCCCACCATGCATGTTTTTTTCCCCCCTTCTTTCATCCCTCCTTCTGTAACTGCTCAATCATTCTTTACCTTAAGTTGCTTTATCTTTGCTTGGACATCACACTCTGAGAAATGCTCAATGTTGGTCAGCTGCAGGTCCATCTCTGTTAGCCATACCAGGATGCTGTCACGTGCTGTTTCAAACTCCTCCCGCTGGCCAATAAAATGCTGGAGGGTGGAAAATTGTGTAGCATGAAATGACCAACAATACGAAAAACCCCAGCAACAGTTGGGAAATTACTTTCATCCACATCAAACCCATTTAAATTCAGTACACCTTCTTTCATTTCCTACATGCTTTCTAAGGTTCCCTTTTCAATAACACCATCTAGAGCTGAAATTAGCAGACCTATGAAAGTTATCTTCTGTGAGGAAGGTGGTGTTTGATGTCACCAAGCATTTGCCTACAGCCTCTACTTTGGTCACTTTGGGCTAAGTGAACTGATAAGCTTCCTTCCTCTTCCAAAGGTAGAAATCCCCTCAAAACCACTGCATTTTAGTGCAAATGCACTAAACTGAAAGCTGCTCAAGTACCCTTGATTCATAACTAGAGTAGTGAAATTGAAATCTTAAAAATGGAAAAATACTTTTAGCCTGCGCAGGATGGAGGTAACTCGCTTTTGTAAGTTGTCCCATCTCTGGTTCCCCTCATGAACCATCTGCTTGAGGCTGCCATCCGAGTCAGTGCGGTTCTCCCGAGCCAGGCGCCGATACTGCTTATTGATCAGCTCCAGCTGAGTCAGGCTTTCATGCACTTGTCTCTGGAAAGCCTACAGCAGTAGGAACAAAAGACACCTTTAGACTTTTAATTACTGAAATCAGGATACATATATAGATCTCTTGCCTTATTTTGACCCTACTTCTGCACTCTGACATATGTAAGAATAAAATCCACCAATTGGAGACATCTCTATACCCTGTAGAGATACTGCCTTCTGATTAAAAAAAGCAAAACCAAAAAACCAAAAAAACCCTCCAAAAAAACCAGAAAAAAGTTTATAAAACTGACACAGTTCACTGAATGAGAATTGCAACATGAATATCCATTACAAAGGCATAAGCAGTACAAAAAAAAGCGTGTCTTGCTTCTATGAAATTATATGCTTTCATATTTGAGAACAGAAGTACAAACAATGGACATCAAACTCTTCTTTTTTAAAAAAAAGAACAGAAATACAAGATTCCTGTGGCTTCACTGGATTTCTTTTCACATATTGAATTTGCTGAAATGCAAACACTGAAGAGATTTGAGCAATTGTTTATTCTGAAACATGGTACTGAATGAGACATCTCTTTATATTTAGTATACTGTTGTACAAGTAAGTTTTGTCTTAAAATATTTGCGGAAAAGAAAATGTCACTAATATCCTTGCCAACTTATGTCTGGGCAAATGTTTGCACTGTGTACTTTTGGTGCTTGCTCTGCTGTTACAAGAGACACAGAGAAGCAGCTGAAGTGCACGGGTGACCTAGTCCATGGGTTTTATGTTGTGACTAGCAATCATGCAGCTTGGAGAAAGCACCTTGTAGAGAAATGACTGAATTAATACCTTTAACAATAATATTAACAACGACAACAAATGAATATTCTTTCAAAAATCTACTTTTCAAAAATCTACTACTTGTTTTTATCTTGTCACACCACCGAAACAGAAAAGCAATCAAAGGAAGATTTAAAAACCTATTACACCAGCCCTCTTTTAAATACAAGTAAGGTTTGGATCCCACTGTAGTTCTACAAACTTGCCTCTGATATTCCTCACAATGCAATAAAACAGTCAATCTCTTCCAAAACTAGACAGTTCCCTTAATAAGGACTGTAGAATTAGGATAGCTAATAGACTTCTGTACAGAAATTTTAATTAAACAGGTGAGTTTTCTGTGTAAAAATATATACACTTCATATTGCACTATTTAAAGCCAAAAATGAAATAAGCACATTTCTGCTTTAATAGCAGAGAAGAAAGTGAAGAAACTGGTTGGAAAAAAGATCAAAATCTGTAGAGTCCTCTCAATATAATTATTCTCTTCACTGAATGGCAATCAAATTGGGTATGGGCTTTCAGCTAGGGTGAAATGATCAGCAGAACGGAATTAATTTCAAATTGCACAAGTATTCCTATATTAGAGGCACAAATCTGACTGTATTTACTAGGATCATGAAATCTAAAAGCATGCAGTTGTTGTTTCACCTGTTACCAAGCCTTTTCCAGCAAAAGAACAGCTGTTTCTTTGCCTTCCATTTTTTCATCTGCTACACAAGAATTCATCTGTTGCATTCCTTCCTGTAACCTCTTTTCATTTCTCCATAAACTACTGGGGAGAAAGGAGTTTATTTTTGTATAGTGAAGTCATTGTCAGCCATGTCTGACCTCTGTGCTCAGGAACTGCAAGGTTCTTCTATGGTTTGATGAGCTCTTTATGTTGGGTGTTCTTGGTTTCTTTTTTCATTAAAGTGCAGATATAGAGAATAAAATTAGAAAAAATGTATAATTAAAGCAGAAACCTGCTTCTGTCAGTATTTGTAAGTGGCCGTCTTAATACTGAACTCACAGTAAAGCTGCTGAATTCCACTGAATTTGAGTATCACAATTTTGTTACTTGCAGTCCTGCTATTTGGTAGGCAGAGAAATTAGGTTTTCAGGACAAAAAAAACCCCAAAAGATAAAAAAAAGTAGGAAAAAAGAGAAAAAACCAAACTACAGGGGAAGCAGGCTTTTGGAGAGGCTACACTGTTCTCTTTGCATCTTGTCCCTGCTGACACTCTACAGGCACTAAAAAATCCACAAGTCTGCTGCAGAGAAAAGGTCACCACAACAGCTGAGATTCAATGAAATAGCATTTGGGCAAAGCCAATTCAGCTGTAGAAATCAAAGAGTCAATATACTTTTGGTACTGCTTCTTGTAAAGACTTACTAAATAAGAGATTTAAATCAGGATCACCGAATAAAGGGACAAGGGCAAAGAGGTCTGAGGCAGAGTGCTTGTGGCCAGGAAGCAAATGTTTTTACACTGTGGCAATCTACCTGGCCATAATGAAGTCTGGGATAATGAAGTCTGTCTAAAACCAAAACCTGGCCAGTACATTCATAAATGTGAATGTCAATTACAGAACTCAGCGCTTCACAGTTTATGTCTGTGATTTAACTATTAAGCCAAAACCTATTAACTGGTCTTAGATAATTGTTTAAATTTTGCATTTCTTGTTTGCAGCAGATACTTCACAGCGTCTGACTGTTTACAGAGTTGCCTGAATGATTTGTTGTCTTTCTTCTCTCTCATCTTGACATATTCTTTGCAAATATGAATCCAAGCAAAAGATTTTCCCCTGTGACTCACCAGACGATGTGCGTTGTGTGCTTTACACACAGGTTTACAATGCTTTGTAACTATGAGACAAGTCCTCACACTGCAGTAGACAGAATGGAATCATGTAACGAGCTACTAAGCACTGACCGAAGGGACAGCTTGTCAGTTTTGAAGCATGCCTCACTCTTTTAAGTCACAGGGGACACCACGCGGGCATATAAGAAAATTTGCATGAACATGAATTTCAGGTATAAGGATCTAAAGGGGTGATACTCTGCATCATGTAAGAGAGTTCAGAGGGAAAGAAGAGGAGGGATAAAATCAAAGCAAAAACTAAAACATGCAGCATGCATGGCACTTGGTGAAGGGAGATTTAGGAAGGCTCTGGAACACCTACTGACTGGACATATTAAAAAGTTGAGAAATAAAAAAGGTGAGGAATCTAGCTTTGGTGAACAAACAGTGGAGGGAGAGTGGATTCCTTTATTAGCATTTCCAGTTGCCACCTTGCACTGTCTTTTCTTTTTATCTTAGGAACCTGCCACTGAAGACAGCTACAAAATCATCAACTCCACTTTATTAATACAGCATGTCTGCTGAATAACTTGGTTATGGGAAGGAAGAACACCAGCTGGCTGCTGCAATGTGATCAGTAGGTATTGAATTTCAACCAGTATAAATCACCTCAAATTTCTTCAGTTCTTCCTTAGCAACAGTGTAAAGCACACCAGAGGAGCTTGGGAAAGCAGCTGTCCTCTCAGAGACTTTTAGCCACTCTTCAAATCTAGAGTAGTCATCCAAAAATTTCTGCCATAGCCTCCAGGTCTCTTCAATTCTGCAACAGACAGTGGAAAATTAGAGAATGCTTGGACTGATGGCCAGCTGACCTACAGAACTTTAACCAGTCATCTGCAACAGCAAACTAGCACTGCACCAGACAGTAACTGACTAATAATCTAACTCAGCCAGCCAGACTGATAAACAGACCACAGGGAAGGCTGGCTCATTCCAGACTGAGCTAGAATAAGATGAAGGCATTTTTTTTTAATGCATCTAATTTTGGAATCAGTAGAAAAAAAGTTTTCAGTAATAGGAGCTCTAAAAAGCTGAGCACACACTAAACAACTTCTGAAATGCAGTGCCAGTGACATCAGTAAAGCTGTTCGCTAATACAAATAACTGTTTCTAGTACAATAAAGATCCTAAATACTGATAGCTCAGTTAACTCACAAGTACAAATCTACTAAAGCATAATGTGTACATTCTAAGAAAGTAAAACAGAGTTCCATGCATAGCTGCACATTAATTTAAAATAATTCTGAATTCATTTGTTGGACACAAAGGTGTGAAAACCCATGTATGCTCAAGAGACTATGTCGAAGATAGAACTTCTAAATGTAGTTATAAGTAGAACTTATAGAACTGTACTTACAGATATACACAATTCAAGAATTTCCATGGAAATAGTATAAAATCACTTAAAGATATGAATCTATGATATAGAGCAGCAAAACCTAAAAGCAGTACATGTTTTGCATAAAATAAACAAAAAACTTTACTAAATACATTAAGAATATCCCACAAAATGAAAGATCATAAAAAGTTAAATTCAGCATTTTGAAACTTCAAGTTCCTCTTAGACTTGTTTATATGACTGTTCAAACATGACAGAAATAAGTTTCATAACTTAAAAAGTTAAAGAAAATATCTTCATAAATACAGGAGTTTAAACATGTAAACACGTCTCTTTACTAGTCAGCACACAGTACATGGCATCACCCCAGTCCAGCCTACATCTTTATTGCTGTTGAAATCACCGAACTATCCTATGTGGGAATAGAAAACAGTGAATCTTCTGGATATGATGGGCATGCATGTGCAGATGGTCTAAGCATGTGCAGTTACCCAGACTACACCCGAGAATCCTGGGTGCTATGCCCTCACTTGCTCAGCACAGCTCAGGTGGACAGGTGAAGAAATTCTGTGAGTGCTCAGTCCCAAAATTCTTCCAACTACACAAAATCCGATGTAAGAGAAACTGCTGAGGAACACTGGGTACATGTAAACTCTAATACCTGGAATAACATTCCACCCATTCAATAGCTAGTTTCCCATCAATCTCAGTAGTTCTTGTATAAATTTAAGAGTTAAAATCTCCCTTTTAGGTAATGTTTTCTAAATCTCTTGGAGTCACTGCTATCATCTAAGCTTTCTCTAGTTTCTCTCTCATAATTTCTATGAAGCATGGGAATAAATCATTCTATCAAAGGACTTGTGAGTGAAATTTGATGATTTTTATTTGTACTTTGTATAAAGGCATGTGCAACCCAAAATTTCATATTTTCATAGAATCATAGCAGCTATTGGCTTCTACTCAGTTTATGATCCTTTTCTACACTCTTTTATTCAGCACTACAACCATATAATACACATCTCACCCTGTATTTCTGCCTGTGGAAGGAAATACTAATCTGTAGGCATTTTAGACTTACTTAAGTCGCCTTTCCATTGACATTGCACAAATATTCCTCCACCTTCTGTCCAGATTGCGTGTAGCCTGCTGGATGGAGTCACACTCTGCTTCTGTGGCACAAGCATCACAGTCATGAAGAAGTACTTCACACAGATTGAGAACAGATGCCACGCCAGTGCTGTGTTTCTCTATGTCCCTCTGAAGTTCCTGCAGGTGAAGAAATTAGTTCTTAAGAGAAATTGCAAAACATGCATCCATGCAAATGTATTTATCTTCCACTTATTCAAAAAAAGAAAAAGGCTTGCAAACAGAATTAAAACATCCAGTAAACACCAATTAAGAGAGTGCATCTATGCAGGTGGTGATGCAATGTTATCAATGAGGCCAGGAGAACCTGGCAGCATGCACAGCTCTCCCATGGAATACGAACACCAAACCATTACCTGGGACAAACTGCCAGAGCTCTGCATGCTCAGCTGAGCATCTTTCACACACATTTAATCAACATCACCGATAAATAGGAGAATTATTCTCAGCCCTTTCCCATTATCACAGAGAATGTAAAGCAGATGTTAGTAAGAGAAGTGTGACAAGGAAATACGTTCTTATGTACAGCATGGGTTTGGCAGAGGGGCCCTTCATCAACATCCTGTTCCCCAGGTGAGATAGCTGCTAAGTGGCACGTTTGACATGGAGACTGGCAGCAGCACATGTTGAACAGTGCACGTGTAGGAGATTTTTCTTCCTTCAAGTTTCCAGTTCTACAGCATTTTCATTGGAAATGGAAAAGGAAAATTCCAGACACCTAAAGAAAATGCACTCATACTGTCTTAGCACTAATTATGAGATCAGTATTATTTTTTTCTGTTGGTTTCTTGGTTCCAAAGGCTTGTTCTACACTGATGATAATGTTTCATCTAGAAGTTACATTTCACCTTCAGTTTTGATCTCCAGATTCAAATTAAGACAAACCACAAAAGTAATTGGCTGTTGCTGTTGGATCAGTACAATGAAAAGAAACTGCTTGACTTTTGTCTACATTCATAATAAATCATCAGACTATTAGATGGAAAAATCAGTAGGGACAATAACAAAGCCAAGACAACATAATTCCAGTAGTGACAAAGAAATACTAATGTAACTACATCAGAAAGTGCTATATTGCATCTAGAATGCTAGTTCAATTCTGATTCAGATAAAGAAAGAAACCAATAGGACAATAGAGATGTGGAGGTTTATTTAGGTGAACGTGGCAGCTTGAGGATGAGTAAACTGCTCCTTATAATTTTGCTATTGAAGTGAACTAGGACATGCAAAGGGAAATACAATCTCAGCATACTGTACCTACACACATTTAAGGTCTAACTAGAGGAACTTTTCTCACAGCTAGCAGCATGATCTCAAAATGTCTTCCAGCAGGAAGTGAGATCTAAATGTTGAATTTAAAAACTCAGGAAATTTGAAATAGAGCAAGGTTGACCTACATCAACCTTTGTTTTGGTTGTTTGTAATAACTGGGATTTCACTTACTGAAGTAATCTATTTCATATTCTGATTGAGAAAGTTATTTTTTAAACAGGTACTTGAGAACATTGAGTGGAAAATCACAATCTTTTCTTCTTCAGCAATGGCCCTTTCACTTCACTTGCCTGAAAAATACTTTCATCATGATGTCAAAGTGCTTATTTTTCTTTCTATCTGCCCTGAAATATTATAGAAGGGCAGATACCATAATCAGATGTAATACTTTATGAACCACACACTCCAGACAGGTATGAGACTTGATGGCAAATAAGTTCAGGTAACACAGTCTCCTTTCTAATGTTTTGGAGTAAAGCAGTAGTGAGGACTATGGGTCCCGAGGATTCCTAATCACACTTTTTTTATTCACCTACAGAACATTTCCACAAGCAATGTCTAGACTATTTCTTCTCCACAGTCTAATATTTATTTCTCAGATTTTAAAATTTATTATGTTTATTAGAGAACATTAAGCCTTTGGGTTAGTTCACAAAGGAGTGTCACTTTTATGCACTGCTGTCACCCATACACAACCTTTATTTTACTTTATTGGCCAGAAGCAAACAGGATTTTTTTAGATTTCAAGTGGTAGAGGATTAAGAAAATAAACAAACAAGAAATCCTTTAAATGGTGTTCATTATCTTAGGTAAATACTGCATTGAAATTACCCTACCTTCCCCGGGATATCCAGATTCAACTGTATTTTTAATCTCACTAGAAACCAGCAATCTGCAAAGCCGATGCTTGGCTGAAGTAGATACTGAGAAGTAGATAATGGAGTTTCATAAATGGAATTTGTCCCTCCTCTTCCACAACATAACATTTTTAACCTAATTTTGCATATGAACAGTTGGGAAGGTAACATCACCTCAGTGGAAGATCAAATGTGAAAAAGAACAGAGAGTCACTAACAGAAGAGACAGGTAACAGAATACTTGGGAAGGTTGCCTTCTGAGGTGTGGTGGATAGTGACATAGCCACCAGCTAATAAAAATACAGGTTGCCATGCATTGAGGGTGGGTGGGTTTTTAAAATTATTATTACTATAACCATGTCTTGTACAGGTATCACATCGAATCATCACCATGTTTCCAAATAAGACATTCTCCCATGGTAAGATCCACCTCTATTTCTCCCCTTTAGAGTTCAAATTAAACCACTGTCACTTCTACAGAATATCACTGCATGCTGCCACCACAAGGAAACAGAGAGAGGCAAAGATATACCAGTCTCTGTGCCCAAGACAAATCCCGTAAGAAGTGGCTGTAACAAACTATGGGATGTCTGCATAGGGATTCTAGTAAATAATCTCAATTATCTACTTCGTTGATAGCAATGTTTAGCCCTTCCCAGCTCTTCATTGTCTCAGAAACACCATTCATTAGTGATGCTTCTGTGTTATAAATTATTATCCCAATGTAAATTCCATATAGAATACTACTAAGTAATTCTGAACTGAGATGTAGCAAATCAGTTGAGGAGCTGGCAAAATCTCTGAAGGAGTTCTTGGCTCTCAGTTCCTCACTCAGCTTAAAGGAGCAAAATGTCCATTTGTACTCCTCATAAATTATCTGCAAAATAACCTGTCTTTCCTCTTCCCAAGCATTTCTTTCTCCTCTGGAGAAAGGACCCAGGAGAGCATCTAACTCATCTCCAGTGGGCACCAGAAAGGTATTTTTTCCAATAAATAACCAACAGAAACACAAAGGACAAGAGTTCTCTCCAGCAATGTGCTTCTAAATAAAACTGCACTGGGCAGTGAAGTGGAACAGGAAGGAAAAGGTACAGTAAATCATCTTAGAAGTAACAGTAGTTTCAATGCCAAAAACTGGCTGACTTCACGTTTTTCTAATATTTTAATCTAGCACTGCATAAAGGCTATGTGCAGTATAAACCAACCAATTTTAACTTCAAATGTATAGCTCATGCAACTTTGCGTGCAAAGTGACTCTCAAACAAGCTGCAAAATAAAACTGAGTTAGAAAGGTTGCTAAAAATAGTAATTTTCAAGCATTTGCAAAATTTGCAAGGTCTAATAGGTGTCAGTTTTGCCTCTGGGAACAGACAATTCAAACGAACAAAGATCACAAGCCCCAAAGGAAAACAACTGCAATAACTCCTTGAGGTTACATCTCTTGGTGCCTTACCTTTCTCGGAAATGTCAATCAGCTCCTGGAGGATTCGATGTCAAGGCCAGCAGAAGGCTCTATAAGTGACACAGTAAGTACCACTTGCCTTGATATTTAAGCATTTTGCCTCATGCCCTCTCAAATGAACTGCGTATGGGCAGCCCAAGGACACTCTACTTTGGCTCTCCCCATGTCACCGTTCACCTGGTAGTGTGTTGTATTTTACCTGCTGTTCATTTAGCTTCCTTTGTATCTCCTCAGAGTCACAGGTTTCATAGACGATAGGCTTGGACAGCTCTGACTCAATGTGGGCAAGCCAAGATCTCAGGCTACTCATGTTTTTATCCAGCTGCTGCACTGCAACAAGGGTTTCCTTCAACTTCTTTACCCTGTAAAGAAGAAGAAATGGCAGTATTAAGTACACCCTGAAGAAAAATTTTCACAGCACGCATTTCAGAATGTTTTCAGAGAAACATCACTTAGATGGTAAGTTCTGCTGTAAAGTTGTTCTTTATTATGTAACAGAAATATATTATATATGCATAGAGTCCTGCATTCATAGCTGATGGTTAGGAAAAACTGAGCGCTTACTAATGCCACATGACATTTTCAAAGCTTCTGTACCTTTATCAGTTGACTTTAATATTTGTTAAGAAAAGCCTTTTTTTTTTTTTTTTAATGAGCTCACAGACATCAAACCCCCAAAACAATCTAAGTAATTTACTTGTGTACTTGACCAATAGATGACAACTGTTTTTCTTAGAGTACAAATAACTTATCCATGTACTGGTGGGAGAGTGCCTGAGTGAACAGGTCTTTTTCACACCCATGAAAACACTGAACTATGTATCACAGAAGGTCTGGGTTGGAAGGGATCTTTAGAAGTCATCTAGTCCACCTGCTCTGCAACAAGCAGGGACATCTTCAACTGGATCAGGTTGTTCAGAGCCCCATCCAGCCTGACCTTGAGCATTCTTAGGGGATGGGGTGCCATCTGGGCAACCTATCTGGGCAACCTGTTCCAGGGTGAAGACTTGTCCTCAAATAAATGTCAGAGCAAGAAGTCCAGCTGAGAACTTTGGGAGAATTCTTCAATCCCAAGGGCTCCTTTACCTTGGTGTTATTGGACTATTTCAGGTTTAAACAGATGAAACTGGAATGGAACTGCACAGTGATTTCTAACTAGTATTTTTCTTTGAATCCTGAACCTGGAAGACCAATGCCCAGGAAAAAATAAATAGATTTCTGTTTGTTTGTTTGTGGTTTGTTTTTTTTTATTTTTTAATCAAGAGAGCATTAAGCTTAGAGAGTGAATAAATTCAACTAAACTTTCATCCTGTCTCAGTTATTTTTCCTTCAATCTGTTTGAACTGCAAAATTGTCCTTCAGTAACTCTCTCCTTCGTATCCCTGTGTTTCATAACATACATTAGTGGATTCCGAATTTTTTTCTAAGCTCTCTCTTTTTCCCTGTTTGTGTGGTAACAAAAATAATCTCAAATAATGTTCCCTTTTATGCTCCTATTGTTCTTCTACTTAAGTGTTTTAATATCAGAAAGGTTTAAAAGATGAGTGCAGTTGGGAATAGACTGACTAAACTGGGTTGAAAAATACAAGATTGCCAGATTTGTTAGAGAAACAAAATGTCACCTAACTATCCTGTAATTCAAAATAAGCAATTCACAGTTTTTTCCACAATAATAACCAGCAAATGTTATCAAGTGTTTCCATATTGAAAGTAGTAGCTGCAGCTGACCATTAAGAGAATCACAGAGATATTAATGCCACTTTAAAAAAAACCAGAAGTTAAATCTTTCCAATTTTCACCTCTTTATAGCCCTCTCTTTAGCTCACAGATGGTTAAACTCTGTTTTTTTATTGCTAAAAACCCTTAAGAACAGTTCAAAGACAGCTTCCTTGCTGAAGTCTCATGACCAACAGCTGTAGGGTTTTGATCTGGAAAAAAATCCCCACCTGGTAACTGGAAAAAAATCCAGGCAACCTGAAAATCTATCTACGATGGGACTGAAGTCAATACAATTACACTGAAAGACTGCCTCAGTGCCCATCATGAGGCTATCTCAAAACACAGCTCTGTATTTAGGCTTGGGGAGATGGCAGGAGAACACACACTGCCTGAGGGCACCATCTCCTTGTCACCTATGGCTGTACACAGTGCGTTTTGTGGGTTTGAACCCACTGAAACCCACTCATAGCGTGACCAAGAAGGTTGGTTATCACCCTTCTGAGAGTCGCACAGAGCTTTTCAATCTCTGGCATTATTTAAAAGGAATGAAATCCTGCCCATTTTCTGCTTATATTTTCAAGGCTCGATGCTACTGATCTTTTGCAGGCCTGCTGGAGTGGGAAGGGGAACAATGAGTCATGTCAGCTCTGTGGAGAAGCAATGTCACCCGATCATCTGCAAGACCAAACTGTGGACCAGGACTTTTTTGTTTGCAGTTCTGTGGTACTGTAATCTCTGTGCTGGATTTCATTTACATTTTGCCTGCAAGAACTATAAAGGGTCCATCACTTAGAAAGTGCCCTCTGCCTCAGGCAAACTGCACAAGACTACATCCCTGCCAGAGTGTAAAAAACAGTCTGGGCCAACTACCACTCTTTTCAGTCACATGATCTATGTAACTCCAGTGAGAGAAAGAAAAACAGCATGACATACTAAAAGAACACTCCAACCAAACCCAAACCCTAGAACTTCCTGTCCCCCCACTACATCTACTCTTAACACTGTTCTTTTTTTTGTACTGAGTTTAACATAACAGGTTCCTTGCCCATGGTACAAATAGAAACACATAAACAAGTGCTTATTGGAGTCTGCTGGGATTACTTTTATTTTGACTGAACTGCAGTACAGTGTTGTGCCTCCAGCTACTCTGAAAACATATCCACGGTCAAATAATAGATGCAATCCATCATGTCTGAGAGTCTTCCTTCTGAATTTCAGCAAGCAAGGTTGCCTATGCTCTAAAAGCTCTGCTTAAGAGACAAAGGTCAAATTCTAAATCAAGTATGTGGGATCCCTAGCCAAGTGTAATTTTGACATTTTGAGATTTCACTTGCAAAATGTTTAAAATGTTACTTATTCCAATAATCATTTTATGCTTTTGTTGCAGCACTAGGCTGCACAGTAACTGCACATGTTACTGTGAAGGACTTGAGATAACTTCTCTCCTTGATAATGAAAATGCTGCACTGAAATCAAAGGGTTGGAACCATTACAACCAGCTTAAGGGTTGTTTTTCATAAAACACACACCCCAATCTTGTTACGTTTTACAAATACTTAAAACTCTCAGAAAGGAAAATCCTGCAGAATTCAGTTGTTCTTATGGTTTACTGATGAAAAATCATCTAACAATTTGAATGGGCCTATGATACTTATGTTTTCATGCTCCAGTTAATGTGCCTCAATTTCCCCAAGGAAGCAATAACTTTAGATGGTCTATTAATAATGTCTATTATTCTACAGTAGGCAAAGACAGTGGGAGAACAACTTGGAGCTAAAATTAAGCACAGACACATAAAATTCAACTAGTCCTAAAGAAGAAAGCCGTAGATTCCACTTAAATCTAAACGGAAACAACCCTGTAAGTACAGAAAAATGCATCATAAAGAAGTCATAGCTACTGCATTAGTCATTTAGACAGCTGCTTACTAATATTAAACTTTAAAAGCAACATGAAAAAACTCAGTAGGAGCATGTTGGCTAAGTCTATGCAACAGACAGCAGAAAGCAGAAAAGGTATTTTAAAAAAAAATACCTACTTGGAATGGAAGACAAAGTTTTAAGAAAGATTTCTCAAAATAGTGAAAAATGTTGCACTATTAAAATCAGCTTTGAAAAGATCAGTTTAAAAATAATCTTTTTATGAGTAAAAAAGAATTTATTTTCCAAAGTACAGTACCACGATGTAGTAGGAAGGACACCAGTAAAGCCAGTTATATTTACTACTCCAATCAGTTTCCTCTTTCAAGGACTGAATTTCTAGAACTCTGAACAACAGCTAAATTTCTAGAAAAGATGAGAAAAAGGAAAAAAGAGAAACTGAATCAAAAATCCAAGATGATGTGGGCTGAGTTCAAGTATTACATGCAGCTACAAAACAGTCATTAATATGAACAGGACAGACAGACTTTGATAAGTTAAGTCTGAAATACTTTCTTTGCAGCTTCTTTCCTTCTCTGCCGTTTGCTTGTAGTCATGCCCCTTTGATGACACAAACACCAAGCAGACAGATACAGTCTGTTTATTCTCATGTGTGTACATGCTCTCATATTTAAAAACAGCAGTAAAATCAGTCCACAGTTTCTCTCAGACGGCTAAGAGATTTTACTAGTTCTAAGTCACCATAACTATCAAAAGATTATTCCAGGTTCCAAAGGTACTAGCTGTAAAACAAAGTATGTTGTTATCACTGTGAACTGTTCTTAAACTGAGCAGAAAACAGTAATTTCTAGCTACATTACTGATCTCTACATATCAATATTTCAGTTAGTTTCCCAGCAAGCCAAGACTTCAGAAAGAATAGTACCAATCAAAAGCAACAAAAATAGCTGCCTGCCTTGTGATATCACAGTTACAGTCTGGGAGGTCTGAATCCACACTGCTGTCCTCCGCCATCCTCACAGCACGCAAGTCTTCCACCACAACCATGAAATTTTCCAGTATTAAAAAGAAGAACTTCCACTCCCAAAGCCTGCAAACACCGTTCTTTTGGTGGGGGGAGGAAAGGGGACACACTTTGCTGGGGAGTACTGTACAGAAAACGTTTCACACCAAACAAATGTTACCAGCCGTTGCTTGATAACATGACACTGGATGGTGACAAGTGGTCATGTTTCTAAATAAAACTTGCATTCATCAACATGTGCCAGATTTAATCTCCAGGAATGTGGACTGAGTGGTAGGGGAAAGGATGAAAACACATACAAAGCCTTCTTTGCAAAGCCCGAGCAGTTGCAGCAACAACACTGTTTCCTGGCTGTAAACAATGGCAACTTTTTTTTCACGAGGCTGACACACAGAAAAATTAATCTGAAAGGATTAAAAGGTTCTAGAAGGGAAGAAATTGAAGGCTCTGATGCAGAGACACAACTACCTTTCTGCAGCTGTCACTTCTGCAGTTACAGATCTCTGAATGGAAGAGCAATTGAAAGGAATGGATAAGGGAACAGAACATGACAAAAAGAAAGGAAGGAAGGGAGGAACAAAGGAAGGAAGGGAGGAAGGGAGAAAGGGAGTGAGGAAGGAAGAGAGGAAGGAAGAGAGGAAGAGAGGAAGAAAGAAAGAGAAAGAGAGAAAGAGAGAAAGGGAGAAAGGGAGAAAGAGAGGGAGAGAGAAGGAGAAAGCAAGAAAGAAAGAAAGAAAGAGAAAGAAAGAGAGGAAGAGAGAAGGAAAGCAAGAAAGAAAAGAAAGAAAGAGAGAGAAGGAAAGCAAGAAAGAAAGCAAGAAAGCAAGCAAGCAAGCAAGCAAGAAAGATAGATGCTTTTACAGGTGACTGGAGAAGTTTCACCACACCGTATAAAAATCAACAGGTAAAGATTCAGACTGGACATGTATTACCATAATTTATTACTATAGCATTTTCACACAGCACTTTCTATTAGTTCACAGCTCTAGGAAACAAACCACAGAGAAAAATGCTCCAGGCAAAGGATTACTGTAGCATTGCAGAAAAGTCTGCAGGCTCTAATAATTTATTAATACTGTCAGGCATCCAGAATATGAAAAGATGTATTTTATTCTCAATACCAGGACAAATAATCTGCCTTTACTAGCTGAATGAAGCCAAAATCACGTTATATGATACATTCCAGATTCCAAAATATATTAACAGGAACACATGACAATATACAAGAACGTATTCTACAGGGCCTCTGGAGCCTTCTAAAAATTATCTTGGGGGATGCCAACCCTTTTGTCCTTTGGTAATTAGACATCAATACAAGCATTTTGTACATACAATAATTAATCAACAGCTTGGGTTTTACTGATTTCCAGCCTAAGATGCACCTGAACTAGCTTTTCACAGCCTAGCATCACACCTTCCTATAATTTATTTCCAAACTTCAGCAAATTTGCAGGTTTTTTTCACTTCAGTGAGCACTAGAATGTAAAGAGTTATATGTTTAATTGCATACAATAATATTGAGCATGCCAGTTGAGAAGGGTAAGTTGAAATGATCTGGAAATAAAAGTAAGTAATATTTTACATACATTAGTTTAGAACTAGGACTTGACACTTCATGAAAACAAAATGAGAGGGTTTAAGTGTATAGTATTGCATCTTACGTCTCTCCACCCAAGAATGATACAAAATCCTAAACCCTCACCTCTCCTATAGTGGGGACTAATATGTTATACTGAATAGACAAGACAGATATTTTAAAGATATGTTTTGCAGTTTCTGAATAGAAACTAGTTTTGCTAGAAACTTCCTTAAGGTATTTTTTTTACATTTCTCTGAGTAAGCATTTGAGATGAATAACATAAAAATATATCAAATATACTTTAAGTTCAACAACTGGTGACATATCACATCCTTGGAAACCAAGCAGGCTCCTCGACAGAAATGTAATACTTCCTGACTTAATTGTTCTGTAAGAAATATATGGTGTTCATTACTTTAAAATCAACTACTATTAAAGGGGCTGGAGCCACTGGAATGCTTCTGCTTACATGAAATCTACTGCTCCCATGCTAACAGATTTCAGAGCAAGAATGCAGTAAAACCATACAAAAAAAGAACACAAAAAAAGACAAAACTAAACAAACCCTTTTGCTGCTAACAGGACTAAGGTATTACTAAAGCCTATGTTCTTATATCAAAGAAATGTGAATTATAAAGTATATGAGCTCTTTATGAAATTCATGAAGTGCAGAATTGTGAGAAAATTATTGCTGGTAATGGAAGAGAGGCTGTAGGACAGCTCAACAGAAAGTGTTGAAACAAATACATCAGCTTCTTTATATATCAAACAAAAATCCTGTTCTTTAAGTTCTGAAAATTCCTGTTATACTTTCAACCTTGAATAAAAAAGAGTCTTTAAGCTCAGTGTGCATACATCTACCTACAGATTCTCTTCTCCATCAGTGAAAAAAATGATATGGCAGAAAATCTAAGACTTAGTTTTGGACCTGCTCTTCTTGAAATCCAAAATTACAAGGGCACTGTTTTGACTCCTCTGTCAAGAAATTTTTAGAAAAACTATATTTGCATCCAGTTTTAAGCGCCATGTAAAGTAAGATGATACTAAAGCAAGGCTCACTAAATCTGATTGCAATTGATCCTATATTGTAGAAATATAAAACTGTTAAGTTTGGAAAAGAGCTTTAAGATCAAGTCCAACTGTTAACCTGCCACCATCACCATATTATTATAATGAAGCTTTTAAATGGCTCTTTTTGAAGACATGTTGTCCTGTACCACAAAGTAAAACAGGAAAGTGAATTTCACAGAAATGTGTTGATGGTTAAGAATAAATTTATTTCAGAATTTATGATGAAAAGGCAGACAATAAAGGCAATTTTAAATGCACAACATCCAGCATATTAATTTGTCCCACTTAACTCTTAGAAACAAAACAACTGTCTTACCTGGCTGCAATAAGATCTAGAAGATGCTGCCACCTGTCATTGATCTTGCCAAGTTTGTACTCAATCTCTGATGCCTTACTCTCATGGCTGGCTTTAGCAAGTCTCTCTCCCATTTGCTGAAGCTGGATTTTGTTCTTCTGGGCTACAGCAATTTCCTCTTGATAATCCTAGACAGTAAAGACCAATCAGAAGACAGGGTACTTATTTTAAATATACTCTACGCTACTAAAAGAATGGTGCAAAAATGTAAGTGAATATTGGTTTTTTAGTTAATTGGTACAGTGGAGTGACAATCTTATATATTTGATGGATAAACAAAAACAAAAGATCAAGTAATTAAAAAAAAAACACCCAACATAATCCAAACCAAAATGCATTCTATAAATATGTCTGCTATAGTTTAACTCATTACAGGCAATTCTGACTAGACACTTATTAAAGCATTCACATGCCTCTGACTTTGCATTCACTTAATTTTCTGGTATTCTGGGAGGTCCTGTCTCAAGAAATACAGGAAAATGCTGCATAGTGAGAGAACATAACAGCAGAACACATCAGGGTAAGGTAAAACCTTAATTTCAGCTAATTCATGAACAAGTAAACAGTTAAATAAGAGCATATAAGTGTACACTGTACCTTTTTAAGTTTCTCAATCATTTCTTCTATGAGGATGTCACCATTTTGAGACACCTTACTTTCCATTTGTGTCAGCCATTCACAGAGCTCCTTGTTCTTCTCACTGAAGACAGCCCACTCATTCAGTCTCTCACTAACTTGTTGTCGACGCAAGGAGACCTTAAACCATTTGCAAAGAGTAAATGAAACTAAAACAGTAAATGCACTTAAAACATGCTTAAAACACTTTGTGCCTCAACGTGAATTCCTCTAGCCTTGAAAAAGTGTTGCAACCACTTAACTTGCCATTAAAACAAACTGAAGTTGTACAGCAAAAATTTGTGTGACTGCCTGTAAGTTCAGGGGTAAGCGCTGATCTCAGATTTCCTGTCAGCTACATCCTATGCACAGAGAGAGGCACCCAAGCGTTAAGCTCAGTAGTCTGTCAATATCTTGTTTCATAATGTCTTTAAACCCGAAATTTTCATTAGAAGATAAAAATTGTATTTTCTTATAATTCTTGCTCACTTATAAAATTTTATAAAATATATTAGTTTATTTTTAGTCTAATAGATTAAATTAAAAAGAAAATTAAAAATTCTTCACGAAAGCATAAAAAAAAATAAGATGCAGACATAGTACAGGCCGAAGTCCAAAAGTCTGTGTAATTTGTGCATGATTACGTGAGTACAAACCTAAATCCAAGATATACTGTATTTTGCAAAAGTAATTTTTTACATGAGTACCAATACACTAATTTCATAGATGACTATTTCCTGTGGATAGGCATGACACCTTGAGAGATTCCAAAGCACTGAGGTGTGCCCTGACAGGAAAGATTAGGCATGACACATCAAACAAGCAAATGCTGCAGCTAACAAGGAAGAAGGAAAACATTGCTGTGTTTAAGAAATAGCTGTAACTGTGGTACCATATCAGACTAGGAACAGTAACAGACCAAGATGGACACTGAAATCAAAACAGCAGCATAGGCTCAGCAGCAAAGTCATCTCTCCAGTTTCAGGCATTTTTACAACTACTTACTTTCTCCCCATTGTGATCTGGGTTATTTCTGACTTTATATGATAATTTCAGCTGAAAAGATGAAGACTGCATCTGCTCTTTCACAAATGAAAGTGATGTGCTTTTTAAGCACTGTGTTAGGTTTAACAGGGGCATACACGTGATCTTGCATTTCCTTTTTGCGGTTCTAAACTTGATGACAGCTTTCCGGAAATAAGCAGCAGTTGAACAAAGGCTTGTGCTAGGTTACATCCTGAAACACTCAGCTTGCTCAAAACTAAGAAAACTTCTTTACTTGGCTCCGTCTTCTACCATAAACATACATGCAGTGACTGTATCATAATTTAGATGTATCTACATTGGTTCGTTCAAATGCAATTAACTCATAACTAGACCTGTGCTGGTAACTGTGAAGCATTTTTCCTACTTTGGGGGTGTTTCTGAAGCCTTCACAGGTAGTTTACATGAGGTAACTATTTCAAGTGAGCCCCATCATATCTGGACTGCAATCTCTTACTGAATCACATAAATGACATCAGGATAATCTGGAAAGCTGGGTAAGGAAGACTCCACTACCTGGACTGCAAATCAGAGGCCAGAAGCACACTAATAGTGTGATGCATCTGAAAAAATTAAACTATACTCCTCAGCTCATTTTGCAGGCACACAAATCACCCTCAGACTGAAAGAAATGCAGACACCAAGGTCTGAGGAAGGAGAAACTATCAGTAGAATTGAAGGTACAATCAAGCAATGTTGAGGGGGGGGGGACACACATCCTTTCTGAGCACAGATCTTCCACCAAAGCAAAGTGTAACTGTATTATTTCTGTGTTTTTTCCCAGCCAGCCATGCCAAGTCCCATAGCTCACAGTGTGACTTTTTTGCTGATTTTTCAAGCTGTTTAAATATGACCTCACAGCCATTACAAAGTTCAAGAGATCTAGAAACACGAGCAGTAACTAAAGAAATATTTCAGTGAATGTTTCCCCTGACTCAGAAAGAATTCATTTTCAAATTCAGGGGTTTCTACATGGATCTATTTTAAAAGCTGCCACTTGGATTCAATTTTTCTCCCAAACACTTTTGTAGCCTGCATACTGTTCCCATCAGTGCTCAGTGCTGTACTTGCCTGGTGGCACAGCTCCTCCCACTGCCTGTGCAGGAGCTCTATTCGCTCACTGAGGATTGAGATATCATCTGCACTGATATATACAGACAGGGTCTCCTTCAGCAGGGAAAGGTGTGCAAGGTCATCTGTCCAGCCTTCAACAGCATTCTCTAACTCCTTAAAAGAAGAACACAAGGAAAGAGGACCAGTTTGCTAACAAATACTAAATTGAGTATGTTGATGAGACAGACAAGCAGTGTTACCCACCGACTTGTCATATCTGAGCAGACCCACTATGCCAAGCAGACTGTTTCAGTCCCATTTCAAAGAAAAAGAAAACATCAACTCCAAATGTACCAATATTTCCAGAGTTATAATGGTATTAACTCCCCAGTATAGAATGATACATCAGCCTTGTAACAAGAAGTTGCAAACTAAGATACTGCTCAATTCTCCAAAGTTCGAAGGTATCTGGGAAGTTCAAGTACTGGTTTGGAATTCTCTGTATTGAAAATATTTTCAAGTTGTAATCCTTTTCTAAAATGCAGATAATGTAGCCTAAAGGTGTTGTTTTAAATCCCCCATGGTCACTTCACCTCAAATAAAAAGAACTAAACTGGAAGTTTAGGTACCATGAGTTTAAATTTGAGGTTGGAATTTCTATAATAAAAACACACAAATACACAGCCCTTCTACAGTGTTTTTCAGACCCTGTTCTGGTATCACTTGGATCAGATCTGTATTTACTCTGCAGAATTTGCATTATGGTGAGACCACTCCAGTATTATGGTGTCCATATGTTACACGGATAGTTTCTTGTCATGGGGATGGCTTACTGGTTTGCATAGTCAGTCATATGAAGCCAATTAACAAAGGAAGAGGTTACTGTACAAAGGCAGGCAAAGATGAGACAACAATCAACAGAGAAGTGCTTTACCTTGCAACGGATCTGTTCTGCATGCAACTCATCATGGTGATCTGGCAATGGCTGAGAAAGCTTTTTTTTGAATGATCGTAGCTTCTCCAGGGAGTCTCCTATGCCCTTTTCACATTTTTCCCAGTCCTGAAAGCAGAATGTTTATCAGACTTCAGTTCTGATCTGTGTTATACTTATGTCAGTTGATTTGCCTAGAAATAACATGCTCTGAAATCTCCCTCTAAATAATACTCGAAGTCTCAGATCTTGAGTCATGTGTAGAACTGTGTCGAATTTTTTGTGTATAGGTCTCTGTTAGTAGAAATACACAAGGTCTTCTGTTATTAAAATGATGTCTAGATCCAACTCCATCCTTTCAGGCAAGTCTCTCCCTGACAAAATTAATTTTCCACCTCCTTTCTTGAATGTCCGTATTAAACACACCACTGTGCTTTGACAAGAGCTTCATTCAGGTGCATTAATCTCTGGGGGAAAAAAAAACAGTGCTTGGGCAAACTGAAAATTCAGGGCAGGTTGAAGTACGTGTAGTATCTTCGTTAAATCAGGATTCTAACAGCTACACTGTGCTTTACTGTTTGTATATTTTCCAAAATTTTTCATGTGTCCAATGCAACAAAACCATGTTAAGTTGACAGTATGGTTTTACCTGCCTCACCTGCTTGCTAAAGCCTTACATTTAGACAGAAGGATCTCTAATAAGCCAGTCAGCCCACAAAGAATGCCAGTTGTGTTACACCAGAAAATACAGAACTTGTATTGAAACTTGCATTGTATTGAAACTAGGTCTTCTGTTTCAAGGTATTCTCCTTCTACCACTGCCTTTGTATTTCTCTCCTTCCCTTTTTTCCAATCTATGCCAGTATTTCATGATCATCTTGATGAAGAACTACCCATATCAAATAATATGACCTTGCGTGACAATAGTCTGTGATGTTCTTAACACTCTTCCCCAGCTATAGCATGGGATTCCTTCCATGTGAGAGAATCCTCCATTAACTTCTCCATTAGTTCTTCCTGCAGGCTGCAGTTCTTCACAAACTGCTCCAGAGAGAGTTCCTTCCATGGATTCCTTCCAGACCCCCAGGAACAGACTGCTCCAACAAGGGTCTGGCATGAGGTCCTGCCGGCAAAACCGCTCTAGTGTGGGCTTTCCATGGGATCACAGTTTCCTCTGGGTATCCACTGGCTCTGGTGTGGGTCCTCCATGGGCTGCAGGTGGATCTTTGGCTCCCTATGGACCTCCATGGGCGGCGGTGGGTATCTCCTCCACTGTAGAGCTCTGCGTCTCTACCATGAGCTGCATGGTAATCTCTGCTCTGGCTCCACCTCCTCCCCCTCCTTCACTGACCCTGGTGTCTGCAAAGTTGCTGCTGTCACATTATCTCACTCCTCTCTCTGGATGCAATTGCTCCTGCACAGTAATTTTTTTTTTTTTTTTCATCTTCTTAACTCTGTTATCCCAGAGGCACTACCACCATCACTGCTGGGCTCACCCTTGGCCAGCAGTGGGTCCAACATGGAGCCAGCTAGCACTGGCTCCATCAGACACAGGGGAAGCTTCTGGCAGCTTCTCACAGAAGTCATCCCTGCAGCTTCCCCCTAGAAACACTTTGCCACTCAAACCCAATACAAATACGTATAAAAATTAAACAAAATTGTGCAAAATAAAATAAATGTTTGCTCTATTTTGAAAATAGGAGTGGTATGAATATACTTTACTGGCAGTATTCTGGAAATATAAATTAAAATATATCAACTGACATCCAAGCCTGTTGTGAAGTATTACCACTCCCAGTTTCAGAGGTGGTAAAGGGAAATTGTTAGCTCATGTACTGTTTATGCAGTTCCTGTATTTGTGTTTGTCCACTGAGAATGCTTTCCCTCATCAGGGTTCACAGTGAGAAACCACAAACTTGCTGAAGAAGTACAGAAGAAATTGCACACTTACTTTTAGCAGCAAAGCAAGCTGTTTCTTTTGTTGCTCCAGTTGAGTGCTAACTATCTTCCAGCGCTCCTGGATTTCAGTGAGCTCTGCCTGCAGGACTGCCTCAGCTCCACTGTCAGCAGAGAGCAGCAGTTGCTTCCCAGCTTCCACAGTGAGGATGTAACTCCCTTGCTGCCTTAAGAGAACTTTCTCTTTAAGCTGAAAATATTAATAGTTTTCTGTCAGCTTTGTCTTTTTAATTACAATTAGCAATTCAGTAATTCACCCTCAACCCCATACTTTAATTGGTTGCATACCCTGTCTTAAGCATGAACTATGGCCCAGATGCTTTACCTTAACATTTTCACAATCGTTTACTGCAGCAGCCATTTATAAAATTTCTCCAAGGAGATAAGGACATAAAAGACTTCTTTTTCCCCATTAATGTCAGTGTCTCAATTGCTCTTACAGGGAAAGAGTTCCTCTAGAGCCTGTTATGCTTATAAGGGTTATTGTTACTATATCCATCTTCCAGCTAAAAAGCTCGAAGACACCAAGCTGTCCACTAGATACTGTTAACCTCACATGAAGATGGACACTCAAGGAATCCTTGTGATCTGGTATACATTCCTCAAACAGGTCATCACTACCTTTTCAAGACCGTTTCAGTGTGACAATGGCTGAAAGCAAAAACAGAAGCAAACAAGGCTTGAGAGGAGGGCCCAGTAAGTTCTCTATTTCATGTTCTTTATGAACTCCAACTTTGCTTCCATCATACTATTGCTTCTGACGTTACACCAGTTCCAAAGAAGAACTGGCTGAGCAGACATTTTAAAGAATGTTTTAAATGGCGAAGACTGTAAAAAAGGCAGGGATTTTTCTCCCTTTTTCCTTTAAACACACTGGACGTACCTGCACTTCATCCAGCAGCACTCGTGCTTGCTGCAGCGGGATAGGAACACTGCCCAGCTCAGTCACGGGCTGACAGGACATCTCCAGCAGCCACTTGCGCAGCTTATCCGCCATCTCCCTGTAGCGCTGCCACTGGTGGATCCGGCTGTCAATGATCCCCCTCATCTGCTGTGCCCGGCGAATTACTCCTTGCCACTGATTACTCAGAAGAGTCAGATTCAGATTAAATTCATCCCTATTACAAATGGATAAATAATAAAAATATAGTAACCTTCAGACTTTGATGTATTTGCCTAATGAAATAAACTGAAGGGAAAAGGAAGATGTCTGTCTGTCAGTTAAAAAACACTAAGAGAAAAGCACTGAAGTCTCATGAAGGCTGACTGAGGCTAAGAACTTCACTTACTTGGTACACTTCAAGTACCAGGAGAATTAAAGGGATCCAATCACTGAGACCTTAAAACCCCAAACTTTTAATGTACAAGACTCTTCTACCATCTTCCCAGAAATACACGAAGAAAACCCACAGGTTTTGCCAGTTTGGATTTGTCAAATTCATAGCAAATCACACAGATTTCACAATTCACCCCCAGATTTACTACCGAGTTGAAAGCAGGCATAAGATACACACAGCATTAATAAAACTCTCACTTTCCAACAAACAGCTCATCTTAGTACCACGATAACCTTAGCAAAGTCAATGTATATGCGCAAGTGTGAAGCCACTAGTGTTCCACTGATTGTCATTCATTTGATCACAAGAGTTTAAAATAAAATCCCAGGCAACGATGAATTCCTACTCCATCACATTAAGGCTGCAGGTGTTCTTAAATGGCAGTAGGGAATCCCCCTGGTAGAGGCAAATCCCCAGGTGGCATAAATCAAGTGTAACCCACTAAATGTGTCAGTGCAAGCTCCTTTGGTGAAAGTAACATTTTGAAAATACACTGAAATAGATATATATACAACACGTTTGATAATCCGAGACAAATCTTGTCAGAGAAGCAGCCTCAGAAGGTTGTTGTATTCCCAAATGCATTCACATACCCCATAGCATTCTAACGAACACTGTCTTAAGATCTGGTTAATTAACAGCTTAACCACAGCAATGGTAACTTCCACTTCAGAAGAGCATGATCTGAACATTGCCATCTGCTACCTCCTCTGTTAGGAAGTCTCCCACTAGCCTAAGTATTACTTCACATAACCAGCAGCAGCAACAATACAGCAATGTCTACCTGTCATCCACCTGTCCTTGTTCTAGGAGGTGCTGCCCATCAGAGATAATTGAATGCAAAATCTGCTGGCGGCTGAACATCTCTGCCTGGAATAGCTGTTGTACAGGAGACAAGGATGTTAAAACAAGATCTTACATTTTAATTCTGTCTGTATGCACTGATAAAAATGAATTTTCATGTATTTAATCTCAAGTCAGATTAATTCAATGGGAGTTTTGTCATGACCTTAACAGAAACATATTGAAAACTCTCGTTTTAGAGTTACTTGCTGTTTCTAGTAATTATTAGTTCCTCAAGACCAGTGTTATAAAGCTAAATTATAAAAACAAGAGCTAGATTTTATGTTTCTGAGTACAGTTGTGTCATTGACATCATAGTTTACAATTTAATTTACAACAAAATCCAGATAGGGTATTTTTTGCTCGGACAGAAAGGTCACTTTTTATTTCCTGACACATTTAAGAATTTTATAATCTTTTGCCTTGTTACACAGACCATGTGTGATAGTGTTATATAAACTTTTAATACACTTTTACATTGCCAATAGAACTTTAAAAGA
Source organism: Platysteira castanea (assembly GCA_013397175.1). Classification (NCBI taxonomy): domain Eukaryota; kingdom Metazoa; phylum Chordata; class Aves; order Passeriformes; genus Platysteira; species Platysteira castanea. The sequence goes on along the minus strand of VYXC01010636.1, from coordinate 413,639 downwards.
AATAGACAGCTATGTATAGGAGCTAGAAATCAATTTTCCACTTCTTCCAAGTTTTCATATTCATTTTCCCCACAAATACTAATAGCACAATAAACTTCCACAATATTTTTAAAACCCTCTTATTAATTAAATTTGACTTAAGACAAAAAATCACCTAGTTAGTACTTAAGCAAACATAACTCAAGTGTATATACTACTTAAATTTATTTTTAAAAACATCTTTTCTTTTAGTAATGGACTATGTCTCTACATAAGGTTCTTCAGGAATATTTTTATGTTCATGAAAGTACACTCAGGCATCACTGGACCCACTCTATGTTTATAAGGTTTACAGAGAGATTCAAAGAAAAAGTATGCCGGTAAGAAGCTTGAGATTTTTTTTCTTTAGTGATGGTACTTGCAGTTGACAGAAGTTCACCCTTGCCTGAACTAAGAGCCCCTATTCTCCAAGTCTAGACCACTCCTGTTATACGGCTTCCCACCAGCTCAAACTGTGATTGTACCAATCCCTGCAGCTGCACCTGCCAGCAAAACACCCACTGGCACCTGCACATTTACACCTCTCAACCACACTGTGTGTAGTATAGGACTTCTAGACGATGCAGTAATTTTTCAAAATCAGATTTTGCCTTTCTGAATCACTGAGTTAACTCTGAAAATTCTACTCAGGTCATAAATTTCCCCATAGAAAGAAAGAATGTTGTCTGATTTCTTTGCAGAAATACTTGATACAGTTTCTTTGAATACCTTGGCACTTATCATTGACTGAGCCTGAATCAGAAGGAAACTGAATGCTGTTATTATCTCATGAACGAAGCCACAACAGTGTGGCACTGAGAATTTCAGAAAGCGGAGCAAAAAGGCAGAAATTTTACTTTCTGTCACATATATTTTTGTCAAGTTAGGGGACATGAAGCACAGAAGGCAACAGCACCTACCAGCACTGTTGAAAGATGGAGACTAAACAGAACACAACTGGTTGCAACTCGTTAAACAACTCCCCCTGCCCAAAGACCCAACCATCCCCTCTCCCCTAAAAAAAAAACCCTCAAAAACATGAAAAAACCCTAAAACTAAAACCCAGGAAAACCAATTCCTCCAAAAGGGAAAATTTTAATACCTTTTTAGGAGGAAAGGTGAAATAAAAGCTTAGAGAATATGAAGTACTCTGCTTAGAGCGGATGTATTCAAGCGCTACACAAAAGTAGAGATATTTCAGTCACCATCCACTTCCTTTCCATATTTACACTCTGTACATAAGAGGGATACCCCCTTTACCTGGGACCACTTGTCACCAAAATTTATTCTCATATGTAGATCACCCTGAATCACAGAAATAGGAGTTCAAAGGAGGAGGAAAGGAGGGCAAGTGTTGAAATGTACAACACCAGCACACTGGAAAAAAATTCGGTAATTGAGTTGGCAAGAAATTTTCTTCCCCTTCCCTTGCCAGCACTTTCTCAAATCCTTGTCTCAGTGCATTCCCACTGCATGGGAGTCCCAAGCACTGTCCCATGCACTGGAGAACTGTGCAAGAGTGATTACGAGTTGGTCTTGGCAGACTGATGCAGATGTCAGTGTTAGTACATAATGTCTTAAAAAGCTATCACCTCCACCTTGCAAACTTCACCAGGAAGGCATTTCTAAATAATGCCACTGAGGTGGTTGGGGTCTTCTTTGGGTAAAAACTAGCGAAAGTTATGAGTCACTGGAAAGGCAGTAATAGAGCTGGAAGCATTTCAATATCCATTCTGGGAATTCAGGTGGAAATAGAACATTTCCTCATTATTTTCAAAAATACAACGCAGAAAATGTGGAAATGCATCTCAAGAAGTTGAGATTTGACCCTTTTAGCCACAAGGAGTGGAAAGAAAATTCTTTGTGACTATCAGGAAGCACTGAAAAGGACATTTCGTAATGAATACGTTTTGATTATAAAAAAAGCCAAAAGTAAGATTTAAAAAAAAAAAAAAAAAAGTTACCTTTTTTAGGATGAACTGCAGTATTTAGAAAACCAGATATTAATCATCTTATTCTGAGATGACTTTACAGTTGCAAAAAAAGGGCTTAAACAGAGTGCCCAAGTAACGTTCATCTGCTCAAATCAAGGTTTCCGGAGAGAATTAAGCTTAGATCTCAAGACAAACGAATGCAAGAAGATTTCCCCAACTCCCTTCAAAAAATTACAGATAAGACTAGACACAACAACAGCAGGGAATTAACCACTAAGTAAAAATTTCTGGACATTCAAATCTCAAAGACCTGAGATGTTTAAATTTACAAGGAGACTGTCCAGTTAATTCTGGCAGCAATGAAAGGAAATTAAAAGGATGACATTTGTGAAAGCAAAGGCAGATAGATGCTAAAGCAAACGTATGCTAAAAACAGTTGTGAATTACTTTTTGCTATCAGACATTCATTTAAACACTATGCTGTGAGATATAAGGCAAGAACGGGAAGGACATAACTCTTCCTGTAATCCGGCCTGAGTGTAGGGGAAGGTCAGCTGAAAAAGTTGTGGGAACTGAAACTACTGCGGCCACATGGGAGCTCTGGAATGAAAATTGACTTCTTTTACTTGATCTTTACCAGGATTCTTGGCAGTAACAACATGGGTGGAGAAAAAATGTGCACCACTTGACTTTACAGAAGAATCATAAACTCTGCATCTAGTACTAGTAAAAACTCTGAATCAGTTTTTCCCTGCAGCAAAAGCTGTGCTAGTTCTTGATTTGTTACAAACAAACAAATGACTCCAGAACACAGCAAAGACCAAATCAGTTTGTTCTCCAAGGAAATGTTATCAAATGGAGGCGCCATTGTGAATTATATAACACGGTACTTGACAGAAAGCTCTTCCTTTAACAAGTCTTCAAATGCTATATGCATTGATAATTTAGTAACAAATAAACAAAATCAGAATAGATATTTTCTCCAGTTACGACTGAAGGCAAAGAGACAAATGGCATGAGAATTGTTAGGTATTTACAGGAGCTTTGGTTTCCTTGGTACAAACCAGTCTGAAGTAGACTAAATGTAGGGGACACACTCATAGGCATTGTGATGCATTATGCACAAACACAGACACTCAAGTCCTCCTCCACGTGGGCTATTATTGACACAGTTGCATGCTTCTGTTTTTAAGCTATCCCCATATGGTGCACACCAATACAATTCAAGGCATGCTACTGTATCATTCAAAAAGAGAATGCACATTCCTTCTATGTATAAATAGTATGTGTTTTAGCCATGTATAAATATACATGATTACTTGCCTCATGTTCCCTCTGTTGCTCTAAAAGCGTTTGGTAGTTTCCTGAAACCTCTACTGCCAACTTCTGCTCAGTTTGAACTAATAAATCCATCCAAGTCCCACATTTCTCCAAGAAGGTCTGCTGCTGCAGCAAGAAAGACTGCAGTTTACTGAAAGAAAGAAAGAGAGATGGATTCAGGTAATTCCAAATCAGATGGTAACACCTTTCCCACTTAGCTGCCTTATTCAATTTATTTAGTCAATACTTGGAAAAGAAGCAGTCCTACTCGTTTCAAATCCTGGTGATTTGTGGCAAAACCTACTTCTCAATGACTTTGCTCTTTACTTATAAGTACATCAAAGAAAAGGAACTCTGGTTAATAAAATATCTGAAACTTTTTCTATCTTCTGCAAATGGTATACTTTCTTACTTGTAATTGAAGAAAACTGTAGAACAATCTTTATTTATCCCCACCTGAATCTCTCTGTAGTCTGAGATGAGATCTGAGACCAATGTCTGTTCAGGTTCTGCATCCTTTTGATTTCCTTGTCATTCAGAGGAAGCCTGTAACCCAGCTCATTAAGACGGTCCAAATCTGGAGCCATGCTGCTGAACTTCAGCATTTGATTCTGCAACAAAAAGTAAAAGTGATAACTGGGAAGTTCAGGAGTTACGTTATTATTGATTTCAAAATTATGAACTAGACTCAGTAAATTTAGAACGGCCTTGGTTGCCACCAAGTGGTAAGCAATCTCTATGCCAGGGAGAAATTGCATTTCCAGTTTTCATCTTCTGGACCCAGACCAGGAGAAGACTTGTGTCCATGTTTAAATGTGTGCAGAGAAGTATACTCAAATTGCACTGAAGTGTTTTGCTGAATGGGGGATTTAAAGTTCAGAGCTGCAGAAGTAGGCTGGTGTTCGAAGCCATATGTTTACACTGTCAAAATAAATGAGCATTTTTCCTTGTTTCTTAGCCTGAATTCCAGGCTGGTAAATTCCCACTGAAACTATTCAACTTTTTATTTCTAGGTTTTTGTTTTGCAGTGCAGAAATACCCAATTCACTACATAAGGAAAATGCTCTGCTTTTTTCATGTCCAAAGTGGAATTCTGTCTATAGTTAATCTTGATAGAAAAATAATGAAAGATTAAAACAACAAGAACAGCCTAGGTGGCAAAGTTCAGCAACTTCCTGTCATGGCCTCTGAAAGAAGGAGAGGGGAAAAAAGAAGCCTCACAAAAAGAAAGTGTGCAAGACCTCAAATGGAGATCACACACTACAAAGTATGAATGTTTCTACAGTACATCAAGCTACCCAAAATGTATGAATTACTTCATACTTAAATAAGATACCACTGAGAAAGGAATTGAATAAATTAAAAAAAAGTTGTGAGAAAACAAGATGAAGAAAATCTCCAAAAACTGCTGAAGCTTCCATTCAGATTTTGATCTGTTATTAATTTTATTCTGAACAGTTTGACTGTCCTCTTCATCTCTACTCAGGGACAATGTAACAATCATTCCCTGACTGCCATCAAACTTCAAGTTCTCAGTCTTATACTTTTTATGAGTGATAGTTCTTTACCACATATAGAATGCACGTGTGGTATCTGTGCATACCCCACACTACAAATAACCAGGCCAACAGAAGAAAAACTCCAGCATTTCCTGCATTTATTAGTCACCTTGAGCTGCTCCATTCTACTCTGTATTGCTGAGACATCAGATGAGTGACTGGGATCCTGTTCTTTCAGTGTTTCTTCTGCTTCTGTTATCCAGGTCTCAAGGACTTCTAGGTTCTTGGCAAAGGTTTGATAGTCCAGGGCTCCAGCCTTGAATACAAAAGGATCCACAGTTTTGGTTTGCAGCCTCCTTATTGACATTACACTCCTGGTTATTCTCATTATAGATTTGCAAACAGTTGAATTGGCTAGTAGCAATTGTAACTGCTGCTTTGCTTGTAGACTGTGGAATTAGTTGGATTTTTTTTTTTAGGTTAGAAGAGAATTTTCAATCATAGCAAGAGCAACATTTCAGCAAAGTGCATAAATATCTCCTTAGCTTGAAATAGACAACCTTTTCTAACTTTCTTTTATGAAAGCAACTCCTCTGTTTAATTTATTGCCAGCAGAGACGACTATTCACTCTTATTGCAACTTTAAATTAAGAACTTTTCCTGTGTTTTGTCTCTTCAGAGTACAGTGATACTATAAGCACTTCTCAGACACTGCTGGATTTCTTGGGTAAATCCTCTTTTCTCTCAAACAGAAGCTGCTACCTTTGTGGCTTTTTCAGCCAAATAGTTTCCTATGGAACACATTTTTCCACTCCTTTTTTGGTCTTTAGTTCCTGGTGACACAAGCAATTTGGCAACCTCTACTAAACAGGATTTGACACAAATGGTAGGTGTCATTCTGGTCACTGACACTAATAGGAGCTGCAAAAGTCAATTCTACACAATATTCAGAATCTCTCATTTCTTTTACTGTTAAATAAATAGGTGGGAAGAGTGGCTGTCTTCAGGGGAGCAGCAGCTGTGGATCCAGCTGTTAGCACTACTGTTGTGTGCAGAAAGCATGGCCACCCTGGCATTTCAGACAGACATTTTCCTGCATGAGGTTTGCTGTCCTCTTCCCAGAATCTGGACCTTCTTCCAATGTCTCTTTGTTGGACTTGAGCATATTTTCTACTCTCAGCTTTGGCTTCTAGGGAAGTCTAGGAAGGGCTGATGAACAGGTAACACTACCCTCTTTTCCCAGGCAGATTTAGCTAATTTATGTCTTTTCAGGTACCACAGGACAATCACATTTGAGGACTGTAAACATGGTCTGCATACCTGAAGTGCAGCCTGCTGCTTGCGGAGAGCCTGCTCTAGGCTTGACAGATTCTGGTTCAGAGAGAGATGATCAGACTGTATGGCTGCTGCTGCTGAAGCCTCCACCTGGCTTTTTAGCTCCTCCCCCAGTTCTTGAAGAACAATCAGTGACTCCTGTGCTGTTTTCAAATCTGTGAGTACATCCTGTGGCAACACATTGAATAAGGACATGAATAGTTAACCTGACACTGGTGAGGTCATCATCCCTGATTTAAAGGAAGAATGAAATGACTAAACTCAAGCACTGCAAGGAAAACTTCTATTTACTACTGCATTTCAATATCAGAGTTTCCATTTACATTCTGTATGACTTGAAGAATAAAACTATACGTCAAAGAACCTGAACAGAAAGGAACAGAAAAAAGACACTGCTCAGCTACCTTTGAGCAAGCCTGAGCTGTTGATGAGACAATAATTGTTGAAAGAAATCCTTTGAATTTATTGACATGATGGTCCTAAGCAGTGGCAGCCCTCACTGTGAATTGATTCAGATGTAAACCTCCCTTTTCCTCCTGCTATGATTTACCAGGAGGGCTGAAAAAATAACTTTTGTAAATGGCCTAACATAATGGTTAAAGAATGGGACATCAGGAAATAAATTATTTGAACTGAACAATTTGAATTGCCAGTCCACGGTGCCTGATCATGGCAGCAAATGCTCCAAAAGATCATGAACATGGTTATTTTCTAAACACTAACATGTTTATTTTTCTCACTGAAATTGTTTTGCTTGCATTGAGACAATTAATATTTTATTTTTTTGGTCAATGACACTTAACATTAACTTAAGCTCAAAAGAACCAAAATGTAAGCACAGAGAGGCGATAAACTTTTCTGCTGCCTTGAGATACAATCTGGAAAAAGGAAGAATATCAAGGTTTCAGAGTGAATGGTGTCCTTCCATAACGAAGGATAAAGACATCTCCATCATCCTGAAGATGTTAATGGTCTTGATTAGTGGGAATATAGTCAAAGGATTTTGTGTTTCTTTCTATTACAAGGAACTCAAAAGACTTGGTAGAGATACTTTCCCAAGCAAGAATACCTTCATTAAGCAGGAACTTAAGGCTGAATCAAATGATATAATTTATTCACCTTCTCCAGAGAGAAGACTTTAGATACAAGCTTCTGCAACAACACCACAACAACTAATCGAGGGATCAAAATTTAGAGACACTCATGAGATTTGGGCAGCAGATGTAAAGCTGTCTCTCCTGTACCTAAGCTGCATCAGTAAAATGAAATATGTTAATATACAAGATTCTAAAATACCAGCTATACAGTTCAGTAATGGAGAGCCTCTTGAGATGTCTTGTAGCCCCCAGAGCTGAGAAAAGCTGCAAAGCTTAAGTGAACATACATTACAGTCCCGAATCCAAGTCGTAACTTCATCATCAGCAATGTCTTTGCTGGTTGCAGTCTTCAGGAGTTCACTGGTCTGCTCCTCTCGCTGATGGACGGTGGCAGAGCACTGCTGGTAGCAGTCCTTGTACCTCTGCCACAGCTGGAGCAGGGCCCTGCTGGCACGCAGCCGCTCCGCAATCTCCTGCAGGAGGTTGTTCCACCTGGTGAAGAGACTGCATGAGTGATCGAAGCCTGCGAGCCCACAATAACTACACGTGTCCCTCTTCCTCTCTGCTGTTTCCCACGGTCTCTTGACTTTTAAAAAATTTGGTAATAACCAAAATCCAGACATTTCGTGACAAAAACACCAAACCAAGAAATATGCTGACAGGCTGTTCTGACCTGCCACAGTGTGTCTGACCTGTGCTACATCTTGGATGATGTTTATTAATGCTTGTGGATCAGAGCTGCAGCACACTTTTCGAAGTGAATCTCCTGCTATTTCCACTTAGCACCCTCAGCCTCATAGAGCATCCGTGATCAACCATGCACTGCCAATAGGAGATTCCTGTGAGGGCCTAAGAGGCCAAGAACAGGTGTAAACAAGACACCATTTTTTCTCCTGCAATTTCCTCCCAAACTCCGACACAGAGGGTTTAAGTCATAAAGCTCTGTGTAACTCGCTTGTGAAAATACTCCCAGACATATTAAAATTCTCTGTATTTCTATTATCCAATTAAATAAACCATTTCCCTTTGAATTCTTTCCTATAATAATCCCTCATTGAATTTTTTGCTCTAATAGCAACAGGAACACATACTTTCTCAAATGTGCTGGTAGTTATCAAACTGCCTAATTGTTTCCCTGCAAAGAAAATCACAATATTTCTCAATTATTATTGTATGATGAAAAACAAAGGTTTTGAAGCAAAAAATCTGTCAGCCATCACTGAAACTGTTAAATTCTACAGTTTCTTTTTTGAAATGCAGATAAATAATCCCTCCCCCCACTTCCAGTTGCTAGAACAGGAGTGAACAGAGACTAAAATAAGTTTGGCGTGATTCTCTTTTCAAAAAAATTCCCAGCTTTCCACCCAACTATCTTTTTTCGTTTGGATCCTCTCTTCCTGTATCTGCTCTGAGTAAACCCTTTTACTGGCTCTTGCCTGAATTTAAAGCTGGGGAAGCTGTTTGCCAAGGTACTGGTGAGGGGTTTAGATCTTCCCGCCTATGATGCTCTTCCTACAACTAGAAATAGCAACCTAAAATTTGGGGAAACTGATGCAAACCATTGAACAATTGCAACAAAATTTTCAGATACAATTCTCAAATTTCAAGTGCAGTATTATTTTCCAGCATGGTATTTATGAATCTTGGTTGGCAGTCAAGCATAGAGCAAAATTACTGACATTAATCTCCAAATGCTTGTTGGAGAAGGTATTTCATTTATTGTTAGCAGTAAATGAGAGTTTTAGCCCAGTCTTTGGCAAAAGGAATAATCGTGCCTGTGCCAACAAACCCCTCATGACCTCAGGAACTTAAAATAATAAAATAAAAGAAAAATAGGGATAATGGAAAAATGGGTAGTGGATAAACACAGATTTGCTACTGAAATTATTAACACACAGACATTTTCTACCTCATATTCACTTCTTTCAAAGTGTTGGTAAGTGTTTCAGTCACTGGTGGGTGACATTCTTTCAACAATTCATTAGTCACAGAACCAAATTTCTGTAAGCTGTTCTCTTGTTTTTCCAATTCATCTTGTAGCCTCTAAAGTAGAATAATAACAAAGCAAAACAAAACCATGAGTTATTAAAGTTCCATGATGCAGAAATATTTCAGAATAGTATTTATCAACTGCATTTGATTATGAATGAAAACTTGATTTCATGTGTTTCATATAAATAGAAGGTTGTTTAATATAAAGATTGTTCTTGAATTAATTTGATTTTATGTAGAATTTAGCAAAAAGTCAATTCTAATCTTGTACTTTTGGAGAATGTAAAAATCTTGTAAAAGAAGTTATTCTAAACAAGTACTTTTGTACAGAATGAGTAAGCATATGGACTGATTCAGACTTAAAAACTTAAGAGTTGGAAGAAAACTAACTAAATAACATTTTCCTGTTTAGAACAAGATTAAAAAATATCAACATAAAGAAAGCCATATTCTGAAAATAAGGTTCTCGCTCCTTCAGTTACCATCCTGATGTATGTCTGTCAGGGAAGTGTGTTTTGTCCAGCGGAGGGAAATGAGGCTGATGAGCGGACTGGAGCACCTCTCTTACGAGGAAAGGCTCAGGGAGCTGGGCCTGATCAGCTTCAAGAGCAGATGACTGAGAGGGGACCTCACTATTGTACATAAATATCTAAAGGGGGGGGTGCCAAAAAAATGGAGCCAGGCTGTTCTGGTGGTGCTGACCAATAGCACACGAAGCAATGGGCAGAAACTGATGCACAAGAAATTCCACCAGGACAAGAGGAAGAATTTCTTTACTGTGCACGTGACCATACTCTGGGATAGACTGTCCAGAGAGGCTGTGGAGTCTCCTTCACTGGAGATACTCAGGAGCCATCAAGACACAATCCTGTGCCATGTGCTCCTGACAACCCTGCCTGAGCAGGGAGGTTGGACCAGATGATCCACTGTGGCCCTTCCAACCTTACCCACTCTGTGACTCTGTGAAAATGCTCTTTTGTCTTTTTTTTAAACTTAAATATTTTAATGCATATTATTACAGTTTGAACAGCCCAGTAAATCTCAGGTTTAGTTTATATCCAAAATCTTAATCAGCAAAAGAGCAATTTTCTGTACCTACTGTTTTACTGACTCCTCTTTAATGTGTAAAAAAATTAAAACCTAGAAAAATAGCTGTAAGGTCCACGATTAGAGTCTCTTTAAATCTTAGTTTTAAAAGTACTGTCTATGCTTAGATCATTTGGCTTTATACATATCTGGACTCCAANGCTGGAGGGGGGCTAAAAACGTGATCTCAACATGTGCCTGTAGCTCCGAAGCCTGATGAAGTAGCATGAGAAACTTTAGTTTTAATGGCCATTAGCATGATTTAAAAACTTGTAAAAATTTGATGGTATGGCTCAAAATTATAAAGAATGGCATCAAAAATCTAAAAGGAAACAACTACCCCAAATTTATTTTTCTGCAAAATGAAAAAGGCAGTGGATGGTTTATAATGTGTTCTCTTAATGTCATGTGATTTTAATGTCCCAGTATATCTGTACTTCCACTTCTCATGAACCAAAATCTACAGTTATCTGCATCCGTGCAATTTCAGACAAAATTAACTCTTTTCACCTGAAGTTTATCAACTTGGACTTTCACAGCTTCCAAAGAACCAGTAAGAAGATAAAAACGGGACAAAGAATATCTGGCTTCTGTCAGGTAACTGTTCAGCTCCTCATAAGCCACTTTGTAAATGCTCCACTGATCAAGAACTGATTGCAACGATATCTTCAGCTGGCTAACCTGGGAGGAGGGAGGAATAAACACAAAAGTAAATTAAAAGCATTCAAGCTATCTGGGATTTGTTTAAANTGTCCAGAGAGGCTGTGGAGTCTCCTTCACTGGAGATACTCAGGAGCCATCTAGACACAATCCTGTGCCATGTGCTCCTGACAACCCTGCCTGAGCAGGGAGTTGGACCAGATGATCCACTGTGGCCCTTCCAACCTTACCCACTCTGTGACTCTGTGAAAATGCTCTTTTGTCTTTTTTTTAAACTTAAATATTTTAATGCATATTATTACAGTTTGAACAGCCCAGTAAATCTCAGGTTTAGTTTATATCCAAAATCTTAATCAGCAAAAGAGCAATTTTCTGTACCTACTGTTTTACTGACTCCTCTTTAATGTGTAAAAAAATTAAAACCTAGAAAAATAGCTGTAAGGTCCACGATTAGAGTCTCTTTAAATCTTAGTTTTAAAAGTACTGTCTATGCTTAGATCATTTGGCTTTATACATATCTGGACTCCAAATCACACAAATATTTAAATTATAATATAAATTTAAATTTTCTGGTAAATACTAACAGAAGAACAGAATAAGAACAACAGAAGTCCTTCTACTTTGGGCATCTGGAAATGTTTGCATAATAATTTTTAATTTTAAAAATGAAAACTTTTGTTGAAATAAAAGGTTTTTCTATGTAATAGAACAACAACTTGAATATTTTATTTAATTAAATTAATTTATTTCTATTAATATTAATTTGTAATTTTATAAAAGGAATCGCTTTGTATTTTATGTATTTTTTGCAGTGGTAAATTACTTGAACATGTGAGTATCTCAGCTACTGGAACATCATTTTGTTGATGATCAATCTACTGTGAGGCTGGAGGGGGGCTAAAAACGTGATCTCAACATGTGCCTGTAGCTCCGAAGCCTGATGAAGTAGCATGAGAAACTTTAGTTTTAATGGCCATTAGCATGATTTAAAAACTTGTAAAAATTTGATGGTATGGCTCAAAATTATAAAGAATGGCATCAAAAATCTAAAAGGAAACAACTATCCCAAATTTATTTTTCTGCAAAATGAAAAAGGCAGTGGATGGTTTATAATGTGTTCTCTTAATGTCATGTGATTTTAATGTCCCAGTATATCTGTACTTCCACTTCTCATGAACCAAAATCTACAGTTATCTGCATCCGTGCAATTTCAGACAAAATTAACTCTTTTCACCTGAAGTTTATCAACTTGGACTTTCACAGCTTCCAAAGAACCAGTAAGAAGATAAAAACGGGACAAAGAATATCTGGCTTCTGTCAGGTAACTGTTCAGCTCCTCATAAGCCACTTTGTAAATGCTCCACTGATCAAGAACTGATTGCAACGATATCTTCAGCTGGCTAACCTGGGAGGAGGGAGGAATAAACACAAAAGTAAATTAAAAGCATTCAAGCTATCTGGGATTTGTTTAAATTATTTTCTTCCTTGGGATTTCACATGCTTCTTGTCCTACATGCCTAATCTTAAACCTATTGAAGAATGAAGATTTTGTACAATCATCAACTGTGCTTACACTGGGAACAGCATAATGTTCTCACTGATTTTATTAAAGTTGGATGGAAGGGACTGTAAAGATGCCAAAATTCATTTTACTTTGGTCCAAAGCAGGATCAAGAGAAATTCCTTGAGACTATACATATCCCTAAGGCAGGGAAATCAGCCTATGGAAGTCAGCAGAGAGGGTAGCACTAACACACTGCATTGCTCCTGAGAAGGCAGACTGATATCGACCAAACTTTGAATGCTGAAAATTAATGCTGATCTCTTCTTCCTTATTCTGTGAGACCTGTGGGCTTGAGAAGTTAATTCCTGACAGATAATTTGGTACCTTTACACTAAATATCAAAAAGCATCTAAAAAGTTTCAATTACAATGACTAAAAGTATCCTTGAAACAAGAAATATTATACCCTTTTTATGTGGAATGTACACACAAACTTGGGGATTGATGGCTAGAGAGATGGAAAGAGGGACATGATTTAGAATCTCTTCCCCAACAAAACAGAAGAAATCCACTAGCTGCAACTGCTAATTCGCCCTCTCCTCCATGCCTTGTTCCTGGAGCTGTAATTTTCTGTTTAATGATTCCTTTACCATGTGATCCAAATTGGCCCAGGAATGGTTAATTTCTTGCAGTGTATTCATAACAGCAGAAGAGACTTCTTCTTTCTTGTTCTGTACCAAAGAAAGACCACTCTGTTCTACATTTTCGACTTCTTTTTCCTTTGTTCTTATTGATTCTTCTAATTCCTGAAATAAAAGAAGATACCTGAGTATTTTTGCATGTTTAATTGGCTAAACAATACCTTGTTATATAAAAGATGCCCGTAAGCTCTTCAGTTTAAAAAATAGGAGATGTGCTGGCATGTTTTGACTTTTTATTCTCAAGAGATGCACAACTTATCGGTAATTTCATTGAATATTTTATGTTCTTTTTAAAGTCTAGTAGTTTGTTTTTGATTTAAATAGAAGCATGTCCCCTACATTAAACTTCTGTATAACCTTTTGCCCTCTTGTAAGAGTAAAAAACTCATTAAAAATAGCCATTCCTAGCCAGGAAACTACCTATATAATTTCATAGCATGGAGTAGGGAGATCCAAGAAAGTCCTGCAGTGCTCTGACTCCTGTAGAAGCTCTGGGGCTTCAGGCAGCGCAAACACAGAGTCTGAGCAGAGTGGGGAAGTACGGCTTGTAGGCTTCAGGCCAGCACAGCTTCGTGTTTACTTGTCAGTACGGTACAGAAAGCAGACTGTGAGGTGAGAGCAACCTTGCGTTATCCCTACATTAACTGGTGCACCACGTGATCTCAGGTTATTTTGTAATTTTCTGCAAGCCTCTCTTTACTGAGAGAAACGGATCGACAAAGAAAAGACTACAACAAAACTCTGGTCAACCTGAAATCCCACATCTTTCGATAAATTTCACTCCCTGTGAATCCCAAAACACAACAAGTGAACCACTGCTGTAAGAGACTTTACATTTTAGATAGTTAGGAAAGTATTTGGAGCAAAATTCTGCAAACACTTGTTACTAACAGAATTTATCCCAGCACAAACACAACACAGTTTTGTCTACATACATATTTTTGTGAGAGTATTTTTGCTACACTATTTATTCTCAGCCTTTTTTTTTCTGTAGTATTTCACATTTCTTCAAACATCTAGCCATGACCTTGTTCCAGAGCACAGCCAGAATAATATATCATTTTTTAACCAGCTGACAACAACACAAACACTTCTAAGTTGAACATAATAAATCTGACATTCCAAAAAGTGGATTTTTGCACTAAAAAAGTCATTTAACTTTATACAAGGTTGCTCCAAAATTCAGAATCTAAGGCAGGCAAAAGTTTCAAACACCAAGAACAACAAATATTTCTAGTTCTCTTTGAAAAAGGCTTTTAAATTCATCATTTAAAACGCATAACTGAATTAAAGATGCATTACTGTTTCTAATCTATGATGGGAAAAAATGGTTGACTTCAATTATTAATAAGACACTAAGCAGCAACTAACATTGGTTAATAAATAAACTCCAGCTTTTGTACTAGTTGAACCGGATATCTGTGAGCGTTTGACACAGCTATTTCTTAAACAATTTGTTTCTCTACTGATCAAAGTCTTGCCATTCATAACTAACTCCCCAAGTGTATTTGCTAACTTCCCTGACCAAAAGGAACCAAAAAGGTGATAAATCAGATTCAGCTTTGTACTCCAGCCAAGCACAGACTGCTGATTATGTCAGGCTATGTTAAACTACCCTTGCTTCAGTTGTGTGGGTTTATTGTGCTGAAATCATAAAGATACCTGAATTAAAACTATGTACTCCAGACAGTCTGAAAACCTAGGTCAACAATTTCAGAAAAAAATCTGACCTCTAACATATCTCACCTAACAACCCTATTTGCCTTTACAGAAACAAAGGTGGGTTTATTATACTGGTGAATAAAGAGCAAATTATTTTATACATTTCATTTGAATAAATTTTCAGCTGTTCTCTTTGTGAAGAGATGAATGCTAGATTATATTTGTCCCATTAATTAAATTCCTGAATGAAGGACAGACACATAAATATAAATACACTTTCTCATTCCCTTTTATGGGGATTTTGTGCATTCAGCTGGCCTGACAGAGTTTTAATTTGATCTGGTGTGAGATTTATTATATGGTATCTGGTAGGACAAAATACTTTTGAACAAAAATTATGTGATGCCTGATACTGTCTAGAGGCCTTGTCTATAAATTCAGAAGTGTCCATTCTGCCTATACAGCTGTAAGCTTTAACTCTGGCCTGACAGCTCCTGAAGTCAGCTTCTTACTATTCAAACATGTGCTACTCTGAGTAAGACATTCAGAGGCAACTGTGATACTCTGCTCCCTTGCTGTGTAGTCCTTGTATGAGTTTCATGTAAAAAACTGTGGTGGTTTTGAATTTACGTGAATTATGTACAGCTGCACTTTGCCTCATCTCATCTTTGCTCATCAAAATCATGATTCTCTTTCCTTTTCTGGATAATTAAATATTTGAAAAAAGAACCCAACAAAAAGTGATTCCTGACTTTCTGAATGAAACCATGAAACCTCCTTAGATTCCAGCATTTTTCTCTGAATAGTCAGGTGGAACATATTAGGTGGAAAAAGAATGGAAAAAAGTGGGGGACAGAGGAAAGATAGTGAAAAGGCAGAAAAACATAGTAAGACTGGCTAAATAGATATGTCAACATATTCTTTTGATGGTCTTCTAGTTCAGTATGCCTGGCATGCTTTGAAATGTCCAGTGTAAAAATAATGACTTTGGTGGGTTTTAAGCAACTTTGAGACATTATTGCTCCTTCCTCTTCTTTTATTGCTCTCCCTTTCTGAAGTCAAGAGGAGTTCAGTCACTCACCTCACCAATATGAAGATTTCACATGGATTTATCAAGTGGTGTTTCTAATTCTTGGAAAGAGAACACTGTTATTTATAAACAGGCATTACCTGACAGTCTTTCAAAGCATTCTGCACTGAAGCCTGGTCTCCAATCTTTTGTTGCTGTTTCAGCTTCCTCTCTTGGGTTTCAAACCAAGTTTTTAGGCACTGCACATTATTTTCATATTCTGTCCAGGATTCTTGCAGACTTTCCAAGAGCTGGATCTGCAAACAAAAATGAGTGTATACTTTCTCATAAAATTGTCTTTGTTGTTGGGTCAATTAAATCAGTGAAGACCAATGCAAAGTAGTGCCTTCTTGGAATTCAGTGCTTTCAGAATTTAAAAACAGTATATACATTCAAATTTAAATATATCTAGTATTTTTAATAGAATTAATATTAAGAACCCTGGCTTCATTCAGCCTGGGGAAAAGAGGGCAAAGGAATCATCTCACTGTGCTGTCCGTTCCTTATAGGGAAGCATGGGGAAGATGAAGGCAGACTATTCTGGAAGATACACAGTAAAAGGAGAGGATATAACAGTCACAAGTTGCAACATGGGAAATTCTGATTGGGAACAAGACAAACACTTGTCCCCCACCAGAGTGGTTAAGCATGAATGAGCTGCCCAGAAGAGGTTGTGGAATCTCTTCTTGGAGATTTTCAAAACTCAGATAACCAAGTCCCTGTGCAATCTGATCTAACTGTAAAGTTAGCTCTGTTTGAGTAGGAGATTGACCCAGATAACCTGCAGAGGCTTCCAACCATTATAATCTTATTGTTCCATGCATTTTGAAAGTTCACTCCAGAGCAGTTAGGTTTTTCTCCTTTACCTTTTCTGTTACCAGGCCTTGCAGGATCTGCCAGCGTCTGTTCATTGCTCCAAGCTGTTCTGCAAAATCAGTTTTGTCGCTGCGTTTACTCTCAACATCCTGGCTGCTGATTTGTAGCACTGACTGGTTCACAAAGTCAACAGTCAACTGTTTGCAATTTAAATCTATCTTGAAACCCTAGGAAAAAAAAACAAACAACAGAATAAACAAAGCAGCACATAAGTACCATAATTTCTCACCTTCCTGCAAACCAGAGGAAAAACGTTCACCAGCTACACCTCTACCATAATTCAACTAAAAGGGCTTTTTAGCAATTGACCAGGAATTAGAAAAAGAGTCCCTCCCACTGAAAGCAAAGAGCAGGTTCAGCACCACTTGATGAAGCTGAATAGGCACAAATCTATGGGACCTGATGAGATGCATCCCGGGGTCCTGAGGGAGCTGACTAATGTTGCCAAGCCACTTTCTATCACATTTGACAAGTCAGGGTGGTCAGGCAAAATACCCAATGACTAGAAAAGGGGAAACATCGCTCCTATCTTTACAAAGGGAAGAAAGGAAGATCTGAGGAACTACAGACTGGTTAGCCTCACTTCTGTGTCTGGGAAGATCATGGAGCAGATCCTCATGGAAGCAATTTAAGGCACATACACGCCAAGGAGGTGATCCAAGATGGCCAGAACAGCTTTACTAAGGGCAGATTGTGCCTGACCAATCTGGTGGCCTTCTATGGAATGGCTGCACCAGTCAGCAAGAGAAGACTGACTGATGCCACTGACCTAGAGTTCTGTAAGGCTTTTGACACAGTCTCAAATGACATCCTTACCTCCGAATTAGAGAGACACGGGTTTGAAGGGTGGACTACTCTCTGGAAAAGGATTTGGCTGGATAGATGCAGCCAGAGGGCTGTAGTCAATGGCTCTGTGTCCAGGGGCCGACCAGTGATGAGTGGTGCCCCTCAGGGCTCTATTTGGGGACCAGTGCTCTTTAACATCTTTATCAATACCACAGTGAGATCAAGAGTATCCTCAGCAAGTCTGCAGAGGACATGAAGCTGAGCAGTGCAGTTGACACAACAAAATAATGGGATGCTATCCAGGGGGACCAGGACAAACTTGAGAACTGGACCCACGAGAACCTCGTGAAGTTCAAGTGCAAGTGCAAGGTGCTGCACCTGGGCTAGGGAGATGAACTCACTGAGAGCAGCCCTGCAGAAAAGGATTTGGGGGTTCTCATGGATGAAATGCTGGACATAAGCCAACAGTGTGAGCTCACCACCCAGAAGGCCAACTGCATCGTGGGCTGCACCAAAAGGGGAGTGCCCAGCAGTTAGAGGGAGGTGAATCTGCCCCTTTGCTCTGCTCTTGCAGGACCCTGCCTGCAGTGCTGCACCCACTCTGGCACATCTAATAAGGTTTAATAATGTGCATATCGCTTTGGACTTTCCTGGAAATTAAGGTAAGTGTATTAAAAATTATATTCCTGCCGTAAGTAAACAGCAGAGTAAAAGTAGCTTTGGCTTCTTTTCCACAGTATCAAATATTGCCCAGTTCTAACTTGTATACAATTCCAACCACTCCATGAAGTTGGTAGGGTTTTTTGCTCCCTAAATCACTTATATTTTACAATTGTATATATATTTAATTGTGGTAATAAAGGTGATAATTCAAAAGGAAAATTAATAATATTGCCACTCAGTACCTTGTACTTCTGGACGTAATCCTGAATTGCTTTCTGTCCTACTACATTTTTTATATTTTCTTCATCCTGCTGAATTACATTTTCCATCAGCGAAATCCAGCTCATAACTTCAGTGATGGCATGGCGAGAAGGAACTTTGTCCATCTGGAGCTGTTGAGATAAGAGAAACATGTTGTAAAGAAAATGGATAAGAATTCCTTGCCTTGCATTAACACAGTTTCAGTATTTGATGCTTGCCTGAATTTAGTTACTCAGGAATGTATTCTATGACATTTTTAGGTAGACATAATATATTTTGTATTACAAGACAATTCTGAGAACTACTGATTGACATTGCTTTGTTTAGTATCACAGACTCAGTTAACATTTGTTACTCTTCCTCTCTCCCCCTAAATCACGTTATTACTAACTCTGAGACCATGCTAAGATATAAACTCAAGCAATAGCTTACACTGATAATCTCCTAGTAGGTAAATTCAAGCCAACTTCCCAACCAGTATAATTCTAACTTCAATATTATAGCATTAAAACCCCAAAACTACACAACCAAAAGCCTCCTGCTTCTACACATACTAACAGAAATCATGAACAATGTTTTTACACGTATTTTGTCTTTCACACACTTGAACCTAACCTATTCAATTTGAAAAAAAACACTGTCCAAACCTGACAGGGCACAAGGATGTGAATTCCCTTTTTCCAGAAGGCACACCAACATGTTGAAAAAACCCTCATGTGTTCCTTGGTTAAAATTTAACAAATGTAACTATGAAAGTCTGAAACTAACACTGATAGGTATTAGGCAGGATTTGAAACTAAGTGTAAGCTTTCCCACAATAAAACAGAAATAACTTTCTTCCCATCTTTCCTCACATGGACAAATTGAGAAAGGAAGCAACTAGGCACTGCCAACTGTAGAGACTGTGTTTTCTGGAGTATCAAAGGCCATCACTGGCTTTCTTACCTGGTGCAATTTCTCTTGTACTGCTGGGATTTGTGTGAGCAGCTCTGTCCACTGGGTTTCAATGTGGGACAATCCTGCACGCAGTGCAGCTGTATCTACTTTCTTAAGCCTGAGGAGCTGGTTCCCAGTACTCAGGACAGAGGATTTCTGTGACGATTTAGCATCTACTTCTTTTGAAAACTCCTGTAAGCAGAACCATTTTTTGTGGAAATAATGAAGTACTTTTTTATTTTACTCAGAGTTTTACCTCAGAAAGCTAAGAATATCCTCCTTTCCCTTTGAAACGTGTACTTTCTTTTAGTATTCATCATCTATACTTCAGACTAAGTTAGAATAAAAATTTTGTTCAGTCATAAAACCATTTTCTGTTTTCAGAATCCTCAAGATTTACAATCGTTGCATATAGCAAAGAAGTGCTTAATGTGCGTACACACCAGCAGTTCGAGGAACAGCTTACCTACATACTCATCAATGATGAGAAGAAGTATAGCCATCTGACTAATCAACTGTTTATTTGCAATTGGAGAGAAATAGGTGTCCCAGGTCCACGAACAACTTACCAGAAAGGAGTTCAGGTGGTCTCGGACTGTTTCTAGTTCCTGAGGAACTGTCAAAGACTGCTGGCTCCAAAACTCAAGTCTCTCCCTTGCAGATTGCAACCACTGTGTCAATTCATTTGATTCACTTTGATACCTGGGAAGATGTTTAAACAAGACTGAAACAGTCATTGCCACTTCTTGCTTCCAACTTAGCAGTCTCTGCTCCATGTGTTAGAGGAAGATAGTGAATGCTATATTTGAAATAAAAATAAAACCTTTTTCTTTCATTTATCGAATTTCAGAAAAATATAATTTAATTTTACAGAGAGACATAGTACCAGGAAGCTCCTATTTTAGCCACTATGCTCACAATTTCTAACAGTGCCTTCATTTTGCCTTTAGAAAAAAGTTTAATGAAGGACAATAAATAGGTCACAAACCTCTTTGGACAAGCTGTAACCCCACCTAGTGTACATAAACAGACTTTATTTCCACTAGAAGGCTCAATCCTCCTCAATCTTTACCAAAAAGTATCTCAGAGCAGAAACTTCATTTTTTTTTTTAAGAAACCATCTCCATATAATTTCACATGCCAGGTGACTAATGAGGTAACAGAATAAGAGTGTCCACACATAAGCCAGCGATTCACAGACAAAGCTTTTACACCACTTAGATAATTGGTTTCAAAAGTAGCATAACAACATTAGTAAAGGCAGAAATCTCTTCCATATACGCAGTGACACACATAGACCCACAAGAACCCAGAAGCTGCAATGTGTCCACTAAAACATGCTGAGTCTACTCACGTTACCCAGCAAAGCACACAACTTTTCTTATCAATTTGTATGCACACAGGGCTTCTAAATTAATAATCTAAAGGAAGTATTTTCTAATTTCCTCACACCAGTTCTTATCTGCTACCTTTTTTATTACAAATGAGAGAATACAACAGCACTTCTATTGAACAGAAGAGCTGTCAAACTATGACATACACCTCAAAGTACTTTCTTTTAAGTGCTGAATCTAATAGTTCTGGGTCCAGAACGGCTTTGACCTGAACAGCACAGGTGAAGAACTTTATGTTGCCCATTACATCAGCATTACCTTGTCCAGTGCTTCAGTATTGTCTCCAGCCTGTGAAGCTCCTTGGTGACTTTGCTGGTGTTACTTAACCAGCGTTCTCCTAGTTGGTTCAGTTGACCTTCGAGTTCCGAGCAGCTGACACAAAAAAGGAGCCTCTTCCCATCATCTAGCACTTGGTATAATTTAGGTTGGTATTCAGTCAGGTTAGACCTCAGATGCTGTAATGATAGAGGAGATGGTTAGATAATTGCAGGTCTCTGCTATCACACTTTCTCAACATTTAGTTTCCTTTTGCTGCATTTTGTAGCATATCCAATGTCACTACAACACAACTCATTTTTTTCCTCTGCTCCAGCTCTAGAACTCCCTGAGAGCCATCATGCAGGTAATCTGCCCAAAAGCTGAACATGTTGCCACAAACCCAAGCATGTCAATATGTCTGTTGGTTCCTCCATATGATGAATTCCTCCTCCATGTAGATATTTTACATTTGAAAAGGATCTTTGTGGGGCAATACCATTTCTGATAGAAATTGATTGAATACCAGAACTTCCTTTACTATCTGCTGAAAACTCACCATCTACTGCAATGAAAGTTAAAGATGTCCAATATCAAATTATTAACAGTGGCTCCCTCTTCAGCCCTTTCAATGCCTATCTTCAGCTCTCTGGACATCTCACTCTTTTACTGATCTACCCTCCTGCTCCTCCTGGCTACAAAACAGAAGATCACCCCATCCATCCAAATCCCTGAACACAGAGACCAATTTTTAAAAGAAAGCAAAAAAGGTAATAAAAAAGGAAAGGCTGCTAATACTGTTACCCAGAATGAATCTGGAACTGAGACAGATTTAATTTAAATGGTGATTTGTGGATCGTTGAAGAATTTGTACACGTGGGCAAATACACCTGCCAAATTCCAATATCATTACAGAAACAGTATGGATTTTAAAAAAATCTGTACAATGGTTTGAGTGTAAAATGTACATGCATTCCCATTTTTCAGCTCTGATGAAAGTAACCTGAATATAAAAGGTACAAAACTACCAGTCTTATAGCGAGTATATGAACTTCCTACGAGTCTTATTTCCTCTTTCACAAAAGTAGAGTTCTAATAGATTTAAAAAAATATATCTTTGCATATGTGTGAGTTTGTGTGAGCACTTACATATAACATATATACAAAAACAAATCCTAGACAGTGGCTTAAAAAATTCTAAGATAGTAATAAATTTATTATGCTGGATTATTAACCTAAATGTGGCCAAATAATAAAATCTATGACATAAAAGAATACAAGAATCTGGATTTGAACAACATAATTTATGTAATTGAAAAGAAAAACAAAAGAAGAAAACTAATTTAGGGTCAGGACCAACACAAACAATGCCTACCATCAAACAAAACTAAAACAACTCCCCCCACACAACAGATTGCTTAAGCTGTCCTCATACCATTGGAAAAGCAGAAAGCTGTTTGGTAAAATAACAAAAAAAGATAACAACACAAAATCAATTTTCAAGAAAACTTTTGACAGACATTTTTCTGTAAAACGAAACAAAAGAACATAAAACCCCCAACTAAAGTTTCTAGTATAAGGAGACAAAGACAAAACAGTAGACCAAAAAAACAGGATGTGGTAGAAAACCTATATTTAAGCTACTTGTTGCACTTGGGGAGGAAGGTAATTTGAGGAACCACAGGCTGTTCAGCCTCACCTTGCTCTCAGGAAAGATCATGGAGCACATCCTCCTGGATTCCATTTTCAATGACAAAAAGGACCACGAGGTAATCTGGAGGATTCAGCTTGAATTCACTACCAGCCTTTTATGACAAAATTACTGTCTCTGTGGATCCGACTGCCTTCAGTATGACCTTTGACACCATCTCCCACAGGACCCTCCTCTAGCAGCAGAGAACTCAGGCTGGATAAATGGACTGTTTTGTGGGTTGAAAACGAGCTGCATTACCAGTCTCAGTGCTAGTGACCAAAGGCTTGGTGCCTGGCTGGCAGGTTGCAACGGGCAGAGTACTCCAGAGACTGTTCATATTTTATCCCAAATATCTTCAACATCTTAATGGCATGGATCATGGCAGACAGCATTCCCTCAGTAAATTTGTGGATGACACTAATGTAGGGAGAGTAGCTGGGACAAAAAATGGCAGACTGATTCCAGAGACACTTTACTAAACTTGATGTTGGAGACAGCAGAAACCTTGGAAAGCTCAAGAAGTGCACCTTCTGCACCCTGGGCTGCCTAGCTGTGTTTATCAGTACAGGTTAGGAAGGAAATTGGTAGCATATTTAATCTGGCAGTTTATAAGGCAAGCCACAGCACTGGACTATATTAGGACTGAAAACACCAAAGGAAGTTGTTTTATTAGCCTCATCTAGATGGTGCTGATCTGATTGTGCTCTGACCCCGTCTCTCACTGAGTTGAGGAATAAGGAAGTAGTCAGGGTCTGGTGTAGAACTATTAAGTTATTTAGGGACTAGAGCACACGTCCTTTATGAAGAGTCTGAAGGAAATGTGCTTGCTTTAGACCAACAAAGAGGAGGCTAAGGGCCAGTCTAACAAAGGCCTACAGCTACTTGGAGTAGAATTAAAAAGATGATAGAGGTAAATGCTCCTCAGTAGTGCCACACAACATAGAAAGGTCAGCAGTGACAAGCTGAAAGTTGATGATACAGATTGGGCATCATAGAAAACTTTTTATAGTTGGTGGTGGTGCAGGACTGCAGCTGTTCCCCTGGTCAGCTGCGGGATCTCCATCTTTTGAGGTTTTCAAAGCTGTTGCTGATCCAGCCCGTGACAACAGTGCTTTAAGTGGGAGGCTGGACTAGAGGACTGTCAGAGGTCCCTTTAACCCCTCTTTTCTGCACAGAATCTTTCTTCTACAAAGCACCAACCTGAAAAAGTGTAATCCGGTCTGTAAGCCTGTCCTCTGTCTCTTCCACCAAAACAACAGTGGGGATGTTTCCTTCAACAGACTCCAGCTGTCTGGTAAGTTCCTGGTAGTCTTCATCCAGATGCATCCAGGTCTACAAGCACAAATTATCCATGTATATAGTGAATCTGGGTAGCTAGAAATTTTATTACTTTTTTTTTGTAATCTGAAATGCTACAGCTACATGGTTGAAAAAGACAGAAATAACTGTACAGATGTCCAGCAAACCTGCAAAAAGACACCATCTCTGTGCCAAGCTCAACTTTTGGTTAGAATACATGGATAAAATTGTCATGCTCTCCTCACCAGCTAAAGCTAAGCAGCTCTTTAAACTTAGACGAACAAAACTTGTGCCACCACAAGAGTTAAACAGAAAAGATTGCATGTAGCCTACCAGTGCTCTGTGTGTATGACAAAATGGACTGATGCTCATCAGTTCTGTCCAAGCACAGGAAATCAACATCATAGAACATACTGGTGGTTGAGCACAGTGGAAGTATAGAAAAGACCACAGAAATTCTCACCTCTAGAATATATTCCAGCTCCACACCTCGTTTATGAGCCAGCTTTAATACAGCTGAAGCTTGTGTCATTATCTCTGAATGTGACTGAGTTTCCTTCAAGAGGGCAAAGCTACTCATCTTTCTAAAAAGTGTTTCCGTCAGGATCATGTGAGACTCCAACCCTTGAAAATATTCCTGAAAAATTTGGATGTGAGGGAGAGGGAGAATAGAAAAGAGAAAGTGCAATTGTTACTCAATTCATTACTCCTAAAACAACATTTTAAGACATAAGCAGTAAAATGAAGTATCTACAGACATAGAATTAGGTAAACCTTTGACTTCACAACATTTCATGAAGTCCAACACAATTTAAAGAGGACAAGGGTCTATTCAAAGAAAGAAGTCAGTCATTCTTACCATGCAAATTCCATCCTGACCCTCATTCCATAAACAAAACCAGCTTAAATTAAGATAAACACCCCCCCAAATTTCTGCATAATGAAAACTTAGAAAATCCTTGTCATATCTGTGGGTGGTTTTACCAAATGTAACTATCTGTTGAAAATAAATGGAGTGGTGGATGAAAATGCTATGTAGCATGACAGGACAATACTAGGAACTTGTTATTACAATAAGGAAGAAAATGCAATCTACCTGGCTTCACCTTCAATAAAGCATTTGAAACTGTCTGTCAGAACAATTCATTGGCTTCAATTTAAAATACAGTCTGGCCCACGATTCTGAGAAGCTCCTGAGTCCTTAGGAACAGAAGGTTAGCAATTTGCTCTTCACAAGTGTCCTAGTTTTGGCTGGGATAGAGTTCATTTTCTTCTTAGTAGCTGGTACAGCACTGCGTTTTGGCTTTACTATGGGAATAACATTGATGACACACGGATGTTTTGTTTGTTGCTGAGTAGTGTTTACCCCAAGTCAAGGAATTTTCAGTTTCCCTTGCTCTGCCAGTGAGGAGATGCATGGCCAAGACAGCTGACCTGAACTGGCCAAAGGGATACTCCATACCATAGAGCATCATGTTCAGTATATAAACTGGGGAGAGCTGGTGAACAACTTTATTGTACATCACTTATTTATTTCTCTTGTGTTTATTTCTCTCTCTCCTTTCCATTACAATTATATTCACTATTTCTATTATTATTATTATTATTAGTGCTATTAGTATTAGTATTCATATCTCAATCCACAAGGCTTACCTTTTCTTTCCAATTCCTCTTCTGCCCACGGAAGGAACAGGTAAGTGAGTGTGGTACTTAGTTTCCCACTGGGGCTAAACCATGACAACAAGCTTACAGTCATTACTAGCCCTGAAATATGTCCCAGTTTCTTACCTTATGTTTTTCAAGCAGTGACTGAACCTCCTCCTTAGAAGAAACAATCATTTTCTGGTCACCAGCCATTTTTTCTTGGCCTGTTTCTACCAGGTCAGCCAGGTCCTGCAAAGCCCGCTCATACTGCCTCTTAAGAGCCATATTCTGATTCAGATCACTCCGCCTGGATCCAATGATCATCAGCAGCTCATCATACTTATCCTGGGGGGCAAAGGACAGCAATGGTGATTCTTATTTCACACCTTATGTGTCTTCCTGGAAGTAACCTCACTGTCCCTGTACTCTCTGTGAATACTAGCAGAATAACATTTACTTCCAGCTCAAAAAGAGTTTGCAGATATACTGACTTCATCGATAAATTAACAACTCACCATTTAAAAACAGAAAAAATAAGCAAGACCTACAACTCTTTCAAGTGCATGCATTCACAAAACAATTAGCAGAATCCCTAAGGCTCAATATAATAATATTATATAATAATATAAGTAGCAGAGAAGTAGGATGATTTGGCTTAATGCATCAAAAAACAGTGACTACGATGCAATGCAGATGCTGTTTACATTTTACTTTTTATAATGCAGAGGACTGGATGGATTCCATCACCGGTACAGACTACAGGCATCTCAAAGTCAGGTTTGTTTCCTTCTCCTGCTCCAGAATCTTACAAGCAAGATACATATAATTTACTGTAAAAACCAAACCAAGCCCATACTTTTGATCTATACAAGATATTCCAACAACCAAAATATCTCTATGATCATCCAGTGCTACAACAAGGTGCCCACCCTCAGACTGCAGCTGGCTCTCCTGGCTTTAAACAGAAAAATGTGAGAAACACAACCGTCAGAAGAAAGCCAATGGAAGGCTTTGCTAAAAATTGAAATGAAGGGGCGGGGACCCATAATGGCACATCATCTGAGAACAAAAAAACCCCTCAAACCCCCAAACAAACCAGCAGGAGGCGGTAAGACCAAAAGCATAAAGAACTGGGCAAAAGACACATTTCTTAGTGATTTATTTCTTAGTCATTCCTTTTTAACTGGTATCACTGTCTCGTTGGCTTAGCAGGTTTATGGTCCAGTTTCAGCTGCTTTGTTTGGTTCCAATTTATTATTAGGTCATTGTAAATGGTAAAATTCAGTCATAAACCTTCTCCTTGATATTTCCTCAAGCATTGCCCTGAATCAGCCAAAATGCTCAAAAAGGACTTTCAACAGGTTTACAGAAGTTGTAGATCAATTGCCCACATGTATTTACATGAGAGATGTTCTACCAAAAGCAGAACATTTTCAGCTTCAGGTCTCACTTCACTCTATATCCTCCTTTACCCTCTTCCTTCTTTTAATGACAGGTGTGAGGCAGTACTAAACCGCAGATCATGAGACACTGGTGAGAACAGGAATGAACCTTCAGCGGACAAATTTATGTTTACATGTTTAAGTTCATCTGTTTGAAAAGGGAGTTGATAAGAGCTGACAGAACACATGGTTTTGTAGACTTTTACAATTAATACTGCTAATAACAGAGATGTCAGAAAATCTGAAGAGGCAAAAATAGAAAAACTAGGTGAACCAGAGAGAACATAATCTCTTATGCACACTTAATTGCTTTTAAATCCCTTTTCCTAAACTGCCTTGTGAACAGTAAGAAGGAGCATTCCTTTGATATCACAGGTGATAGGATGGAACTAATGAACCATACCTGGATCTTAGACAATTCTTGTACAGAAGGTTGGTCAATTTGTAGCTTGTCTACACGCTTCTTTAATTCATTGATTCCAGCATCCAGTTCCTTTAAACCTTCTTCTGCCTGCAGTATGACCTGTATATGAAAATTACATTGCTTAGTCTGAAGTTTTAATAACAGTAGTGTAGCTGGCCTATGATCATATTCTTTTCTGCTTGCAGTACTAATCAGACCTCCAATGTGCTGAAATTTTAAGGGATGCTATGAAGTTGGGAGAGCCGAGTTCTTTTTTTTTAAGTTAAATAAGCATATCATTAGTATTTTTTAATAACAAGCTGTTTTAGTATCATATAAAATACTATTTTTATATGAAACATCTCTGTAAATTTCCATGCTTTTAATTATATAGTAGAAGCCCAAAAGAATTTTTTTTAATGTAACAATGTCTTTTAAAGAATTTTTTTTCTTAACAGTCATTCCAAGCAAACAACCATCACAGCAGAGCCCATGTATGAAAGCAAAGAGCTGTGCATAGCTCATTTTCAAGACCGGGATGGGGCCAAAATTACTGTCAAGGAAAAAGATTTGTAGCTTCCCTTTTGCATTTGGAAATCTACAACTTAAGAACACAGACTGGTATTTGCAAGTGTCTGCAGGTGATGAGTTATCAGTGGAAGTCACAATCTTTCCTAGGTCTCTGCTGAAGTAACCCATGCAGATTGTAACAAAGTTAAAAGCTTGAGGTAGATTCCTGTACTTAAAGGCCTTTGTTGAGGCCCTTTCTTGGAGGCTGCCTATCCAAACATTCCTAAACTATGAATGTCAAGTAGAACTCCTGCCCTCCAGCAACATGGAGTTCACACACTAGTCACTAAATTTCCACTTCATGCAACCAAAGCCACCTGGCTGATTAAGCGCCTTATTTCCACTTTCCTAACCACATATTGAACAAACAGCAATGCTTTAAAATTTAAATGTTTTATCAGCCAAGGGAGCTTTTCTGAAACAAATAATTTCACTTGCCTTTGTTACCACATTGTTTTCCTAGTTGGTAGTTAAATTAATCATAGGAAATAAATTTTTGCCAGTGTTTGTCATCACAAAAGATAGAAAAGAAAGGACATAGTGCAACCAGTAACAAGAAAGATTTATTGAAAGTAGCCCTTAACATGCTTCATTCATTTTTCTCACTCACAAAACAGAAACAAGGAAACAGGATATACTTTTTCGTATAAATAATTAATTATTCATCAGGCCATTCCAGATAAAGAAATAATAATTACTGCCTTAAATTAAAATGAGTAACATTAAAGACATCAAAGACATCACTATAAACCAGTGAGCAAGAAAGTGCCCTTGGTTCTTAATAAAGTTTAATAGTCGAACAATTTAGTAGAAGTCTGGACTTTTTTTGTTTATTGATGGTTTTTTTCCAAATACTGCCCAGTATAAGCATAACTAGGTACTAGGTCAGCTGGGGAGATAAGACAGACACTTTTGTAGGGTTTTTTTGTTGTTGTGCCTTTTTGTTTCATTTGCTTATCAACATGTGTAGTACATTCTTGGACATACCCATTTTCCTGTACTTCATGTGAACACGTGTGTTCTCCCTTTAAAAGCAACTGTTCTCTAGAATCCACTTATACTATAGATAGAAACTACCTCTTCCCCTCTCCCCAAGTGACAGGTATGTGCTAGTACCTGCATTTGTTCTGTTTCTGGTCTGTCAGCTGCCTCTGCTAATTTCTGTAGAAGTAGGTATTTGTTATCAGCCACCGATGTAAACATGAGCTTCAGATCATTCTATAGGAGAAAAAACCAACAAATTATAGCCAATCGCAGCACCAAACAACTGAAAAATATTCCACATTTCAAGATGTTTAAATCATCAAAAATTACATGGCCAGCACTACAGCATAAAACTTCTTCAAAAAGTGCCATAATGGGCCAATGCAAAGAATATAACATTGCTGAAAATCCAGCTATGGAAACGAAGAGCTAAAGCAACTCCTATTCAAAACACATCCCGTGAACGCACTTCGCTTTTGCCTTCCAATTAGGTAATTAATTACCAAGGGTCATTACCTTCATGTAACAAAAACATGTTATTCTTGTGCAGTTTATTCAACCGCTTATGATGGTAAACAAGCTTGATTTTACTTTTAAAGCAAGCTGTTTTAATGACAGACTTGAGCAAATATAACACATAAGTAAACAAGGCCTCCACACATTACGGGGCTAACCACAAGCTAAAACTTTTAGAATATTTTATCAGAACTGACACATAAATATTACTTAACAATTTTGCCGAAATACCATCAATTATCTTTTTCTTGCACTCATCCCAACAGAAAATTATCAGCACACTTTTCTGAGACTTTCAGCATTACATAAGAGGTGCATTAATGATTTTGTATTTATTTTTACATTCAGTAATTATTTTAAATACTAAAGATCTCTAAGAATAATGCTACGAATTCTCATCAACTTCGCTGTCATCAGCAAAGGGAAGTCTTTCATTGAAAAATGGTGACTGCAGAGGAAAGATTATGTATTTTGAAAGGAAATCCAGTAGTAACAATCTATGAAAAGATGAACCTAATCTAAAGATATAAGGAATCTTTTTTTTTTAATTGATCAGGCTTTTAATTAAAAATAAACCATACTGAAGGGCTTTACATATTAATGATTATGATAAAAATGACGATAATAGTATGAGATAATGTAGAAACCAAGTAAGATCTGAAAGCTTTCCTGAGCTCTGTTTGAAAAGTTTTCTGAAAGTGCCATCTCTGCACTTATCATCATTTTTCACATTTGCACAACACAGACTCCCTTTCATGTAATGCCAGCAGGGTGAGACAGCATGGAATGACTATCACTTTACAGTAATTGCATGAGTTGTAGAAGCCTTCTAGCAAAGAGTTTAAATTCCAAGTATCACATTTTGCATAGCCTGAGATTTTTCAGTAAAAAACCTGTGACAACCTTGTTCTTTTGATGTGGTACCAAAAATTCACAGCGTTTATATCCCCATTTGACATAAACCCCTGTTAATGCCATCACCTGGGCCTCATACCTTGAATGTGATGATTTGCTGGAGCCGCCCTTTCATCTGATGGCATCTCTGATTTACCATTGACTCCAGTAAGGTTAGTCTTCTCAGGAGACAATCCAAAGTGTCTTCTATAATAACCCTATTATCACTACCATCAGGAAATATCTGAGCAAACAAAATCTTGTTCTTCTCCACTTCTTCTGTTATGTCTTTGATTTCTTTGGCAAGAGACTAATTTTGTAGAAAAACAAAAGTGACAATCAGACATTCTGGAAAGCAGGCAAACATTGCCATAACCACTTTTCGTCAGTTTTGCAGTGATGTAGTGGCTTTTTTACATTGTTGGTATACACGCATGGTAGAAAAAGATGGCAGCTACAGTAATCTCTGACAGTAAAAAGATTCCAGACTGCTCCAAGGAAAACAAGTGCTGGAACAAAATGATGTAAAGCCATGGAAACATTTGGGTTGGATTAAAGGTCATCCAGTCCAACCCCCCTGAAGTAAATCTTCATCGACATCTTCAACTAAATCAGGATGCTCAGAGCCCTCTCTAGCCTGACTTTGAATGTTTCGAGGGATAGGACATCCACCACCTCTCTGGGCAACCTGCTCCAGCATGTCCACACTCTCATTTTGAAAAATTTCTTCCTTGTATCTTGTCTGAATCTACCCTCTTCAATTGAAAACAGTTATGCCCTTGTCCTATCGCCTCTCTCTCCCCCATACCACTCAATTCTTTCCCCCTTCCTCACCCCTAAGTAATGTTGATGAACTTGTACTGTTTCTATATCCCAGAGCATTCCTCCCTCTTTCTTCACTTTGTTTCAATTTCAACAATGTGGCGTTTGCTAATACTTAGAAAAGAAGCTAAACAGAAGAAACAGTCTATGATTTGTGCAACATTCTCTACACAGCCAACTGCAGAATGCTGCAGTTACATCAAGATTATGTCAGCGACATGTCACTTATCCAGGATTCTGGTATTTTTGTTCCAAACACTACATAAAATGCACACTTACTGGCAATCCAAAGGAAGTCCTACTCATGGATTCCTTACCTCTTGTTTGCAAAGGTACGCTTCTGTTTCCTCCTCGGGCAACAGGGCTGTAGCAACAAAAACCTGCTCTTCCACACCATCCAGCCACACTGATGTGGCTGTGACACCATCATACAGCTTCTGTTCAAGATGCAGGGTCTCCTCCACCTGTCCAGCCTGGGCAAAAGGAACCAGAGAACTCCAGAACAGAAATACAAGACAGTCTTTCTAACTTCTAATATTTTGGAAAGGCCTGGATTTCCAGGTCATAGCTGGAAGAGTTTTCACTGTAAATGTGGCTTTGCTGGAGGACAAGTGTAAAGATAATTGAAAATTACCTCAGATGAGACATCTTCAAAGGCCTGATTCAATTCAACCAATACTGGTGACACTAAAGACTTATCTTCATCCTGTGTCTCCTCCTTATACAAAGGCATTCCAGGTATCAGTCTGTTTGGTCTGCTATAAAGCTGCTGAGAGCAAGATTATGTCAGCGACATGTCACTCATATGCAAAGCACAAAATTCAGCTGGACAGATTCCCTGCTGACTGGGGCTATCACCAGCTAATGCTCACGGTTCTCCCACAAAAGCTCTATGTCATGAATATTTTGAATAAATATCGCTCAACAGGAGGTTCACTAGAAATGCAGGATAAATACTTGTAGCCTTCTGTAGTAAAAACTACTAGTTTTTACCAAAAATATATTAATTATTGTTTAATTAATACAAGGTATTTAGAACTTTGGAAGCTGATTAATAGAGTGTTATACAAAGAAGAGTGGGTCTGGGTCTATCAACAATAAAATGGAAGATGTATGTTAATATAGATTTTGGATTGTCCCCAGTTAATTCATTAATCCCTGTTTCTTTCAGTAGAAATTTTGTGCCTGAAATTCCTTACCCACTAAGATCAAGAATTGAATATAACCAATAAATTCAAACTGAAAATAACAGTTTTCCTTTAAGTGGTTGCCAGGGTACTGATCAGTTCCAGAGGGATGACTTTTTACAGAATTATCCTGAGTTAGATAAGTAGATAAACATTTTGTTCTGAGCTCTTTCTTCTTTTCTAGTTCATTAACCTGATGGTAGTGCAACTCAAATCACTTTGAACATGAGCAGTGCTAGTGCCAATATTTAACAGTTTTTAAGGTGTCACAAAAATAAATTGTTCCATATCTCATGCATTAACTACAGCACCTTAATAGATGTACATATTGTATCTCTTGTTGTAACAACTGCTTTCAAAGAAAAAATGGAAAGAGAAATTTAAAAAAGCTACCAGCTGTTCTTTTTCCAAAGCTTTCTGGAGCAGTCTCTGCTTGGTACTGAATTCCTGGTTTAGGCTTTCCCATTTCCTCTTCATCTGTTCTTCAGAGGATGGCTTCTCACCTTCTAAGACTAATTCCTCAGAGACTACATCAGGCTTCTCACTGAATTGGAAGATGCATAAAGGTTTAACAAATGCAAAAGTTATAATCATTTAAAGTCATAATTTTCCATTAGGAAATTCTACATTTAAATTAAGTGCTACTTTTTGAAGCTTTGAGTTGTTGGTTTTGGTTTTGGTTTTCAGATAGTAAGACAAAGGCTTGTTTGAACAGCAAGAAGTTCCTCTCTGATGGAATAAAATCTACTTTCTAAAAAACTGTTTAGAGTTGCAAGTACTCAAAGTAAGTTAAAAATCCCCAAACCAGACTGAATATATACTAAATTAAAATGCAACCTATAAAGAGATTTTAGTTCAAAGCATGAATTGAAATAAATATTTTGTCTGACTCCTTCCTCACCTCCTTTCTCAAAATGCCAGACATGCTGAGATATTTTAATGCAGTACAAGCATATGAGTTTAGCTTTCGTAAACAGTTAATCACATTCAGAATTTTCTGTTTGATTTTTTTTTTTGTTTATTTCTGTAGTATACCATCACGTGACAGAAGGAAGCCTCAAACAGAAGGAGAACGGGTAAGTACTTTCTGGCAGTAGAATGAAGGCTTCAAAAAGAAAAAAATACTGCTAATTGTAGGAAAAATAAAATTAAGCAAGGAGTATCTCATCTGGGAAGATCTGGTTACAATGGCAGATGCCAGTGTTTGAGGTAGATGTCATTCACACACCAGTGCTAGTCCATAAAGTTATAGTACCTGATCCACTGCTTATCTAAAGAGACCCACTAGTCTTTAATTTTAGTGTGATGCCTGCTAATAAGAATAAAGGGCATTTCTAAACACTGAGGGTGGTCTATTTTCACAAAACAGTCTGTGTAACTGTATTATCAGACCCCTGAATTATAAACCAGGACTCCAGTATCCTAGGTGCTGTATAAAAAATGGTAAAACAAAAATTAGAGGACTATGAGCAAAAGAAAAATGTAAACGTAAGGATGACAAAGCACAGCTGCAGAAATTTACTTTTCAGAACAACACACAAAAGCAAACCTTATGGATGGGCCTTCAATAGAGCCTTGCTGTGTCAGGATCTCTCCTCCACGGCATGCTACTGATCGAAGCAGATTCTTCTGCTCTTCTAGCTCTTGTTCCAGCTCCTAGTTACAAAAAACAGAACAAATCTCAAACAAACTGGTTTTGTCTTAGAAGGATATGTCTACCTTGCTTAACTGTTAAACAAAGTTAGCTGAGCTACTTCTGAAATTTGCTTGAACACCAAAAGTGGTCCAAAATCTCCAGCGAGGGACACAGAAAAATTGGGTACATAAACTGGATATTGAACTAATTAACTAATGCAATGCAGTTTCTGGAACCTACCCTAGTGAGAATATCGGAATATCATTCAACACAGTAATATGTGTATCTTTGCTTCTATGAAGGCAAAGTTATTATTTCGAATATTATCCTCTCTCCTTAGAGTAACTTAAAGGGTTGATTCAATTTTATTCTACTGATGGACAAGAGAAGAATGGAGTGATCAAGTGAATTGGCCATGATCACCCAGAAGGTCTAGTCTGCCTGACTTACAGGTATAAGATAGTGAATTCAGATGCATCATTACAAAGGCAGTGAGTAAGAAACAGTGTAAAAATTAATACTTCAGTGGAAATATTAACAAGAGTGACTCAGCTATGGCATTAAATGCAATCTAAAGATGGGAGCAAAAGAAATGCAAAACACCAACTTTCTGTTGCTGCAGGGTACTCTGCTGCTGCTGTGAGCGAGTAGTTCTTGCTTGTGCCAGCCATTCTTGAACACTGGGGCTTTGTGAGGAAACAAAGTCCAGATCACTCTCCTCCTTTTCTTGTAAAGATCCCTGCTTTAAGAAAGAGAAATTAAGATTTAAAAAAATCTTCTGCATTGTTAGAGAGCTTGCAGGTCCAGCTCATCTATGCAAAACCACCTCCCACCTCTCAAGCTGATGGCCCACATAAATTCTTAAGTGAGAAATGACTTTAGATTTCTGACTTTTACTGGCTTTTGGCTACTAGCAAGAAGACCATCCCTGAAAACGTAAAAATACAGGCATTACTGCACTTAAAATCAGAGACCAGAGGTCAGAGACCACAGACTGGTGTGTTTCTAAAGAGTGTTCTGCTTCTAAAAATCAGCCTTGATCTGTAAAGGAGGGTGCAACTTTAGCTGGCAATGCAGGGATTCAGTGGTTTGTTTCTGCCACGTTTGTTTTTAACCTAATAAAAGCAATTTTTTTTGTCTAACTGAAAAGGAGAAAATTCTGGTTGTCATTCTGGTCAATATTTATTTATCAGTAAGTACAGAACTCTATGTTTGGCAGAAACACACTGGGTAAACAGCAGACTATATTATAAGAACAGCAGAGAAAGTAAGAGAGCTCAAACCACAGAATGTTAGAACAGCACAGCAGAAGCAACAGTTCCTTCCATTAGTATTTCTATCATTATGTTTTTCCAACACGAGTGATTAGACTTTCTGTGTAAGCAACGCAAAAAAGAACAAACACCTTAACAGCTCAAAAAAATGTTTTATCAACTTCTTGGCTTCCAAAGTCCATGCTGGCTGTAAGTTTAAATAATTTTAGCAGCCAATCTATTAAAATGTAGGTATTTTAACATGCTTGGCCTTATGTTAGAGGCAGACTTGTAGGTTTGGCTACTTAGATGTACACATCTCTCTGGATTTATTTAATGTTACTTGCAGTCATATGACTGTAGAGCTTGCACCTTTTTGGGTTTTTTGAAAGCTTCAAGATCTAAATCTGGGGCTTAATACCTCTCCCATCTTGTCTATACACTTCATTTTTGTAGGATTCATATTACGCCCATGATTCAGTTTTTACTCTAAATAGGTTAAGAGTGCCAAATGGTTCAACAACAGGCTCTCTAAAACACAGACACTATGCCTTCCAGAGGATGTTTCTCGAATCAGACAGGGACCAGCAGGGCAGAAGGTGGGTGTGGAAATCCTACTTGCCTCATCCAGTGCTCCTTATGCTAACAACTGAGATGGGCCTCTGCCACCAGTGTCCCTGGCACCAGCCACTCATACAGCACAGTTTTGCTAAGTAGTAGAAGTTAGGTGTAAGATTTTAATTTAGGGGGGATGATGAGTGTACTGAAGTTGAAAGGACTGATTAGTGTTAGAGGATATAAACTGTTAAGAGGAGCAAAACAAGCAAGAAGTATCTGGAGATGGAAAGAACCATTAGCCCTTGCTTTATGAAATAACTTTGCTTTGCTAAGGTTTCAGTTTGCAGGCAAACTGTGATACTCTACTCTGTAGGAACAAGTTTACAGAAAAGCTGACGTAGTTGGAGCGTGAACAATGGTATTACAGAATGTCAAACTGGGCAAAGAAAATAATATGCGAGAGGTAAGGAAGGTCTGGAATTTTAGCTTTTCTATTACAAGTTAGAAAACAGACAATCTTTCTGTAAATTGTGGGGGGAAAAAACATTGCTTCATTTTACATACTCTAGGGACTACAGCTATTCAAAGTGTAAATTTCTTTAGAGAACAGTATCTACTTCTTCTTTGTATTTGGGCGGGCTGGTTGATCTCAGTTACATTTTGGGTCTCTTTTTCTCTGGGAAGAGGAGTGAGAAGCTACAATTTTGGAATTATACTAGGACATATAGTCTCATAGTTCCTGCAATAGCAAAGAGTGTAAAAAGGATCGTGGCATTTATTGATGCAATGAGGTTTTGCAAATATACTATTGTACATACTTTTTAGATTAAAAATACTTGTGAAAGACTTAATCACTGACAAATTACAGAACGTAAGTTTGAAAAAAATACTGTTGCATTTTCATTTGAAGTCTGTCTGAAGGAACTGTATTACATTTCCTTTAAACAACCAGGGAAATACAAGCTTGAACCTGTCATTCCTGGGTACTGTCCAGTCTAGCACAGAAATAAATGGAAAATCCCTGAAGAATATGGTGATGAAATTCATCTTTCAAAGGATTTCAGAATTATAAAAACTTATATGAGGTATACTTTTTCTTGTGAAACTGGAATCATTCCTCCCACACACATATTTTGTAAGAAAAAGTAACACTATCTGTTTTGTTGGGGATTTTCTACTGCAGAATCCCTTCTACTTCTTTTTTTGTTAAAGAGTCTATTTAGTGTCATTGCCCCTAAACCAGAGAATAAACAGTAACAGACATAATATTTTGTGCATGTTTCAAAGTGCTACCTTTGGAGACAGTATAGTCTGGAACACTCCTGTTCCAGTGTGTTTCTGATTAGTTTCACTACTTTATTTTATGAATAAATAAGTTGGTCTCCAAGTCACCTTTTCTGTATCCTTAGTGATATTCATTAACTAAAATCAGAAGAAAACTGAAATTGTTCCAAGAAAGTCAGAGAATCTCACACTGACTCCTAAAAAGCCTTGTGCACAGCAACAACAGGCTGAAATATGCTTTGAGGAAAATATAGCTCAGTCTTTATAGCAATCTTCCAGTGCCACTTGGAAGGTTCCTTCTTTTGGGAGGAGGCTGGTCTATGCCTCTGGGCAATTACAAGGTTATCAGAACATCTGGAGACATGTGAAAGTCTGAGTTTTTTACATGGATGAACAACAGTGCTGTTAGTTTGCAATATTTCTCAGGATTAATAGAATAGAGTTATAGTGGCAGTGGATAGAGTTTGGGGCATCTGAAGCTCTTGGCCTCAGTCCATTGTTTGAAAACGACATTATAGAACTTCTCATTTGAAAAAAAATTACTCAGTAAAGATTAGAAGATGTTATACGGCCTATGTCTATTATCTTACATGATCTGCAAGTGAAGTCAAAGAAAGGCTTGAAATTCAAAAAGAAACTTGAGTATTGCATTTACCATCTTAACTGGTTCATATTCTACATCTGGAAATTATTTTGTTGTTATTTTAGATATTAGAAAACCATCCAAAATTCTATTTTAAGAGTTTAAGTAAACTAAATCACACCACTGGATTTAAATTTTTAAAAAATATTTTAAAATTTAGTAAAAAACTCTGATGCCTTTTTTACTTCACAGGTAACAAATGAGAACAAAGTATCACGTGCCTACCTGCTGTGGATTACTTTTCATTTGCCTAGTCATGAGGTTTAATATGCAAGAACATTAAAGTTACTTCATCTTAGAGGCAATAGGAACAAATACCTGGGGGTTTCCTTTTTTTAAATTATTCCTTTATTTTTCTGAAACAATGTTAAGTTTTAAAGCTATTCAGTTGCTTTGGACTAAAAATAGGTCTTAGAACATCAAGTGACTTTTCAAGCTAACCTCTCAGTAGACTTTAATCTGCATTACAAGCCAGAAATCTTTGAAGCTTATCATGTTTAATTTGCACAGCAAAGCCAAGAAAAGAAGTAAAAGAAAAGGGCGGGGGGTAGGGAGTCACAGCAGGGCAAGCAAATTCAAAACCAGTCAGTGACATTACATGGTTGGATTTCTTGTATGTATTCGGTTCTCCACATGCTAGTTTGACCTAAAGAATGACCAAAAGCAACTGTTAAATACAATGAATTAGTGGCAATGAGCAGACCAAAGCTGCTAGGAATAGAAACCTAGGGCAAGACAGAGGTTAAATGAATTTTTGCTTATCAAATATTTTATTTGGTATAATGATGCCACTAAGTATTAGCCATAATTAAAAATGTTCCCTTATGTTATCTGTTCATCGTATTGTGCACACTGCAAAAAAGCACATATTTAGGATCATTCTTTTCTTGGGGGTAGTAATCCTGTCCCACACAATACACAATCTAAAGGGACTGGAAACAGGGATAGAATATATCCAGATCAAGCTAATCATCTATCTATTTTATTATTGTCCTTTAAGTGAATATACTGTGGTTAGGATAGTCTTACCATAAAGCAACGTTAACTTGAAAATGATAAACTAAAGCTTTCTAGGCAGTTCTTTATTTTGGAGTTATAATTCCATGTACTAACTAAAGATTAATAACTCAAGCTGATTCAGCGCAAAATTTTTACTCCTTTTCCCAGCTGCATAAACCTGCTATGAAATCCCGAAACTCCTGCCCACCATGAAAGCGGCTGGAAAGAGCCACTCACCCGAATGTTGATCTGTTTGTCGTGGAGCACTCTCTGCAGCTCCAGAAGGCTGCTCTTCAGCGTCCTGAGCTTCACAGCCAGCTGCTCTGCCTCGTCCTTGGTGTGAGCCTTCCCTTCCATAAGCAAGTTCTCGTTGTGCACAGACAGCTCTGACAAGGCTACCACCTTCTGTTCTATTTCAACCAACATGTTCTGCAGCAGCAAAAACAAAGACCCAAATTCATACATTTTCCAGCACCTGTCACGTTTTCGGGCAAGACGACCTGTGGCCTACCTCACCCGTTGCCAAACCAAGAGCAAGTCAGATTATCATTGCTTTGCCTTCCAGTCCCATTCAGAGTCCTTTAGAAATATCCTTGCAAATGTTTGTATTTGCCATTTCAGTTTGCAACCTTTTTCAAAATAGGAAATTAAAAAGTTACTTGAAACAAATAATTTGTTGTAGAGGAGATGCTCTTTATTTGCATATTAAAGGTAAGAATGGATAAAAAGCTAGACTGACATGCATCAATGACAAGAAATGAAGCACGCAGCCAGAGTTACTTCTTTCCTCGTCTTTCATTTACATGTAGTCAAGTGCTTCCTACCTCCTCCTGTGTGTTGCCCTGGCTGTGCTGATAAGCTCTTCTCACTATTTGCTCTTTCTTATTGGTGCATGATGGACTTAAGGATTTCTGTTTAATCCTCTTTAGTCTAAAGAGAGACTTAAAGTGACAAATCTCTGGCATGTTTATTCTCAAAAGCTACTTCCCTGACATTTCATTAACCATTCACGTATTAGACATAGTGCATATTTTGATCTTCCAGATTCAACGCTCAAACAGTCTTACTCAAAAGGTAGCCTGACATCAAATGCTTTTGCTTCCATAGCAACTGTCAAGTATGAACTTACAAATATTTCTCCTGAAGGAATGTGTGCAGAATAAGATTGGCAGTCTCTAAAAAGTGGGAAAAATATATAAAAATCACTGCGTTAAGATTTTAAGAAGCAGCAAAAGAAAAGTAGTATTAACTTTTCCACAAAGTTAACTTTTCTTTGAGTTTCCTACAGGCTATATATAAAAAAAATTCTGCTTTGTAAAGTTCACAGGGTTTATGTATGTATAACAAAGGGCTCTCAAGGACAGGTGATGAAAGAGCTCTTGAGACTAAGCAGACTGAAAATTCCAGTGATGAAGCATTGTCAGTGAAAATTCATCAGACTTAGATGAAACTTAACTCTCATTTACCCTAAAATAGTTGAGATCCTCATTCTTTAATAAGAAAAGGGATCTATTGTCCATCTGTCTCTTGTCTCTTTTGTAATTTTAATTACAATGATCATACAATTCTTAACTATCATTTAAAAATGGAATATTCCCACTAATTTGAGAACCTGGATGTTATGACTGATCCAAGTCTTGTTAATAAAAGTATTTGCAATAACACTTACTGCAGCAACATATCTTTCCTCTTTTTGCTTGTTTTGGTATTCATAATTGATTAATCTGCAAGCCATAAAACCAGTAAATACTGATCATTATCCTTTATTTTTGCATGTATGTAAGGATTATTCCTTAAGAAAACACAATGCTATCCCA
This sequence comes from Platysteira castanea, assembly GCA_013397175.1. Classification (NCBI taxonomy): domain Eukaryota; kingdom Metazoa; phylum Chordata; class Aves; order Passeriformes; genus Platysteira; species Platysteira castanea. The sequence goes on along the minus strand of VYXC01010636.1, from coordinate 372,948 downwards.
GTCATCACTGCTAGTGCCAGTATGTTCTTCAGCTGGAAAAGGACGGTGGGAAAGTACACTGCAGGTGTTTTCATACCTATCAGGTGAGCTGTTCAACAGCTCCAGCTTGTGCTGGAGTGTACAGTACGTGAAGCAAAAACAGTACACGAAGCAAATAAAACACCTTTAAAGCTAAACAAAACTACATCTGAAAGATGTAGAGCTCCAAATCTTCCTGCAGTCACAACATTTTGTTTTCCTACTGCTATGCTCACATGTTTCTAAAGTGCTGTTTGCAATTCTAATGAGAAATTAGGAACCGGCTATATTTTGTTTCACAAATCATTGAGGAAGCTAACTGAGCATACAGAAGATGCTAAGGAGCTCAGAAACTTCTCCACCAATATGCTGGCTTATTCAACTCAATGATGGTCTTAATATTTTACCTGACAGTCTACCAGTTGTGCTTCCATGTCCATAGGTTCCTCGGCAGGAAGCAGAGTGGTGTCCAGCGTTGCTCGTGTACTGAGTAGCCAGTGGTCAAGCTCATCAGCTTCACACCGGTACCTTTGAAGAGCCTGCTCTTGTCGCTGTTCTTCAAGCTGCTCATTCAGTTTTTCCTAGAGGTACAAATTGTATTTTACTTTTTGGAAGAAATAAACTGCTACAGTCACTTTTCGAAAGTTTTTCCTCTCTATTTTGCATAAATCCTATGCGCTATTTCTAAACCATAGTAAGAGCTATCTTTTACAAAATATTATTTCTTTCAATTGATGAGTGTGTTTCTGATAACTGAAATTCTGTTTCAGTTCAGTCACTGTATTTCTACTTTCTCCAGTAGAACTCTGCTATTACAGCTTTCTAAAAGTGAGGTCTTTTCTGCCTCCTCTTGCTGCTCTCCTGTGGGTTTCCCGCCACACTGATCAATTAGTACAGCACTGTTTGCTTAGGGAGAAAGATGCACATGAAGAAAAGGAATGCACAGAGCTGGGAACGGGCTGCAGGGAAAAGAAAGGAGCTTTGCCTTTTTTGGCAGCAGACTGTTAGACAGCCTTACTGTTGCTCAAGAGAGGCACAAGAGGGGTACTTCAAGGACCAAACAAATTACGGGTGGGCCCTTGGTACAGTCACATGGGTAGAGAGAAGCCTGAAGAGCTGTCTGTCTTCTCTGGCCTCTCAGAGGATCCCTGAGCCATGGGGTGTGGAAGGACATTAAGCCTCAATGGCTGCTGCAGCATCAGCATCGAAGTAACACAGATGCCCAGGTCCATCCATCAGCTGGTCCATCCATTGGGAAGACAGGGAGTGATCAGCAAGTCTTGCTCACCCTTTAACTGACCCATATGAATTTGAAAACTGGCTGAACAGCTGCGGCCAGGGGGTGGATCAGTGGCACAAAGTTTAGTGAGTGGCCAGTAATGAGCCTGAACAAGTTTGCTGATGACACGAAATGTGAGGAGTGGCTGATAAGGCAAGAGGGTTATTCTACCATCTAGATGGACCCTAAAAGGCTATAAAAATGAGCTGACAGGAAGAAAGGAAAGTGTGAAGCCCTGTACCTGCAGGGGAACAACCCCATGCGCCTGTACAAGCTGGAGGCTAAACGCTTGGGAAACAGCTTGGCAGAAAAAAACCTGGGGGTCCTTATGAACACGGCCCCACAATGTGGAAAAGAAGGCCAGTGGTGTCGGGGGCTGGTTTAGGAGTGTTCCCACCAGGATGAGGGAGGTGATCCTGCCCTGCCCCTCCATTTAACACTGGCGAGTCCACACCTGGAGTACTATGTCCAGTTCTGGGCTCTCCAATACAAGAGACATATTGAGTTCTGGAGAGTAAAGGGGATTTTGGGAATAAGAAAATGAAAAGGATGGTCAAAGGATACTCAGTTGTATCAGATAATGTGAAACCTAAGCATGGTGCAAATATTGTGGAACAAGGGGAAGAGGTATTATTGGATCTGGCTGCGATGGGGTTAACTTTATCGCAGTCTGCACAGTGCTTTGCAGCTGTGGTTAAATCTGTGCTGATAACACAGCAATGTTATGGCTACTGCTGAACACAGCATAAAGGCTTTCTGTCTGCCCCTCACAATAGCCAGTAGGCTGGGAGTGGGCAAAAGGCTGGGAGAAGAAAAAGCCAGGACAGCGAATCTGAACTGACCAAGGGGATATTCCATACCAGATGAGATCATGCTCAGAAATAAAAGCCCAGGGAAAGGGAGGGAGGTGTTTGTCTTCCCAAGAAACACATGCTGAGCTTTCCAGGAAAGTAGCTAAACATGTTCCTGCTGGTTGGGTAGTAGTGAACAAGTGCCTCATTCCTTTCTTGCATGCACAGACTTTCCTTACCCTCTTTAAGCTGTCATTATCTTGATCCATGAGTCTTTTTGCCTGCCTTCTATTTTTAACCCATCTCACCGGGGAGAGGAGTGAGGGTGGGTGTTTGGCAGGGTCAACCTACAGCACTTTGTAAGGAAATTCAGACTCAAATGAGCAGGGCAACTTCCTCACACATGAAGTGTTTGCACAGCTTTTCTGAATGCTCAATTTCAATAGAAATAATTAGAATAATAGAATAATTTAAAGAATAATGATAGTTGTTAGATGTCTCAAATAACCCAGATCTGAACAGTTCTCATATGTTAGTTACTTCAATTAGGTCCACAGAAAGAACAATACTAGCAGTCCACACCCTCAACAGCAAAATATTTTCATTACCTGTTCTATCTTTATTTCTACATTTACTTCCCTGGGATGTTCTAGAAGATTTTATCTGTGAAATCAGAGTTATGAAGTACACACGTTAAATTACTGAATGTTGTGTACATATCATATAGATTTCCTAGCCAGGATTCTTAGGGAATACTTGTGGTATTGTATCACAGTAACTGTCAGAATCCTAACCACAGTTAAGAGTAATACATTTGACTCATTATTATCTTGAAATTATTAGTTAGCATCTCCTAAGTACCAGCAAGATGTTTGTTAGATCCTGTATGGGGTGCAAGCTATAAACAGCTAGATCCCCTATTCTACTTCCAACTCCTCATTATTAATTAAAACCTGTTTTTCTTCAGAGAAGGAAAAACTTAGTGCAGTTTTGTTATTTTAAGACTAACAAAGATATTTTCTAATGATCTGTTCACTGTCCTAGGTGACTGGACAGAACTAAAGCAGCTGAAGCACCCTGAGACTCTCCTGTAATCCAGTGTCTTGGTTTAACCCCAGCTGGCAACTGAGCACCACAACTTAGATCCACACAGCCAGTTCTCACTCTGCTTCTCTGAATCAATTGATGCTGGAAAATGTGAAGGCAGTAGTTGCTGTGTTTGTGAATTCACTACTGCAGTTCTTAGCAATACAGCAATAAAGCTGCCCTGCAGTGTTCAAAGTAGCCAAACTGTAACCAGCTTTGGCAGGACTGTGTGTCCTCATCTGTACAATATACACAGCAACATTCCTATTTCTAAAGGGCTTATAAAAATCCCCTTAGTAATAAAGAATTTTTGGTGAAGTTGGTAGGTAAAGAAATGAAGGGGAGCATCTTCCGTGAAAAAAAGTTTGCATGCAAATCACTGGGAAGATGAGTACAGAAAACAATGCAAGGATTTGGAAGAGGAGTTATTGTTGTAAGCTTTCCCTCTTCTCTTGTCTCCCAGCTTGGTGAAGTGACTCCTCAAAAGTTTACTGTAGACAACATGCCTTCTAATATCTGCACTTCATTACTTCATTTACACACATATATGTATATATATATAGCATATATATATATATGTATATCCATACAGCTACATATAGCCAGAAGGCTACTTATCACTTAGCATTAAGATGAGGGGCTCACAAAAAAAAGAATGGTAATTTATTACTAAAAGGAATTGTGATAAATAAGCAGAACTGAAAATTACTTTTATTTTTTTAACCGTGACTATGAATATTGGTGATGCTTTTTCTTGTACCTCTAATAGCTGTCGTTTTCCTGATGCCTTCATTCGAATTGTGGCCATTCGTTCTGCCAAGACTGTGAGGGTGGACTGCAATGCCATCTGATCAGCACCTTCTGCATCCAGTGGTTCTGAAACAAGCTCCTGGGCTAGGGATGTCTGAAGCTCACTGATTTCCTCTTGCAACATTAAAATCTCATCCATCAAAGCCTATTTAGAAATGAGAGCAGAGAATGCATTTACTTTGATTACCAGTGAGAAGAAAGTATTTCAGGAGGCACTGACTAAATATAAAATTCAAGACAACTATCCCAGGGGAGCATGAGGAACACAGAGTAGTGCAGAGTATCACTGCTGGTATGGTAGAGACAGTACTCCGAAGGACTGAGTCCTGCTTTTAGAGGATTAAGATAGGATCATGTATCTGGTTACGTAAATATAGATTTAATTACACATCTTGAATTTCAAACATATCACAAGGAATTATTTTGGAAATTGGAAATTTATTCTCCCAATAAATTATCTGTGGGGCATTCTAGTATTAACAGTAAAGATAATGAACAAGTAAGAAAGTGTGTGTTTGTGAGAGAAAAATATGTGCATGTGTTAGCTTCCAGCCCAAAATTTTCTAACTTGACAAAGAACATCCAGCTACAGACGTAAATATTCAGAGATTTACTCCATGGTGCAAAGTAAGTTCCTACTCATTCTTACACCATGAATCAGTTTTCAAGATACCTACAAAAGGATGGTACACTACCAATACCTTTGAGGGGATACTTTACTTTCATATCTGACAGAATATACACACTGGATGCACAGGACATCACAGAGTGCTACAAAAGCCAAATGTCATCCTTTTCAAGTCATGGAGTTTCTACTGAAATGAGAACTGGCTCCACCAGATAGATTCAAGCTATCAGATAGAAGGCTTAGGTGATTAAAATTTAGACATATGTCAGATGGGTTATATAATAGAATATTTTCTTATTATTCAGAGCACTATTTCTTGAGACTTCCCTTGGGAGGGAATTTTTGTGTGCTTTTGGTTTGTTTTCTTTAACAAGGTGAAAAATTTATTTTGATCAATATACAATGCATCAGTATTGGTTATGATCTTAGTAAATTTGGTAACATAAATATTTTTCAGCAATGATGCTGAAGAACAGTATGTATAGCTGTCACTGGAAACAATCCTGGACAAAAGTTTTTGCTGAAAATGTCAATTGGACAAACTCTTACTTCTTTCAAAAAGGCTCCTTATTAAAAGAAACCCCAGTATACCACCTTTAGAACAGCAGGAAGCCCGGAAAGGCAAGACATACAGTCAACAAAGAAGGTTCACGGAACAAATGTGTATGTTTGAGGTATCCAGCCATGAAGAATGTTACTGTCTAAAAAACAGAACAAAAGGTATACAGGCAATGTGCACTCTCCCTCTACTCCTCATATATAAGATTTTACCTGATGTTCAGCCATCTGGCTCTCTGGGCTTTTGGCTGGTTCCAAACTCTCATTTAGTTTTATTTCAGTGGTCTCCATTTTCGTGGATATAGACTGGAGTGTGTCCTGATATTTCTGCTGACGCTCAAGAGCTTCATAGAGCGTGCGCTGCTTTTCACTGATCTGAAGAAGAATGGAAGGTATAAATTCTGACCTCTAACACAGGATTTGCTGTTCAGTCTGCTTCTTATATCCCTAAGCTTAAGAGACTAAAGCACAAAAACTTGCAACAAGTTTGCAAGAGTATAAATTATAAAGCAAAACATCCCTATTAAAAGTATTTATTTACTCAAACTCCACCAAATTCTAGGTTCTGTTGCTGAAAAAAAAATGGAGATTAATAAAGCAGGGAAAACCTATGAACATTCTCATGCATTATTTTAGATTTCATGCACTCAAATGTGGATGTGCACTACTTGCTAGACACATAGTTCTCAATATCCCATAACAGCTACTGTGTCTCTGAAAGGAATTAGAATTCATAGCATCTGATAAAATCTCTGACCATTTTCATACATCACTGAATGATTATGCTGCAGAACTATACAGAAATGCGTTGATTAAGCGTTTGGAGAAACTGGATTCTCGGGCCTTTTTTGCCAACTCATCCAGTACAATTGGGTATCCCTATTAGATTAAGGAATATAGTCAGTCAATGGCCAATATTTCTGAAGACAACTATCAGCTTTAATGACTGTTACTTTTCTTAATGGAGGTCCATCTTGCACAGGCTTTCAAACAAAGAATAAAAATAATATATCACAACTAACAATTTAGGTAACCATCTGAAAACCAAAAACTGCAGAAAGTATTAGCAGAGCCAGTTATTTGAATTTTGTTCCTTACAAGCTAGCCAATTATTTTGAAGCCTCCAGATGAAAACTTACCACATTTTTTAGTGTTTCCCAAGAACGCTGCAAATCATCCAATTTGGCACTAGCAGATGATTCTAAGCCTGGTTCGTAAAACTCCTGGGTGGCTGAGGTGCTGGGTTGAATTTTAGCAGCTTCTGTCTGCAACTGTTCAGCAGATAAGGCTTGGTAATAAGCAATGTCCTACAAGCACGAAGTACATTATTGCACTTTCAATTGCACGTTATTGCACACTATCCTCCCCATACTGCCCCACTGCATATGACCATTAAAATAAAGCCCACAAAGCCAAAACCACCGGGAAACCTCTGAATAACACAGTAAATCAACATTTAATACTAGCAGACTGAGCATATTTTGGACCTCTTCACCATGATGAGGATTTTGGACGCAATTTGTCCATGTTCATATTAGCTATGAGGTTCAGAAAGCAACTGTGGATAATCATGGAAAGGCTGGGAGGGGGAGTGCTATAAATGGGAGTGTTGTTCCAGCATCATTACAACTACATATGCGGGAAAACCCATCACAGAAGACAGTGGGCTATGGTACTGTAGGTGGCAAACACCACCCTAACGAACACTGTCACAGAGAGAGCAGCAGAAGAACCTAAAAGGAATATGCTGAAGGACTGGTAAATGAGGCAAGAAAGAGTATGAAGCATCAGCTTATTGTAAGCTTTCAAACAAACAGGGAACCTCAACTAATTTACAAAAGATATTGAGAAAAGGGACCAAAAGTGCTAAGGAAATGGGAAAATGTTCAAACCACCAATGAAAACTCAGAGTGGAATTATTTCTCACCAGAACTTCTATAGTTAGCGTATGGAGATTTCTTCAACTATTGCAGATGACAACTGAAAACATCTACAGAAAATGCAGAATTAAGGCAACAAGTACAGTATCTATACTTAGGTCAGGAAAGCAGGCTTGATGACAAGGATTATTTAAAACTGAAACCATGTATGACAGTTAGCACCACATTATTTGGGAGGTGAAAAATGCTGCCTTCAAGGGAGGGTGCAAAGCAGACAGAACAAGGGTCTCTTCAGTGGTGTCCAGTGACAGGAAGAGAGGCAATGGGCACAAACTGAAGCACAGGAGATTCTCTCCGAATATCAGGGAACACTTTTTTACTGTTAGGGTGACTGAGCACTGGGACAGGTTGCCCAGGGAAGTTGCAGGCTCTCTGTCCTTTACAGACACTCAGAATCAACCTGGGTATAGTCCTGGACAACCTGCTGTACATGGTCCAGCTTGAGGAAGGGTGTTGGGCCAGATGATCTCTGGCGGTCCCTTCAACCTCAACCACTCTGTGATTCTGTATAGATGCATAAAAGTTAGGTACTAAACAAGACTAATTCTGAGGTATTGGATCTCAGAGTATAATAAGGATCCTAATTAGGAACAGGATGCAAATACGTTATCTAATACCATGTGTGAAGAAAACCAGACAGGCTCTGGAAGACCACAGAAACCAGATCACTCCCATCAAACAGTCCAAAAGTGTCAAATGAGGTACTTCTTCAGAGACAGTAATTGGGAAACTTGAAAAATTTAATGATGAAAGTGTTACAATGTCCAGGAGTCCGCATGGAATAGGTAACAGCTTAGCACAGCATTCAGTACTGCAATTTCAGATTTTTTCACTCGTGACCACAAGTGATCTTTCCAAGTAATGGTGTAAAGTTGCACCACTGGGGGCAACTTCTCATTTTGCCTTGCCTGCAGCTACTCTCCACCCTTTGCTAGTCCTCTCTCAAGATCAGTGCTTCTTAACCTCTTAATACGGTTTTCAGAATAAAGGGTTTGTTTTCAGAAAGAGGGAAAAGCAGTCCCTTTCCCCATCTCTTCAACTGCTTTCTGGAGTGTACAACATGGCAACTTCTCTTTGGCAGAGCTTTCACCTGATGATAGTAAGAGTCCAGACGTTCATGCAAGTAAAAGATTTTTTTGCCCCTATAAAGGTCCTATTATCTCACAGTCGTTTTTATGAAAAGTAGCCAATGAACAGTAGTCAAGCTTTGTTGTTAGATGTAGGGGCAAAAGGGTGTGTTTAGATTTTGTAAGCTATGTGACAAGGGCTGGTGCATCCTAGATGAGTACTCATAAGGGAAAGAGAAAGAATCCTTAAGCAGGTTGTGTACAAAGAGATAGAAAAGCATTTAACAGTGACCCAGTGCATAAGACTTGAATCACAGGATCAGCTGTGCCCTACAGGGCATCGTGCCAACACTTCAGCTTTTCCAGTTCAACTGCTCTGCACTGTGTATCAGGAAGTCAAGTTTTAAAAAGTGTGTCAAATTTTAATCAACTACATCTCTTGGTAAGTGCAAGAAGATTTAGCCCCAAAGGATTCTCATTCAGTACTGTAGCACAGATGAAGTGTCAAATTTTGCTGAACATCAAAATGAATTGCATTTCAGGACTGTTAACTATTGCCAATATTTTATATATTATGAAATTCCTCAGTGTTTCCAATGTTAACACCTTTATAGTTCCCCCCTACCCTGTTGTTTTCAGAGGAGTATCAGGAAAAAACCAGACATTTTAAAACTTATAATAGTGCTAGAATTGTCACTTTCTTGTATTTCTCCTCTTGTTTTAATCTCTTTCAACACATCATCCCATTATCTCACTAATAAGCAGCTGGCACTCATTTTACATTTTCATTACTTGTTAGAAATGTAAAAACAGTGTATAGGTGTCTGAATTCAGACTAGCTGTGTGTAACCATTATGAGATACTAGGAAACTGATGAAAGACTATAGAGACTTACTCAGGATGAATAAAAAAGCAGTCTTAACACCCAACCTTTCCCTCCCCAACTGCCTCTTCAGAAGAGTTTTACATTTTTTCCCAAAGACTAAATTCATGTTATTCTTCACTTTCTAGAGTTCCTGTTAACATTTTTTTCTGGTAGTTTGCAGGTGATCTTTCTGTGAGAAATTAGTTCTTAACTCTGGCTACTTTTTAAAACAAAGTATTTCCAAATTATTTTGCTGATTTGCTGTAAAAATACAAAATGTTTGTAACTTACATTTGTGCTTCTAGTTCACTAATGTCTAGGATTTTTTTTTTAATGAACCTTCTTTCCTGAAGTCTCCCTGGGCATTCATCATGACCATCACTGACAGTTTCATAGCTTCTTCAGTTTTAATCTCATGTGAGTGTGAACCTAAGAATTTTGTAAGTAAACCACTGCATTTTGGAATGTTCTTCCACTTGTTGTTTAATACAGGAAGTTCATTTCAACATCAACCACACTGACGAAAACTTCAGCTCTAAGTTTTAAAAATTATTATAACAGCATCAACTTTATCTCTCTCAAAAATCTTCTGCTAAATGAAAGACATAATCTTCTTGTTCAATTTTGCCCTAGTAAATAACTTACACTAAAACTTGCATTTTGGTGTCAGCTCATGGTGCAACAGCACCTCACTGCTTTTTCCTTATTGTCTGAATGACTGGAGCTATTTGACTTGTTTTACATTTTCAGAGAAAAGTAGTGAACTGACACCGGCTTTGTTAATTAGGAAGGAAGCTGCTTTTGGTCCTTTAGTTCCTTCACTAATTAATGGTGTCATAAGACTTCTATGTTGAAATATATAGATGCCTTTCTACTGTAAGTAAACTTCACAGGGAACTTTCTGATTATCTAAAATGACAGAACACTAGAAAAATCCTTCTTATGCATTATACAACTTTTTTTTAGTATGCCATTGATGATTTTTGTCACCTCTCTTACTGTCTTACATTAGTATTCTTTGTTATGCCTTATTATTTAGCAATTTCTATAGCACCATATGCATATCTGAGTTAGCAGAAGGAATCAATGAGCATCCTGCTCAAACTTGTCTAATTCTACTCAGCAATGTGACACAACACATTCTAACCTTCACGTCTGCAGGGGTCAATTTTGGAAACAGTCACAAATGCAAAACCAACCAATCAGACACAAAATCCAGAACATGATGAATTCAGTGAGGGTGTGACAGCTTCTAAAGCTCATTTCTAAACTTCTAAAGCATAACAATTTATGTGTGACTTTATGGGCACGATGCTCAATGTGCTGGTTGAATGTTTACATTTTGATCAATGCTGATATACACTTGCTCCTATCAGAAGTGCAAGAGCCCTCAGTTTTGATTTAAAATCTAACACTGGTTATTTCACTGATCTGTCTCATTGGCACTTAAAATAAGACTGCCATGGAAATGAACAATGTTGGAATGAACAGTACATGAAAAAAATCCACATGAAAGTTAATAACTGAAATGGTATTAAGGTATTATCAGGCTGTGACTTCAGTGCCACAATGGCAATGGTACAGTAAGATAGATGGATATGGACGTAATGCAATGTTTCATTATGGGGAGTACAAAACGGCGTTTTTTCTCAGGATGCAAGATTCCATTGAGTACTACTGAGAAAATAAAAATTAGGTTATAAGTAGAAAAGTGACATTTAAGTGACATTGCAATTGTCACTTAAAATTTATTTTTAAAAATAATGAATAGCTGTAACACTGGATTTATACAATTTCAACTAAGAAGTCAGTGTCTATATCCATTTTGAACGAGAACCTGAAGGTTCAGTTTAGTAAGAGGTTAAGCCTCAGTTCCTTGGAGCGATAGGTAAATATTATCTCAGAGGATTAAATAAACCACCTGAGGAACGGAACCATGTATGTCTGAGATAAAAGCTGAATGAATGCCAAGAGAGAGGTACCTGGTTAACAGAAGCATCTGTATTAGCCACAGGTGAGGGAGAGCGACAGGCAGGTGGAGAAGAAATCTCACTGTTGGTTCCCTCCTCCCCAGACTCCTCAGTGACAGGGGAGAGCAGCGTGTGACAGCGACCAGCAGTCATCTGCCACAGGAAAAGCAACCCCAGAGCACAGGAAGAAAATCAGTTACCTCAGTTGAGGCTTGACTTAGACTGAGATCAAAACAACACATGGCCAGAATTACCACGACATTACTTAGTCATGCTTCATGCTCCTACATTTACCAGTTTAGAAATCTGTTGAACAGTCTCATTTAGTTGTTATACTTCAGTATAAAAATGCTCTCCTCTACCCTAATGGATTTAAAAGACAATGTAGAGCAAACAACTCAATAATAACAAATTTAGGTTTGCCTAAATGTCTTCCAATACAATCACTTCTGCTATGAAGAGCTACAAAATACTGCACTATTTGTCTCAGTATCCAGGTCTGGTTCGAACAACAAGGAACAGACTTGAAATATAAAATACACACAAACCAGTATTCAAACATAACCTTCTTCCTTCCCCTATATTGCTATAGAGGGATAAATCCTGAAGCCTGACACTGAGACAAAAACCCCAGTAGCATCAGCAGAATGTTTGTAATGAGACCCAGTTAGAGACAAACAAAAGCAAAGTAAGTCAAACATTAGGCCTGTGGCAGTACTTAAACAGCTTTCACTTCCAACACACTCATCTGGGAATAGAGCATACTGTCAATTATCACATCAACATTTTAATGTGTGAAAAGCCCATACACTGCAACATCTAATGAAATTATATTTATTCTGCTTTTATTTTATTTCTGAAACTCATCAATTTCTTATCATTTGCTCTTGCACGCTGATAGCTACAAAAATCACAATATTTGCATATTATTGCACACAACTTTCACGTACTGTCTGTTAAATAACTTCATCCTTTATCAGCAAGTCTTGAAAACCCATATAAAGCAAAATACAGTAAAGGGAAGCTGTAACTTGTTTGGTTTGCCACACTACAGCCATTTCAAAAGCTAAATGTAGATGCGAGCTGTGGCAATTTGCTACACAGAGGTGTTGTAATGATGCAAGAGGAAGCAGCTCAGATAACGAGTACAGTGACCAATGCATTGCTTACCATCACCACCGAGGGATGCGTGGGGTGTGCTGGGAGCAGGTCTGAATCCAGCTCCTCCATGCCCTCGGACAGCCCCTCCACTTCTGTCACTGTCAGCAGCATGGTGGCATGTTTTGCTTTCATCGTCAGCATCTTGCACTTGGAATTCAAAGAAGCAATTTGCTCCTGGTATCCTTTGATCTTCTGAGCCAGCTCCTGAGGAAACATTTTTTTCCCCTAATGCTGATGCAGCCGGGAAAGGCCACAGGACCGGCAGCATTTCAGCTTCCGCGGCGAACTGACGCTGCCCCTGCAAGCGCAGCCAATGCCACGGCAGCGCTGCCGCTCTGCTGACGAGCAGGATGCCGCCGGCGGAGGGACCCGGCCCGGCGCGCCCGGCGACACCGCAGAGCGGCGGCTGCGGAGCGGCGGCGGCTGCGAGAGGCTCCGTGCGCGGCACCGCGGAGCGCAGCGAGGGAGGGACGGAGGGACGCCCCACGTTCGCATCCTGCCTGAACCTCAGCCCATGTCTGTAAGCTTCACGCTGCAGCAAAGGGGAGCGTCTCTCTCTCTTCCTGCCCTATTTTTTCACCCCCCCATCTACTTCCATTTATCCAAGGAAGATAAGATGAAGCTCCCCCGCAATAGTGCATGCCAGGGAAATGAGGTCATGTAGTAGCCACAACTGCAAAAAATGCCCCATTCAGCTCTCACCAGAAAGAATGAATTGTCTAAACAATAACTCACAGGGTCTAACAGGCTCAAATGTGATAGGAACAATCAGTCACATAATAAGATTAAATGTAGACTGGATTGCTTTTTGTCACTGTTTGGATAAGCTGTATTTTAATCTTGTTTTGGTTTTGTGTAAGTCTACTGAGTTGGAAGTTGAGCTGCACAGGACTAACCTTTCTTTGGAAAGAGACGGGGAATCTGGCTTAAAGCACAGTATATTTTAAAATATTGGGGGTTTTATGCTTAGGAAATGGTCTATTTATGTGGCCAAGCACCATCATAAGCTTAAGATTTTTTAGACAAGAAAGATGAAAAAGAATAGCCTTATGACTATTCATAAGTGTCGTCTTCTCTCCTACCCTATACTGTTGCTCTGTTCAGTGTCCAATTTCAAAGCTTTCAATTAATATACTTAAAATAAAAATTGGTGGAAGTGTTTCATATTTCTGCTGAAGCTATTGTTCCTGTCTCCTTAGATACTCAGTGACAAGTCTGAGTTTTGATCTATAAAGTGAAAACAGTTGTATAAGCTTGCCTACTAAATTGGTGATTATTTGTTCAAGTATGTATTTCTGCTTCATTTTTATATCTGCTTTTACTTCTTCAAAGCCCACAAGTTTTCAAGGAAAAATAGCAATAGGAGTTGCAAGATCTAGGAGGCATAATAATCTATTATTACAGTATCTTTTCGAAAGTAAATAAGACTACTGCTTCAGGCTGATAAATTAAAAGATTTTTTTGGTTGTATGACATTTTCAGTAAGAAAATTCCTCAAAATTACAGTGCAGAACACTCACTGCGAGAAATACCAAGTTAGGAATTGAAACAGCTCCAAGACTGAGGATAACACTTCACTACTTGAGTTTCAATGGCACCTTGTCACCATCTGTCATGTTAGCAACCAAAGGACCTCTCTTGGTGCTCCAAAGCTCTCCTTGGAGACTAAGAAAAGTCTTGATTATAAAACATCAAGCAGAATAGTCAAAAACCAACCTGCAATCAAATCAAGCCACAAATTTAGTGTCTATCAGCTCGAACAGTTATTTGCTCTTTGGCAAATACTAGTCATTCACTAATACTCAATGAATGGCATATCTGAACCTCAGTAGAAAATTACTGTCATTTGGTATACTCACTTTATTCCATTACATTACTGAAGTGCAATGACATTTGTGGTATTAATGTCCAATGCACTGAGTATCTAAAATACCTCTTTTAACCGAAAACAAGGAAAAGTAAGCAAAAATGTGATTGCAAAAGAACATTTTAAAAAATAAAGCATCTTATAAAAGCAGTGTCCCATGAGGTATTGTATTATCCATTAAAATAACTAACAAGTATGGGGATACTTGCCCACATTCTTATCTGAAATTCTAAAGAAACATGGGTCTGTAGACATGGTGTCTACTTACATACATGCATACTAATACAAGCTTCCTAAAAATCAAGATGTAATTTCCTTCTACTTTCTTTCTTCTTATTATTTTAATTCTAAATATAGCTACTGCACATGTCCCTTTAAGTTCTTTTACATACAGGCTTAAACAGGGGATGTGGTAACTGATATTTTCTTAAATTAATAACACACCTAACCAACATCTTGACAGAATTGACTTTTGAAGTAGTCTAATAATATACGGTTCAGAATATCCACTTCATGTTATGCTTTTTCATAGGTATTTAGCAGAGAAAACATGAACCAAAAATATGCTTATCTCAGTCTTTCAAAACCCCTTACCCCTAAATGTGGAAAGCTTGCCATTATGAAGTCTGTCTGTCCTGGCTGATGCCAGCATGAGCATTAGCATAAAGCTGCTGTCTTCCTGCAGATGTTCAGGACCACTCCTAGCTACTAAACTTGCTCAAAAGCATGTGAAACTTCAAGCTGCCCCATTTTTAATTCCTTCCTACCTGCAGCACCATTCCTTCCTCCAGCAATACCACCCTGAATCGCTGAAGTTACTCTCCTGCATTTGCTGCTCCAGAACATTTGAATAGAGAACAGCAGCATTATCAATTCAATACTAAAAAACAAGAAGTGTTCATGCAAAGTGCTCTTGAATCTGTACTAAGTAACTGCTGTAACAACTGGATAGAAAAAATGAGAAACACATGTAACATTAGGTTATATTACACAACAGAGGGAAAGCTTTAAATCAAAGGTAAAGAAATGGTGCCATCTGGTGCCAAAAGTGACACAAAGAGATCAGTGGTGCATTTTCTATCCCAAGAATTACACAACAGACAGGTGGAGGGGAAAGGGGCTCAGGAGGAGCTCTCAAGGCAGCACAGCAAGAAGGCTGCACAGAGACTACTCTGATTTATGATCCATGAACTTGTGGGCAGGACACGCAACTCCAGAGCAACAAATCTTCCCAGCAAACACTTCAAAGAAACTTTTGGAGTGAATGGTGCAGAGTTTTCCTCCAAATCTATTGTGGATTTCCTTTGATTTAAGTCTCTTGGTATTCTTTACAGAACGTCACTGGGGTGAAAATGAGCAAGTACTTTAGGACATACACGTGTATATGTACAAGTACTTTAGGATGTACATATGCACACATGTATCACCGAACTCGTGATTACCTGACAAACTGCTGAACTTTGACTTCTGGGACACTCCTCAGTCAAGTGCTAATGTTAACTGTCCCTTCATTATGCAATGCCTTTGTTTATCATAATGCTGTCCGCAGGTTAGGATATACCTAACTGAATAAACGAATGAGTTCTCCCCATTGTACCAACAGCAGGAGTTCCCTATCTGGCATTAAGTCTATCTGCTCAACTAGCCTTGAAGAAGTCTAAAAAGCAACTCAGCTAACGTGACTATTGCTTATGAAATGTTGTTTGGGTCAGTGAGCTGCCACTGAGCCCAATGTTTTGATGCAATTTGGCTCTCATACCTCATTATGTGAAATTTGGACCTGGAGTTCCTGGATGTTGCTGGTCGCTATTGGCTTGTCTTGGATCTCACGATGGGCGCTCTCTATCATCTGCTGCAAATGTTTCATTTCTTGCTCATATTGCTCGTACTGAACCACTGCTTCCTAGAGAAGGGAAAAAAAGATTGTCTACATGAAAATTAGTTTTTACTTAGTCTAAGCATGACAGATCTCCCTCCTGAGGTAGAAAAAATTTGCATCTATCTGGCACTCACATCTTGATAAGCAAAGCAGGAGTATAGTCAGGAAAACGTCTATTCATAAATACTGTGAATTGCAATGATTTGAATGGTTTCATTTATTTAAATATTTCCCAAATCCACAGTCCACGTAACATGATATTTTAGATTTCTGATGTAAGGCACTGTAACTTCTGATTCCTGAACAGTACCTGAACCAAACATACCCAGAAGAAGATAGCATTGCTTAGTCTCATGGTTTTACTATAAAGTATTTTCATCTGCTTTTTCACTTCAGGTCTTCATTTATGACTGTAAGAAAAGCTTAGATTTTATAGAAAATACAACTGGGAGAGGATTATGAAGATTGATTCAGATAATTATCCTACCAGTGTAGTATCAACTCTTTCTATCACAGATGCATGAGCAGTTTTTCTAACCCATTTAAAAAATTTTCAGTGTGACATTGTAACCTTTCTTGCATCAATAATTATCCTTAATCATCAAATTCTCTTCTGTTATCTAACTTGAAACTTTGTAGTTGCACCCTAGCCTATGGAATATGCTATGTATATTCCTATGACTAAAGAGCAGAGAAGAAAAACTTTATCTCTTTTGGAAATACCTTTTACATGTTTAATTATAAATCCAAACAATAAAACAAAATCTAGTTTTCTCGTATTTAGCAAAACTTGCAAATACAAATTTAATAAATGTTGAATGATTCCAAAATCAGAAAACAAATATATATAAATTATAAATAAAGAAAATAAAAACAATTGTTTTTATACTAGAAAGTTATTTAATTAAGTCGATAGTTTTTATGCGATCTTCAGAAGCAGCTGATGTTATAATGTTATAGTAATTTTATTACCTAATTATATAGGTTATAAAATGAACCTGCATACCGTTGTATATTAGCTGTTTGTCTAGTTCATCCTAACAGCATTACAAAAATCATTGCAATGTCAGGGAGAGAACTGAAGTGAGAGTCTAATGAGTAAAACAACAATTAACACAGTCATGAATATTAAAATCAGGAGTCACTGAGACTTAGTGGGAAAATTCCTAATGGTACTACGGAACAGACGAACGCACAGAGATACAAAATTGTGTTTCCCTCACAATCTGTATGTCGCTGTTCAAGCTCCTGTCAGTAATTCACGGCTGGAGCTGCACTTGCCTGCATGATGTTGCACTGCTGAATGGCAGTGTGCTGCAGGCGGCTGGCCTCCTCCTGGAGCCGCAGGGCACTGTGGCACATGGGCAGGCTGGTGACCACCTCCTCAGGAATCCTCAGGGCACTCTGGCAGGCTTGTACTGCCTGAACTTTTGGCTTCAGTGACTCCATTTCAGACAACAGATGCTAGAAACAAAGTCAGTGCCACAGTAAGCCAGTTTTTCAGAACTCTCAGAGCATTTCATGCAGCTAAAGACAAATAATGGTATGCTGAAGCAATAAAAGAAAAATTTCGTTATCTATTTTTCAAATTCAGTGTAATTAGACACACTTTCTCTGTAATCGCTCATTGCAAAATGAGAATTCTTTTAAAGATTATTTAAGCAAAAAGTCCATATACAAGGTATAAAAATATTTAATGAAAAGGTATAGTAAAGTGTCTAAATGTCTAAGTAAAAAAATATAAACAGATTTGAAAAAACAGATTTACAAAATCCACAAATTGAAGCAGCACAAGAGTAATATATCTTTACACATATTTCAGGGTTAAAATCTGAGTGGAACTCCCTGCTGGGACAGAGAAGCACATTTTCCAAACAGCAAATGAATCCCATTGTATTCACAACTTTCCTTTGAAAATACAAACCATGGCTGGAAATGTTGCTTAAAATTCAAAAGACAATCAAACAGAAAGGAACACAGCTACACAGAAACCTTTTTCTTTGAATAATCACAAGCTGGATGCCTTTGTTAACAGTGCCTATTCCATACACAATGTCCATTCAAGCTGTCTGTTCATATGCATTAGAAGGGTCTAAGTGCAATGATTGGAGAATAGATTTGATCACCATTCTTTTTTATCTACAATGAGGAGTTTAATGTATGAACAGATAGGAAAAGAAAAACCAAAAAAAAAGGAAAAGGCGAAGTTGTTAAAAAGGGCCTTAGCACATTAGAAAAAGACTTTAGATTCCATACATATAAATCAGCTGGACAATGAGGTAAACTGGTTATCTCCCTTCCCCTACACCACATGCAGAAGGATAGCTAAGTGGGTCTGAAGTGCATACTGATGAGAGGATTGTGGTTTGTTTCTTATTTCTGCAGTTTCATGACATATGGTGGATAATCTAACCAGAGTTTTGGTATAATGACCTACTCCTCAGGCAGCACAGGTGGGGCCTCTCCTCAGTCAGGCCCCATACTGCTGGCAAAGGGTGTCTTTATTGTGCAATCAGCACCCAGAGGCACCCTGGGGGCTGTGTGCCAGCCAGGCACTTTCCAAGGTTCCCTCTCTGGTCTGGTGAAACAAGTGGACAGAGCCTACAGCTCCCTTCTGTACAAAAGAAACTCATACTGTGAGATCTGATAGAGCCAGGACAAGGAATACGCATAAAACCCAGTGTAAACTCTATGTTCCTTTATTTTTATGGTGGGTGATGTGTTTCACTTACACTCTTCAAGGCCACATTCTGAAATCTGTTCGCAAGTCCACAGAATAAGGACTGCATATTTTCATGAAAAAGAAAAGCTGTGCAAATTTACCTTTCTTCCATATGTTTCTCTGCACATTTTAATCCTAGAATGAACTTGCTGACATCCAGTTTTCACTGGCAGACTGACACAGTTAGACCTGCATATTAGCTTGCTGTTGGGACCCAATTATTATTAAGGTTCTTTGGAAATTCCTCTGCCCAAATTAAGGTGCAAATGAGACCATATGCCAGTCAATAGTAAGGGTTTTATTTGATGGTAGATATTAGGGAGAGAGAGAGAGAGAGAGAGAGAGAGACAGAGAGAGGGAAAGAAAGAAAGAAAGAAAGAAAGAAAAGTAGAAAATAGGTGGGGGGGACAGAAAGAGAGTGACAGAGACAGAATAAGGAAAATATCACCACTCCATGGATCCCAGCGATGTTCTGTTGATCCTCTCCAGCTGGTCTTCTTGGTGGTGAAGGTTCCCCCGAAAAGCACAGAATCCCATGGGTTAATACATGCTCAGGCCAGGTAGGAAAGCCCAGGCACCTCCCTGGGGGGGTTTGCCATTGTCTCTTACAGCAGACTCCAGGTTTGCTGCATCACATGCAGTCCTGTGGTGCAAGGCTTCAGGAATGGCTCTGGGGGCACTTCCGGGGCCTTTGATGGATTGAGGCACCCCCTCAGCTGCCTCCCACATGAATGTCCAATGGATGTGCCCTTCCCACGGTTGGGGGTTCCACAGCTGGGCCAGTTTGAGTAAAAGGGAGGATGGGTGTTCACTGCCCCTGAGCAGAGGTTACACCCAACCTCCTACCCCCTGCCTCGTTTCAGGGGAGAGTCTGTGTAAACCTGGCTTCTGTGGACTGTGGTCTCCCCCACCCCAAAAAGCCAGGGGTGAATCTTAGCAGGGCTGCCGGTTTTCGCTCACACTCTTTCCTTTGTTTACTTGTTTGTTTCTCCCTGGGCCTGAGGTTGATGAAAGAATGGGTTTTCCCTTTATCTAGCTCAGTAGTTTGACTTACAGCCCAAAGTTCTTCAAGGAGGTTTCTGTGGCTGTAGCTTCTTTAAAATTTTATATCAATGTTTGCGGCATGAACTATTTTCAGTCTCTGACACTTGCAGAAAGAAATACATCTTAGGAAACTCAGAAAACTATAACTTGCCTTATTTTTTCTGTTAAGAGACTGAGACCAAAACTAACAAACTGACAAATCTCCAAAGCAGATCAAATGCAATAGAGAAAGCCACAATATCTTATGGAGGTAATTCAACCAAGCATACAAAAATTAACTGGGCTAAAGGAAACCTGAATTGTCTCCCAGTGCTCCAGATTACTATTGGAGAAGCTAGCAACAAAGTACAGCATTGCACCTCTATCTGCAAATGATGATAACAATCTAGACTTCCTTTTGAAGAACTTTAAGAACCTCTTGACCAAAAGCACTAGATAAGACTTGGATTTTATTACAATTATTAATATGGATTAAATGGATTGGATGCACACCTGCCAGAACTGGATCACAAAGAATTACACTTCAACCATTCCCTCCGAGGGAATGATTCTTCTTGTTTCATCCCTTATTTCCTTGGCAGTAATTTGGGGCTACACTCTGAAACAGTGACCCACTTAAGAAACAGAACAATCAGTCTCATCAACACTCATTATCCTTTGTGTAGGATCACACTACTCCAATGCAAACTTTGAGGTCCTGGTCTTTTACCTGTCTGTGAGAAAGTTGCTCTTTCAAGCTCAAATGCCCGAGCTCTGGAGAGGTCAGCGTGGCTTGGGCTTGCTCCAAAGCAGCCTGTAGGGCTCTCAGCTCGATTTCAAATTTCTTCATATCCTGTAATGTAACACATTTGATTCAGGGGTGAATAAGAAGAAGAAAAGAAATCACTGTAAGTATACCTGCCTGGATTTTGCAGGTACACCCCCTCCCCCACATACAGTGCAAAAAACAATTCCGTTTCGACAGTTAATTTTATATGTTTCAAATATTAGATAAAAATACCAGTCTTATGACAGTCTAGAAAAAGGGACTGCAAAGGCAGATTTATTATTTTAAGTACTTCAATCTCAAATACAGCATATACTTTATAAAACTGAAAAAGCACATTCATTCTTTTCATTGCATTCCTTTGTAGAGGCAGGTCTTACACTATGGAGTTCTGGTCTGGTCCAGTACTGATCTAAATTAATAAATAACAGCATTTAGAAATAATTTAAGAGAAGAATAAAGGAAATAGCAGAACGTAAGTGTCAACAAATACACTTTTCAAGTATCTAAACATAGGTACTCCGTGTTATTTGAGACACACCGTTATCCCAAATATACCCATCCAGAAAGGGCACTTGGAACAGGACCTGCAGAAATCTTGTGCCCATCTGAGTCAGCACCTGAAGGCAGTTTATGGAACAGTGCAAGATACCTGACTTTGGACAACACAGTCATGCCCTGTACAGACCATAGATTATCTTCACTGCTAATAATCTCAGTAGTATGATGCATACACCACCCTAGCCACCAGCTAGCATTAGAAAAACTGCTTTCATTTACCTTGGCAGCATCTTGGAGGTTTGGTAGCTGTGCTTTGATAACTTGCTGCAATTCCTCCGTCCGCCGCCCCAGTTCCAGCACTTGCTGTGACATTCCTTCAGTACAGTATACACTTGCCAGGTAATCAATCCTCTCGCTCATGGCCTCGAGATCACTGTGAATCTCTCCAGACTCATCAAGAATGCTCTAGATGGAGATATAAGCAAATTGAATGTCAGGTTTGAGACTCAATGACACGTATCTTTTAAGTATATTCTTGTTCTGCAAACTCTTCAATGTGTACCCATTTGTAAGCCTATGATTAAGTTCCACTGATTTCCTGTAAGGCTTAGGCAATACGCTTAGTTCTGAATGTATGCTGAAGTGCCTCAGCTTAAAGAGACTGGGAAACAAAAGATTATGTCATGAAGCTTCAGCAGCTGTACTTAACAACACATTAATTTTGGTGTTTTCCTATACATACTTGTGTGTAAAAATATAATGTATGCAATCTATGGAGAAGATTTGTTCTGGAAGCCTGAGGCACCTAATAGAAAGTAGCAGAAAGCACTTGGGTGCAGTGTTATAGCACAGCAGGAGTCATTAATGCTGCCTAAAAAAATCACTGCTGAAGTATTGGGTGGGATGGCATTGGTTAAGCCTGTATCATCAGATTTTGAAGCAGAAAAAAAAGTTGTAGCAAAACCAAACCAGAAATTCTATCTCCAGCTTTCCTCAGGATAAATTGCCTGGAGGTTCCTATTCAGAATACAAAGTGTGACATACTACATTGCACTAACATACAAGAATGCAACTGACAATTAAGTAATGTATATATAAAAACATAATTTATGTGTTCTTATTTTGGCATTGATACATGATTATCTTATGATACTTGGATTTCTTTCACACGGTCACGTAATACCAGGCAAGCTTGAACCTCATCAAAATGTCCCAGTGATCTCACACACACATTCCACACACAGACATACACAAACAAACTGCACAATTACAGGGACAGCATATTACTCTGATGTGAAATGTTCACAAAATAATTGGAAGAAACTCCTCCATTAGGTATCAGTTTGAGAATATTTGGTATAAAACTCATTAGATGAAAGCAAAGGCTATTCCAATTTAGCATATTGGAGAAAGAAAAAAAACCCCAAACTGAAAATCGTGTTTGATTAACTAAAGCTTTAGAGTATGAGTTGCAATAAGGTGCTTGGTGTGATAGAATTGCAGTGTACAGACACACTATTCAGCCAAAAGCCTCTATGAAACCATAGTACTTGAGTAAACATGGAGGTCAGCTTTGAATCACATGTTTTTATTCCAAAACATATCTTTATTTCAGTCTTGAAAACAATTGTCTAAAACCAATTAATCATTTTTAAGGCTTGGGGGAACAGTCAAAGAAACCTAGCACTTTAGGAGGAACTAGAACTCCATTGCTTCAAAAATAACTTCTTATATACACTGCCTTTTAAATTTCGTAGCTCACATAATCACCTGGTAGGCTTTAAACTGATCACGAAGCTGAGAGGAAGAATTCCATGTTATACTACCATGCACTAGGATATTTGCTTTCTCAATCCATTTCAATATGAACTCCAGCATCTCATTGTATTCTTCCAAGTGTGAAGCAGCCTGGATAAAAGAAAAATTTACTTAAGCCTAAGATGTAATTTTGTACAGTTCTTAGAGGATTCAAAAACTAATTTTATTTCCTTCACCGTTTTAACCTGGTGAGCATTTTAACAACTCTTCCTTGCTGCTTTATGAAGTTAAAAGAGGTCTGTTACCAGTAATAAGATTATCTGTTTTGGGGAAAAAAAGGCACTATAAGAATATAAGTCACACTGGGAGAGTCCACTGATACTTAAATACATCCCTAGAGGTTTCACGCCCTGTGCGTATTTCAGCCTCTCATGTAACTTCCAGAATACTTCCTCTTTCAGTTTGTGGCTCAATTTCTTATTTTGATATGTCTCTTTCCATTCTTTCCATTACATCCTCCAAATTGCCTTTTTTTTTTTTTTAACAGTCTGCTTTGTCCACTTAGTCTGCCATATTTCCAAAAAAAGAAATGGCTGCACTATTTCAACATATAGGAAAAAAGTTCTGCTTTCTGATTAGTCCAATTTCTATTTAGCAAGGTACTCATAAGTTCTAATTTTCTTTTCAGCAGAAATAATTTCCATGATGTTCATTAATTTCCTCTTTATAAAGGACGGATCAAATCCCAGGTGACCAAACTCTATTTGCAAGCAGTTTTCAATACCTATCATTTTTTACGATAAGTGGATTTCTTAGTGCTGAATGAAAATATCCTAATGTTAAATCCCCTTACCAAGTACCTTTGGCTGAATTCTTACTTTGATAATAATTTTCTATCTCCTCTTAAAAACAATTTTTCTGAGGAAACTGTAAACAGTATCTTGAAGTTTTCTTTTTCAAGCCTTGCAAAAGCATCTTTATGCATGCAGAAAAGAGAACTCATAATTTATCAGGGTATTGATGCCAGAACCATAGAAAATCCATCTATTTGCTTTTAGCTAGAGTTTTTTGGGGGTAAGAACAATTAGGGAAAAAAAAAAAGGAGAGAGAGAATTTCAGAGACTTTGAACCACAGGGGATGGATGCATCTTTACGAATGCCAAAATGTAGCATAAATATTATGCATTATCAAGGCCAGTGTACATAGGCTTTTCCATTCAATCTACAAGTTATATTCACCTTTTATGGATTGAGACTAGAGCAAAATAATTTTTTTTTAACTTTTGTTTTTAATGCTGCAGATATAGGTAACAGTGACAAAACAGAGACCCTGAAAAGCACAGTAAGATACTATTTCCTGGCATGCTACTGTTTGTGAGATCTACAATCTTTTTAGGGCACCAAAGGAACCAGCCAGCAGGTGATTCATGCAAGAGGGTGTTAAAGCAGCATCACAAAATTATTTCTGATTTGTCATCTGATCTCTGATTTGACCTCTCTGTGTCTCTTTGGAATGTGATGCAAGCTCTAACTAATAATAGGCAGATGTGCCAAGGAATGCTCCTTCTGGCATAACTACAGGAAAATAAATGAGATTTTTGCATACTCCTTCTGCTTCTGAGAGGCAACAGCAGAAAGGATTTAAGATCATACCTGACTGAGCTTGGCTGCTCTGTATTCAGCCTGCCGTATGGTCTGCTGGTGCAGTGCAGTGAGTTTCCCTATCCTGTTAGCCAGCTGCTTAGCCAGGGGTACGTTCTGCTCTGCAAAGTCCTGGACTGATGCATCTAATTCCAACAGCTTTATATTGCAGCTGTCCAACTCTTCACCAAGGATCTAGACAGAAAAACAATAAAATCAGTGATCCAGGAAGTGTTAGCTTTTTGGTTGATTATTTCTAGTCCAACTTGCAACTTTTATACCCTGTCCAAAGTCTCCCTACTTTGTTCCATTTTTAAGCAGGAAAGCAGAACAGCAGGATGTTTGGTCATCTCTTAAGTATGTGTCATTACTCTTTCTTCTCTGATTTCCTGGCTGAAATGGATAACCGTTGTCCCTGCCATAGCCAAAGACTGAGTCACTTCAGTGTGACATTAACTGTTCTCAGGCATCTCTCCGTGTTTGTTTCTGAAATGACTTGTCAGCATAGACTGCCATGACAAGGATTTTTATTTATTGGAAAAGCGTTTTTTTTTATTGCTGTCTTAAAATATAACTTTATAAACTCATAAAGACGTAGTTACTCAGTATATTATGAAAACTTTAATTTTCATTTGAAATTTGCATTTTTGTAGAATGATCTTGATGCAGGAGTAGTCTGATCAAGCTAGACTGTTTCAACAGAAACAGAGTTTAAAATCAATTTTTCTTACCATAGTCACAAATATTTTGAAAGGGAAGCCTAAGAAGTTTTCCATGTTTCTCATAGGTTTATAGCATACTTATGGGCTACAGTTTCTTGAGGAGAGGCTACTGGTTATTTCTGTATTTGTTTTTTATATCTAAGGTGTTGAAAATTTATGGGTTTTGTAACATAAATAAATTAAGTCACAAAATCACAGAACAGATTAGGTTGGAGAGGACCACAGTGGGTCATCTGGTCCAACCTCCTTGCTCAACCAGGGTCATCCTAGAGCACATCGCACAGGATTGCATCCAGATGGTTCTTGAGTAGTGCCAGTGAAGGAGACTCCACAGCCTCCCTGGGAAATCTATGTGAAGGAGACTCCACTGCACAGTAAAGAAGTTCTTCCTCAGGCTCACGTGGAACTTCCTGTGCCTCAGTTTCTTCCCAGTGCCTCTTGTCCCACTGCTGAGAAAACCACCCTAGCCTGTCTCCAATTATTTCTGCAAATTTAAATTGCAATCATTCAGAACACTGCTGTAGCTACAGATGCTTCAAGAAGTTACTTCAAGCTCTCCAGGTTAGGGCTGTGCTGGCAGACACACCTCAGAGTGCAAGTTACGATCAATTATTGTGATAAATCAATATTATTCCACCAACTTGGCGACATAACTGTCTACATGTAGACACAAACACAGATGTTGAACTGCTCATCTAAATACAAAGACACACATATTCAGCAGGCATAAATAAACGTATTTACTACAAACATTATGCAGACTTTATACGCTGTTTGTGAGGGAAAGATCCATTTGACTTGGATCACATGGATATAAAAACAGATTTTATTTTTTCACAATCAGTTTCAATGTTAATATAAAAATATTTACTGCTGTAACCAAAGCCAACCCAGTCTCAAGAGTATCAGCTAAATGCTGACATAAAAGTAGTTGGAACATTACTACAGTTCCAGTGACAGAGACTTTTCATTTATGCAACATGGGAAAGCAGATTTCACTGGCTTTCTGCTTTCTTACTGGAATCAAGGAGACACACCAGGGATATAGTTCAATGACACTTCCTGCAAAGCAAACAGCATTTTGGAACATCTTGAGCATCTCATGAAAATAAACATGCAATTTATGACATACCAGTCATGCTAAATCTTCTCTTATTTTGTATGCCTTGCTTAATTTCAGACAGTAATTTGGTCAAGTTTATCTTTGCCTAGTTAAAGTAACAAATCAACAAAAAACTCCCCAAACCCTCAGCCAACCTCTCTCCCATATCTCCTCTCCCCAAAATCCCTTACTCTCCTATGATAATCCTAATTTGGCCATTACACTTCAGTATTGATGATCTTTTCTAAGTGTGGCACCTACCTAAGATTAAGAAAACCTACAGAAAGAACCAGGAGTCCCCTGCATTATTCTTAGCTGCATAAGTAGTATTTTATCTCATTATTGAACCAAATGACGTGAGGTGGACTACAAATTATGTAAAATTTATTGATCTACTGATCATAAATAATGATCATTTCAGTACAGAGAAGAACAAGGAGCAGTCTGGAGGTCCCTTAGGCTTTCCCAGATTGGAGTGATACTCATCATTTGAAAGGAACTGTGAAACTTTGTCCATCTGACTTTGATGCTCAGCTACTTCCTCAAAATTCTGTTAATCAGGACCCTGTGTGGGCCAGTTTGCAAAGAATATAGTTTTAAAAATGTAATCAGTCAACCCTTATTTCTGTATAAGTCTTCTGTTGAACTACATTTAAAAAATGTGTCCTGCAAGTCTTCACAAACAACACTTTAGTATGAAGTGAGTATCCCAATTCAGAAAAATTTATAGCATAACCACACAAGGAAAGCCTTGTCTTACCTTTTGTTCAAGTTTAGCTTGTGCTATATCATTTGTTTTCTTTTTCAGTTTGGAAAGAATGGTATTTAGTTCATTTGCTATCCCCTGGATTTTCTGATCAAACTCTTGATTCAATGTCTTGATTTGCTGAGTTTCTCTTTCTTTGGTTTTAATCTGTCAACAGTAAGAATTAAATTCAGTAATCAGAAATCAGTCCCCCTTAAAGGAAATTAAGTTCCATTTAACTTTAATTCAAAGGATGAGGGTAATAAAACTATTCTGTGTTGCCACAGTTTGGCCACAGCAGGATACCAAGTTACAAATCCTAATGAAGGGCTATAGATCTGTCATGCACTTATCTACTGCACTTTACCTGATCCTGTACAGTTACAAGGGCCAGTCCAACTTCTGCTAAATGAAGAGAGAGTTCAGAAGGCAAAATGGTATAAAGCCCCAAGTATTTATTCTGTTGCTGTTCAGCCAGTTTTTCAACAGCCTGGCGATGAGTAGTAACTTCACCAAAGAGGGACTAATGACAGAAAAAACAATATTGCTAAGAACAACGAGAATACATCTTAAATATCTTTAAAATAAAATATCACAGTCCATCATCTATTTCATGCATTATGAATTTGTCTACTAGGTTGCTCAAAAACTCATGAATATCATCTAATTTGAATTTGTGGTGGTTTTGAAACTATTAATATTCACTAGCAGATTAAAATGAAGATAAATATGGCTATTTAGAAGTTGACAAGTTTGGCATACCTGCAACTCCTGAAGTTGAATGTCCACTTCTGCATCAGGGCTTAATAAATATTCTTTTGTTTCCTGGATCCAGGACTTCACAATATTAATCTCTGCTTCAACCTCCTCACGCTCTTTCAGCTCCTGTTTCACCATCTTCATGCCTTTTTTAACTTTCTGTTGCATACTTCAGAAAGACAGAAACAGTAACTATTTGTGAAGAATTAAGCAATGTCTAAAAACATTGCTTTGTAAAAAAATACCAAATAATAAAGAAACTGATTGATAGCACCACATCCAGAGAAACAAATTTAAATAAATTTTTCATGTCCATTCTTTGGTTTTATGTGTTTGGACATCAAGCTTGCAATTCTTTTGAAAAAAATGCAAATGTTTACAATAGAAATCCCTACATCTGAGCTCATAACCACAGACTTCCCTGATTGTTAGTGGAGGAAAGAGGCAATTGCAGGGCATGAATTAGGATTATTCATTGTCATTCTAAAAGAAATTTCTAACTTAGGTCAGAAAAACTGCATCTTACACTTGTTTATTTCTCTACACTAATTAGAGAGTGAAACTTATTCTGTTCTGATGTTGATATCTATAATGTAAAATAACATGACATAAATTCCACTCCTATTTATGAGATTTGCATTGGCAAAATACTTAGCACAAGTTACGGATCAAACATCTGAACACGGGCTATCTCCACACTTCCACTAAGATAGAATTTCTGCACTTTCCTCAAGAACTTGGATCTCCTGTAAAAAATGACACCTCTGTGAAAGTTCTATTGGACTATTTGTAGCTCTTATACATGTGACATAGATTTTACTTTTATATTCCCATATTTGATTTATGTTTGCATAACCTTTCATAGATGAATCATGCCTTATTTATATGACGAGGAGGTCATCACAGACCCCGTATCTTAAAAAACAATTCAAAGTGAAAAATGGAATTGTAAAAGTGCTTACATCTACACATTTTCTACAGGCATTGCTATTCTACTCTAATAATTTATACACGCACACAATAAACTTTGCATAGGCTTAGTGCAGGGATTGCCATTCTCCACCTCTCGCCCTTTTCCTACCATGGAGATCCAGCTAAAGGCATCTTAGTGTAGTTACGAGGTTAGTATGTGTCGTGAAACTTAACATAAACTTCCTGTTTTCTACACGACAAGGAGATGTTTTAGATTTAGATAAACATTTGCATAGCCACAAGGTGAAATGTTAAGATATGTTTTGTTTGCATATGCTCTAAATTCCTCTGTAAATGTAATACAGGACCTACTTTTGGTACCTAAGTGCTTCAAACAAGGGAAACAAAGTGATAAGCTAATCAAAAGAGGATACAAAAAGATAAAAGGTCACTGTTAATGTGAGAGGCAATTGAAGTTTAAAAACAATTATAACTTTAATAGAGTTTATGAAGCTTTTACATAAGTTAGTATTATTATGCAAGGCAAGAAGTACATATTCTAAAATGCATATTCCTTCTGATGGAAATAAAAAATAATGCTAAAAGTGGTGTTTCAAAATTAATTACAAAATTTTAAATTAAAACTGATGTTTATTTTTAAAGTAATAACTAATATTTATTTAAGCATGCTAATTGTTAATAAAAAAATGGGATACATAAGCTCTTAATAATGAATTGTAAGGTTCCAATTTTCTAGTGAATCTTTTAAAATGTTGCCTTACTTCTGGCATCGATCTTGCATTGCTTTGATTTCTTGCATAACTGGTAGCTCCTTCTGAGATGGAGGCTTTACTTCTGCATCCTGAAGCATGCTAACAGCATGCTGTTTGAGCAGGCCCAAAGACGACAGCCGGTGGTCCACCTCCAGCAGGAAACTGCTGTGGTAATCCAGGAGATCCAGGAGCTCTGTCTTGGATGCCTTTTCCACTGAGCTTTCTGGTAAGCGATCTTGTAGCTGATCTATAGCTATGGTGGCTTTCTGAATCTGTGGAAAGAGATGCAGTCTTGTCAATAACAAAATTACAAAAGAAGCTAATACAACTGACAGCAAAAGGTGCTAGACCCAGTGCTGTACATTTAGATTCTATAAAACTGTTGTGGTACAGGGCTTGTGCTCTTCCGTGACAGATCCCTTGCCCTTCACAGGGAATTAGGACTTGCTAAGGGATTTTTTTTTTGTCCAGATATGGGTGGCTTCTTATATGTTTTAGCATTTATTATATTTATTGCCATAGGAAGTGGAGCTCTAGCCTGGGGCAAACACATATTTGGCACAAGTCATACATTTAACAAAATGATTATCCTCATTCCCAGAGGACCTGCCATCTGGGCATAAATAATGGACAATGGCAGATAAAAAGAGTCAGGAAGGATATAAGGGGAAAAAAAAGAGACATATGATCAACAAACAGAGACAGACACTATCATCACTGCTTACGCTTAAAAAGAGCAACTTCGTACTCTTCAGGGGAAAACAAAACAAGAAAAAGAAAGAGAGAAAAAAAGAGATATGAAAGAGAAGAAGAGAGAAGAAGAAAGAAGAAAAAAAAGAGGTTGACATAATCTAGAACAGAACATCTGAGGAAAGGAAACAGAGGAGAAGATTCTGAAGAACCACCAGAAACCAACACAACTCTGTATGTGCTACACATGTACACATACAGAAGAACAGTCCAAACTGTAGAGGCAATGATTCGAAACCTGGATCTTCCATAGCTGTGTTTTTCTGCCCTGAGGAAAAAGAATCAGTTACTCCTGCTATCAGTTTTCTCTACCGCAAGATGATTAATAAGGCAGCATAATGAGTATAAACCTATGTACAAGGGAGGATTTACCATGACTAGAATTTACCTTATCATTGAAACCCTTCCATTCCTGCACTGCATCTTCCAAAAGTTTTTCTTGTTCCTGGGCTACGTTCCGGAGCCGTGTCCAGCGCTGCCAAACTGTTGTCATGGATCTACTTATAGATGCCTTACTGGCATCATTGCTGATTTTTTCCAGCTGCGAAGCCTTTTCTTCTAGGGCTGTGATCTTCTCATGGAAAGAAGTCACTACGGACACTAGAGTCTGAAAAAGCAAAAATAAGCACTCTTCCTTTTCTACAAGACAGCTCATTACTATTCAACATGCAGGTAGATGAACCACCTCCATCCAATGCAGACGAGGAGGAGGTACTCTATGCTAAGTGAAGTGGCTAGATCTCACTTTATTTTTCATAGGCAGTATTTGAGCTACAGCTACTTGGTCCAAAATGCATGTCTCTGGAAGCAGCAGAAATCTGGTGTAATCAGCTTTTCCCTTCCTTGATAGCCCCTCAAAAGGAATGAAAATAAGCATTCATGGTCCTTCTCAGAGCAAAGAATGACTTCTAAACAGTCTAAAAATTAAAGAAGCAATTCAGGTCTACATTTATGCCATGTTTACCTTTAAGGACATTTTAGATGCCCGAGGATTTGAAAACATTCTCATGAAGCTGGCAGACATGACATTACTCTTAAGGGAGATTCTTGATTTAACAGACACAGCTGGCAGCATGTCTGACTGCCTACATTAAGGCAATTGATTAGTACCCTAAATACAAGAAGGGAAAGTCATTTTTTAAAGTTCTATTTCTTGCTTTTAGACTAAAAAAAGAGCTAGCATTAAACTCCAGCTCTTGCTGTCCTAGTAAAACGGTTTCATGTGATCCAAAGTAGATGGATGTTTCTATCGATCTGAGTTGCTTGTAGGGCATGTAATTTTGGGGTTTACAGGCTCATGGCTTTTAGGAATCTCCTGACTCTTTGCACTTCTCTACAGTCCTGGGCATATAGACAGACAAGCTGAAAAGTGATTAAAAATATCCATCTCAGTCACCTCACAAATAAAGTTTGAGTTTTGCACAACACTAAACATCACTTGGTGCGTTATGACACAGTTAAGTGCTATGGGTAAAGATGTAAAAACTCAAATTCATGTTACCACAGACAGGGACCTACATAATATACATTAACTTTCACTTGAAAGAGAAGGATTTCATGCAATTATCAGTACCTTACCTTATGTGTTAGCAATTTCTCTTCTGCTTCATGAGAAGAAGCAGCTTTAGCTACTGAGAATTCAGATAATTTTTTCTCGGCCTCATTCATCACTTCAATAACCTTCTGTCTTGCTGTCTGGTACTCCTGCCACTCAGAAGCACACCTTAAACAAATACATTTCCAGAAAGAACAACTTAACGCAATATAAAAACATTTGAAAATCAGAAGTAATATTGAACCTAGTTTTCAATGTAACTGCTTACTTATGCTGTTACACAGTATTTTCCAAGAAAAGCACATTTTTTTGCTGGGAAACAGCATACACAGAAGCAAATCCTCCAGATTTTCAGATATGTTTTACAGAAACCACAGCTGGGCATTTAATTGCCCTTCCTTGACTTTTCCTCAGAGATTGCCTATGCTGTGTTTTAAACATACCCAACCTTATGGAATTCAGAACATTCAGGAATAATAAGTAATAGAGTTATGCTTGTTTAAAAGGTATTTCCTTTTAGTTCAAAATGTCTGCTTCTATTTCATTTGTTTGTGCTTAGATCTTGTGTCAGGTGAAATATAGAACAATTATTCCCTACTCTTCTCCTTCTTGCTGTTCCAAGCTTAATATAATTCTATCAGAGCTTCTGTAAGATCACACTAGTCAGTCAAGGGTAGAAAACAGAATCTAGGAGCTCTGAATCCCCAATAGCTAATTCTCTCATAAGTAGCACAAATATTTAAAAATTTAAATTAATTTTCAGATTCTTTCTTTCATTACGAAAAAGGTTATCTTAAAATGAAGGAAGTGGAAAAAAAAAAAAAGAAGAAGAAAGAATATACCTTACCTTTGTAACTGCTCTTGCTGGGTTTTGGCTTCTTGCTCTGTCGCTTTGGCTTTTTCCTCCAATGCAGCCACATTCTGCACCAGCTGTTCGCTTGCTGTGGCTTGTATAAAGGGCTCTATCTCAGACACAAGGCCTTGTAACTCTTTCAAATGATTACTGAACTGACTTTCTGTGCTGAAAAATTCAACATGGTTCCTTAGATTCTCCTCAGAGTTCTCAACATCTAGACCATT
Source organism: Platysteira castanea (assembly GCA_013397175.1). Classification (NCBI taxonomy): domain Eukaryota; kingdom Metazoa; phylum Chordata; class Aves; order Passeriformes; genus Platysteira; species Platysteira castanea. The sequence goes on along the minus strand of VYXC01010636.1, from coordinate 340,199 downwards.
TCTTGCTAACTGTAGAAATTCCTGAGCATCTTCCAGCCAGTCATTTGCTATCTGCATCACTTGGTAGTACCTCTGGCAGAGGCTATATACTTTATTCAAAGTAGCCTGAAATAAAAGGGAGAGTCACAAACTTAAAATCACAGTAGCCTATGTAACTAAAAAACCCCAGAAAATAGGATTAGTAAAATCAATCTTTTTGTGATGATTGTAAAGATCAATCCACAGAGCCATCTTTTTCAGCTTCATGACCGAGAAAGTAATGCCCGTTAGGGTGCACTAACCTGCCTCATGTGTATAGCTTCTTGCACTTCACCATCCAGTTCTGCCAGCTCAGCAAGAGTGTTTTCCAGGTCAGCAGGTATCAGCTCCTTTGCTTTCATATAGCGCTCTTTCTCTTTATTGCTCAGTGCATTCATTATTCTGAGGCTCGACTGCACTTCTTCCTGATGTATCTGAACCTTTCGGATTTCTTCTTGGATGTTTTGCAGTTTAAGGTCCAAACTTAATGTACCATTAAGTTCTGTTTTCACCCACCTCAACCAGTCAAGCGAGCGGCAGATTTCTGTCTTGAAGTCTATGCTCTGCACAAGTCTGTTCTCACACTCCATCACCGTGTCAACAATGGCAGAATGCAAAGACTTCAGCTTCTCTTGCCAAGCCTGAACTTGGTGATTTGTTGTCTCATATGCAGATGAGTCGAGCTGAGGAGAAAGGGCTTCTAGATGTTCAGTTATTCGCTTCAGAAGACTTCCCGAGTCTTGCAAGCTGCCCACCAGAGAATGGTATATTTTCAACTTCTCTTCTATTGGGAGGGTTTCTTCGTTCACCTTAATCTGCTCCTTTCTCACTGTCTCTAGCTGTGCCTCAAACTGCATACACATCTTCTCATGCTCCTGGCATGCTTCTATTGTGTCTTCCAACAGGTTGATTTTCTGTTCTATTTGCCTCTTCAACTTGTGATATAGTGTGGCAAGTTTTAACATCTCATCTGGCTGCCAGGGCTGGCCAGTGCTTCGAAAGGCCTCCTTCTTCTGGTTCAGTTCATCCACTGCTGCACCAAGGCTTGTTGCTTCACCTAAGAGATCTCTGTAGGCCTGCTGGAGTGACACAGCTTCTTTGGCTGAAACAGCAGCTGGAGCTTTGTCCATGTTACTAAACTGGTCCTCTAGCTCAGTCAGAGCTTTACTTGTCAACTCAATCAAAGAGGCATACTCTTTTCTGACATAAATTGCTTCTTGAACCTTATATAATTTTTCTTTTGCCAGAGCAGTGACAATATTGAATTGCTGAGGGAGACTGTTAAGTTTTTCATCTAGATAAGAATGATCCACTTCATTAAGTGATGGTAGGACTTCTTGGCCATCTCTTTGCAGTGCAAGTAGCAGATTTTCATATTCTGGAGATTGCTCAAGAATCTGTTGATATTTTGCCAACTGGCTGTATAGCTCAGCATCAGAATTCATTACATTGACTTCCGGGAATGTGACAATATCAGCTTGTTTTAGCCAATGGCAAGCTTTATCCAAATCTTCTTTGAAATATTTCCTGGAAACACTATTTTTTTCCAGTTCTATCAATCTCTGGTTACACTTCTGTAAAACAGTGTCATATACATTCTGCAGTTCTTGCAGTTTACCTAACACTTCACTCTTTTCTTGATTTGTTGCTTCTTTCATTAAATCCCTTCCTTGAGCCCACAACCCTGTGACCTCATTTTGATAGGCCTTCAGATTAGCCTGGGTATTCTTACAAGCCCTGATCTGCTTATTCACATCTTCTGGCAACAGACAAATATGTTCTGGAAACATCACCTTCTTCTCATGCTGGTGAATTTGGTTTGTAGCCTGAAAGACTGCCATGAGAAATTGGGTCTTTTCAGACAATGTCTTATTCAGGTGTTTTCTCCTCTGGCCAACCAGATCACTAAGACAAGCCACATGGTGCTGTGCATCAGAAACTGTTTTCTGAAGTTCCTGCCTTTCGTTGAGCCCCAGGTTGGTCATCACCCTGTCAGCATCCTTCACAAGCATCTTCAGAACAAGCTGTTTGGCTTCAAGCTCACTGCAGATGGTAAGATGATCCATGAGAAGACTCTGAGCCATGTCTGGAGGAGGGCTCTGTTTAAGAGCCTCTGAGACACTAGGTTGCTGCTCCTCTGCCCATTCCATTAGTTCCTGAAATTTGGAATGCACCAAGCTGAGCTCTTCTAAGGTTGAAACAGAAACTTGAATTTTCCGTTTGACAAGGTCCTCCAGCTGAGTCCAGCGTTGTTCAAAATGACTGAATTGCTCCTTTACTAATTCTTTGTCATCAAGGTTCAAATGTTCTATCATCTTCTGTTTCTGATCTTTCAAATCTTCCAGAGCAAATCTCCTTTCCTGCAGTGCAATTGCCAGTTTTTGCAAAGCTTCAAGGTGCACATTTGTACTTTCAGCATCAGATCTGTTATCAAAATGGACAGGACACAAATGACTTAATAGATCCTATTTCAGCACAGGCTTGCAAGAGAGGTCAGGATTAATTATAAGCCCACTAAATACTGAAATCAATATGATATAAAGATCTACAGTTTTCACTTTCACTTGAAGGTAGTAGCCTTGAATACTAATGAAACAATTCTACAGATTTATTCCTTTCCCCTTCATCTGCACTATGGTCATCAGGCTGACCATACACATTTACATGAATACTGAAGAGCACACTGATTATACTGCACATAAGAACAACATCAAGTATTGAGGCTGAAGTGAATCTTTATACATGACAGTGACAGGAGCAGCAATACACTCACAATTTTCTCAGAGATGGTGTATTTATCCTATGCAAAGCAGCTGCAAATATTTAGCAGTAGTTACTAAGCTTTAATGTAATAGTCTAATAGATATAACACAATATCACAATGAAAATGAACTGATGAATGAACCATGAACTCACACACCACCACAAATAAAAGTGTTCAAATGAAATAGTCAACATACTTGAAATATCAGGAAATGTTACACCCTGAGATGGGATCAATCAGTACCTGCCTTAAAGACAAACACTGAAGATCTGGTCTCTCAAACTCTCTTTATCTCAAAAGAAATGATTAATTGCCTGATAATTAATAAGGGAGGTGTGCTTTTATTTAAGCATGCAAAAAGGAATTTTTAGTGGCTCCCACTTAGAGGCACTCTGTAAACAGCTCTTTCAGCATATATGCACACTTTGCTTTGTGCATGCTGCTCCTTTTTTACCTAGCCAGGTTGTCCCACTCTTTTGTGAGCTTTTCCAGGAAAACTTCAACTACATTCATGCGATCATGGTAATCCCTTGTCCTCTGCAGATCCTCCTCCCTCTGCATGAGTAAATTATGTGCCTGAAGGCAGAGGTCCAGCCACTGGTTGCTCAGTTCTCCTATTTCCTTGTGTTCAGGCGATTCCTGTCCTTGGGTTAGTTTGTTCATCTTCTCAGTCACAGAGGTGAGAGCTGACTGCTTAGACTGCAACTTCTGACTGAATTCCTGAAAAAGATACAAGTAAAAACCAGTATAATAACACTCACTCAAAATTATAAAATGGAATTTAAAGAAAATCTCTGAAATAAATAAACTGTATATGGAATAATTATCTGCCCAGGCAAATGCTCTGCAGATGTAAATTGGAAGTATTTTCACTCCTTTGCAAATCCTCCTCCCCATCTGCTCAGGTGAAGACAAGTTGGTAGTAGATTCTAAAGCAAACCAGAGGAGTTTCCAAGTGCCAGTGATAAACAGAATTTGTGATCAAGTCACATCCGGTTGTCCAGGCTTCTGGACTAGCACAGCTCCCACCATACACTAAAACATGCAAGACAGTCTTGAATCTCACAGGAATAATTCATTTTACCAGTACTGTTACTAGCTTGTTTTTTTCCTTTTTCATTAGAGACTAAAAATAGGAAGCAGAGTCCATGAGTCAGTGAGCCTCCATATCCGTACTCTGTATTGTTCCTACTTCTGTAACAGCAACTGTTACCACTGTCATTATTGAAACTAAACCATGGATTACCTAGGTATGACTGCTATCTGAGCTAATAACTATTAACTAAAAGAGTTCATCTGCATTCACATTTCTTACCAAAAAAAGAAGTCAGAGAGATCTCAAAAACAAGAATACATAATACACTGAGAACTAAAACTAACCAAATATATTTCAGCCCTTGCACACTGTCTAAGGTAAATATAATCTTTTCCAAAATTCTAGTTCCAGTAACTGTAACTAAACAAGCATGCCCATCTCCAGCTCTGCCTCATTCCTCTTCATGACAGCTTTAAATGGAGCTAGGCATCTTCCCTTACCAGGGCAAATTATTGGAAAAAACACACCTTGTACCACATCTAACAGCACAGCAGGTGTCTCCCTTTCACTATGATCCAAAGTTCCTGACTGGAAGAGTGAGGAAATAGACACTCCTCCTTCTTGGACTCTAATGATAGCTAGTGTAACAGCTTTCGGTCCAGATTGTGCTGAGGCATCTTCAAAGGCTTTGACTTTGTTCTAAAGTGTGAGTAGAGCAGACACGGAGAGGAAGTGCTGTTTACTTTTCACCTAACTCTTGGTATATCAGAAAAAGAATACAAGCAAAGTCTAGACCAAAATTGCAAAACTCAAGTTATTTAATCACTTAATAAAGAAATGATCTTTTTGTTAAATTACTGGTTATGATGTGTACAGAATGGTCATAAAATGTCTCTCTTCTGGAATGGATGAGAAAAGATCTGAAGGCATTTGTCTCATTTAAATTGGATTTCTGTCATACCTCTTCTTGGAGAGGAGCAACATCAAATAGTTTCATTGACTAACTTTGAAATACTTCTAAACTATTTAGAAGTATAGAAATCAAAGAATTTAGCAAGCACGATTTGCAAATCTTATCTTCAGGTCCATGGTGATCAGCATTAAGTCTATTCTAAAGGCGAAGGCAAATCAGACCAGTAGGCTGAAAATTATCTATTAAAAAAACAAAGCCAGAAAAATACTACAATTAAGTTTTCTGCTCTCTGAATCACCCTGTAGTATCAATAAGGGAACACTCTTTCCTCTATCTTCTCTGCTCTTGCTTGGAGCATTTTAGCCATTATATGCAGTATGAGCATATAATATGAATCATAAAATAATATCAGCCACAGAATGAACTTCTTCCTTACCTTCTGTTCTTAACCCAAAGTCTCCTTACCTTAACCTGGAGCACCATATTCTGGGCAATATTTAGCTCCAACTCCGCCCGTCTCCTTTTTAAATTCTGTAGTTGTTGATCTGCATCCTGGAAATAAATCCAGAGCTCAGCCTTCAATTGTTTTATCTCTTCCCAACCTTGAGACAAATACTGCGAGTGCATTATCTGTTGCTCAATCTAGAAGAAAAGAAATGAACAAGAGTAGGAATGCTTTAATGCATCTATTTTTGGAGAATGGAGGATGAATATCATTCTTCCTCTGAGCACAATACTGTACTAAAGCAATTTCTGCACTAGATTCTGAAGGGGCTAATATTATCCACAAAAGGAGTCTTAACCTTCAAAAGTCACAAAAATTGCACCTATCAAAGGAAGTCTGTGTTGAAACAATAACAACAACAACAACAAAAGAAATTAATTCTCATTCACCCTTGAGAAAAGCAAGTATGTTTATTAGTGTGTGTATTTCAATGTTCTCAGTCCTTTGTTAAAGCTTAAATTAATTGTATAATTTAGTCTACTGCATACCAAGAATATTGTTAGAATGTACCCTTCAAAAAAGTTTCAATTAAACACTTCCTTTAAATTTGCTTAGCCCAGTTATTTTGCCTATATGCCCCTTCTAAAATGCCAATAAGAAGAATGCTTACCAGAGCCCATCAATCCTCTTACACCAATAGTGACACAGCTGCTTTTGCTCTAAATACAGCAGTCGGGTGCCTTTGAGATTTAGACTCTCAACCAGCTTAGTATATCTCAGCACTATACCATCTGTGATTTCTTAAACCTGTTTCACTGCTTTATATGTTAAAGGAGAATCTTATTCTGATGTTTGGGATGTTTCTCAGCTATTCAGTACTTGGACTGACATATTTTTATGGGTTACATGGATTTGTACAATTTACTTCTCTGGTATGGAATACTGTTACTGTATGTATTAGATTTTTACTCTTGTTAGAAGTAGTTTCAAAACTTTGGTTGTGTGTCTGTGTAAGAGAAACTAAATTTTTCATGTTTACAACAAGAGGAATGCTCATAAAACTTCTTTCCAAATAACTTAAGTTTATAGTTCTATTTTAAACCTAAGAATTAAGAGAATTCAAAACTTAAAATTGAGGAACACTTCTATAAATTAATATGCTGAAATAGATGCACTTTGATTCATGAATTGAACCAGCATAATTTTTTTATGATTATGATTATTACATTAGTAATATATTAATATAGGCCAATATGAACATCAGTCAATTGTTGAAGAAATAATGCTCAGATTTAATAAGTCTCAGATTTAATAAAATACAGGAGATTAGACTGAATTGTGTTTTTTGAAAACAGATAGCTTGAATCAGGTTTTCTTCCACAGAATGTTATTTCTGTGGCTTTAGACCAACGTCTTGTAACATTGCCTAAGTACCTTTAGCAACCTTAGTTGTGTGTCTTTGTATTAGCACCAGGATGGCAATGTATGGATTTAATGATTAAAAAAAAAAAAAAAGAAGTAGAAAGAGAAAACTGTTTAACTATTTCTAAAGAAATACTTAAGATGAAAGTAAGATGACATTTCTTTAAACCATTACCCAACATGACCTTTTTAAAAGGGAATAGATCAAGGCAGTTAAAGCACTAAATAGGATTAAAAGTGGGTTGTTGTGGTTATCTTGTACCATTTGTTTTGTTTGTTGAATATCTGCTGCTGTACTCTTCACTGTGGCATCTGACAGGTCACACATGGAGCACAGAAGATCCAAGTATGTATTGGCCTGCTCCTGCAGAGCCCGGAAATGTTTAACCTGAGGGAAGACAACTCACAAATAAACCCTGACACTGTGGAAATAATATCTTGTTTTATTACAATCATACATTTTAGTATTTTTACTCTGCTTTATTATTTCCATAAAATTAAATGTAGAAATACATCTTTTTTTTAGGTAAGGCTTCTATGTTATAATTATGGCAAGGAGTAACCCTTAAAAAACTTGATTATTATCCAATTACCAAGGCACTTAGAGACATATGAATTAGCTAGCTTATTTCTTGGATAGAAACACACCGTCTCAACACGGTGACTGACTTTCCCAATGAGAATGGGAAGCAGGGCTTTATGGGATTATCAAAGTGTCCTGTTCCTACAACTATAACATTTTCCAGTGTCTCACAGATCATGAGAAATTCAGCTTAGTGGCACAATACACTTTCCCACACTTTCTGGAAACCTTCCAGTGTCCCCAGTACCTGTGACTGGCAAGACCAGACAACAAGACATTGTTAAGGGTTCTTGCTCTCAACATTGCCTGTAGGAGCTCATCTCTCCCTATGAAGATTCTCCTTATCCTAAAATAATATTATTATATAAGTGCTAACAAGCAGAGCAGTAACATATCTTCTAGAGTCCCAGGGAGGAGGGTGAGTGACCACCTAATGCAGAGGGCCAGTGGGTCCTTGCAGGCAAAAAATTGAACAAAACAACAGGGCACCCTTTCGGCAACCCCGAATGACTGTATTAGCAGGAATGCAGAGCACAAGCTGTGGAAAGTGATTATTCTCCTGTGCTTACACTTGTCCAGCTGTCCCTGATGTACCTGGGACTTGTCCCTGATGTACTTCCCCCATAAAAGAAACACGGGCAAACTGACACAAGTCCAGTAAAGAGCTGTGGGGATATGGGGCAATACTATGTGGCATTGTGGCAGGTTTAAAGGAATTCTTCCTAAACGAGGGAAACTGCTTTTCACTCTAAGAACGGTCAAGCACAGGAACAGGTCCCTAATCCTCAGGGGTGGTTAGCACCCTCAGCACACCAAAGGGCTCTGCAGCCTCTATGCAAACCTCCTTGGGGTTTGGCTACCTTCCCTCAGGGCCAGCCCTGACTCAGCCCAGCTGGGACCTGACCACCAGAATGACAAAGCCCAAGATCTGTGTGCAAGCTCAGTTCCCCACCCACCTCTGAACCTCACCTGAGCTACGCTACAGCTACATCTGTGCCTGGCTGATCCTCCTGGCCTTGCCTTGCTGCCCTGACCCACTGCCTTCAGCTGGGACTGGTCTCATCCCTACAGACTTGCCTGGTGACCACCAGCTGGGGGAATGACATCAGGGGGACTCTGTTCACCTAACCTTTGAGCTGCAGTTCTGCACGTCATTGGGAAGGTGCTGCCCTGCTGGTCACACTGTCTCATGCCCTGCTTCCCCTGTCCTTGTAGGTCTGCCATCTCTAGTATTTCTAAGTCCCAATTAAGCCAGATGATGGATGAGATAGCCCCAAATTCCAGCATTTTTAGCACCTGTAGCTAACCCAAGACAGCGCCATACCAGTTTAATTTAAAATCAAGTTACAAATCCAGTGTAAAATGCATTGTCACTAAGAACAATCAAGAAGCAATGAAAGCATTCTCAGTCCACGTGGCTACAGGCAGTTCTATGCTCTTAGACTGAAAAATTGTTTTAATTGCCTGGTAATTGACTCTGTGTCCATGGTACTGTGAAAACAGGTCTCAAAAGGAACATAGTAGACAGACGGGCAATTGGACAAGCAGAAAGACGCAACCCCTCTGCTACACCCATCTATGGAGTATTCCACCAGATTTGTGTCACTAGCCAACATTTTTCAGGTAACATGTTTCTAAGCACTAAGCAGAGCTAGCAAAAGCCATCTTTGATTCTTCATCTACAGTTATTTTTCATTCCAGGTATTCCTTTTGGAGTTGGGAATGAACAATTAGGCTACACAGCTTTCTGAGAAGGTTAGAAAATATCTAATTTCTAGAAATTTAAACCTCTTATCTGAACTCACCTTGTTAAGAATAACTGAGCTTTCTCAAGTGCTAAACTTTTACCTGTTTAACTGCATCTGCCAGGCTGAAAGGTGTCCAAGTAGTTGGCTTTAGCTCTGACTGCACAGTAGACAGCCAAGTCTGGCACTGTTGTAGAGTGTCCTGATGATTAACATGCTTCTGGAGCTCATGTTCCAAAGTCTGGTACACCTAAACCAAACATTCTGTAAGTTTATCACATTTTCAAATACCACTGTTATCTCTCTTCTCCTACCTTGAAAACTGCAGATAAAACAGAATTTTAAGACTGTGGTTATTTTAGCCCTTGTACATAAAAGTACCAAGGGCTGAAATCTCCTTAAGCTCTCACTGCACCTTGCTAACCTGTGAAGAAGATGGACAACATTTAATGCACAGCTTCTGAAAAGAAAAAATAAAGATACAAATGAAGGGCAAGTTCTCTTATTTCTATATTCCTATCCAACATTCTTCCATTGACTTTGTGAAAGAATTTTTTAAATTTTTTTGGGGGGGGTTGGTTGTTTGTTTGGTTTTTTTGTTTAGTTTTTTGAGTTTGGTTTGGGCGTTTTTCTGGTCTGTTTTTTTGACTGCTGGCTTGATCTCCTAATTGGTTTAACAGAACGACCCAGCTAGCCTTTCTAAACTGCATATTCTGGTTTTAATGAGAGAGATAGTATTTCCCAGCGCATACGTGAGACCTGTTAATGTATGTATGCAAACTATCAACACTAAGACTGTGATTTGCTCCCTAGTTTTTGAAGTAGAAATAGTCTAATATTTTTTGCTGCAGCTGCTCAGAAGCTAGTGCAACATGAAGGTAGTGAGCATGTGTTAAGATTAAGGTAAGAACTGATAGGCCATTACTTTTCCTGGTTGCAAGACAACATTTGGATCACAAGGAATTCAACTGTAGCACAGGAATGATTAAGTGCTCAGTAACCTGTAGGTTGGGCGGAAATGAAAAGAGTAGAAAGAGTTTAACACCACTTAAAGAAATAACTCATAGAAATAAAAATGCACTTTATTCTTAAATGGCATAAAAAAATCTTTGAAACAAGACTTACTCTTTGGGCTGTGCTACATATGGCAGAATAGCTGTCCCTTGTCCCCTGAAGATGGCTCTGTATATTTTGCTTAAATTTTGCTTGAAGATGTTCCGAGCACTGACTGATCAGGTAATCACCTTTACTCTTAAGGCTGTTCAAACGTTCTTCAAATCCTGCAATTTCTTCCATGATAGCCTAAGAAACAGATAAAATACTTTTGAAGAAATATGCAGTGGTGCAGAATGTTATTTCTTCCTCCTTTGAACACACTTCATATTCAGATTTGGAAACAAGTTTTCAGACAACATGTATTTTCGTAGTCAAGCTATTGGACTGCATGCTCATTGTAAAGTCATTGTCAAAAGTCTTTACACAGATATCCCACAGAAACATCAGTAGCATTGTCATAATGTGCAAACACTCTGCTCAGATCCCAAGACTACCCTTAATCTTCATTTGTTGCATGCTCTTCAGGGCTCCTCCAGCTTCTCTTGTGTCTAGTAGTGCAAATTAAATCTCATGCTGAATCATACCTCATTCCATAAGCTCTTTCACAGCAGACAGTTCTTTCCACTGACTTTGGTAGAGCAAATTTTTTATATGAGGAGGTTACTTAAAGAATAACAGACCAATCACACATAAATTTAAAGACTTCAGTATTTGCCATCGGAATCTCAGTTTCAGCTAGTGGTGGGTTGGATTTTGTTCTCTTTTATCTTCTAGAAAGCATTGGCTAGCAAGGTATTGAACGATTCTCACTAACAGCAACCATAACAATACCTTGAATAAAAGCAATGGAGAAAATGGTACAACCTAATAGAAGAAGCTAGAATTAGAACAACCTAATAGAGGCACCTCTAGTTTCTGCATTTTTCTCTCCATTGCTGTTTTATCAACCATGCACGATTTGGTGATCACAGTTCTAAAGTTCTTCTTAGCAGATCCATACCAAGAAAATTTTCAATTTAGGGGTTTTTTTCAGCCTTAAAAGCGCCAGAGCAAAAAATACCTCAAGAGTGAAATGACCCCAATCCAATTTTTGTGGTTCATTTCCTGGGAAGTCTGACACAGAAAAATCTGACACAGAATTCAGATCACAGTACAACAAAGCTCTTTGTGTAAGTGCAGTTTCACCCAAGAAACGATGCTAACAACAAGCTAGATTTGTGCATTAATGACACTGATGCTTATTTACACAGTTAGCAGTAAGAGAAATAAAATAGGTGAATGACAACTAATTACAGCTCTGGACTGGAGGTAGAGAAGCAAAGAAGAAAAATTCTGTTTTACAAAGGAAGATTACCAATAGCAAACCCACCTTGTGGTTAGCTAGTTGCTGAGTGATTATTTCAAGATTGTTGCTTTCCACGAGGTCAGGGCTGACCAATCTGCTGGACATATGTAATAACCATTTCTCTCCATCTTGCAAATCACTATTGTAATCCTCATGTTCTTTTACTCTCACCTCTAAGGTTTCAACGTATGCCTGCAGGTCCACAACAACCAAAATTAAATTTTCAGGTAATTACAAGAGTTCAAAAAAACCCACACAAGCCAAAACCCACCAAGAACTTGAAAGCATAATAAGAATTATCATCTAAATTCATATTCCTGTGAGGGACTCTCATGAACGTAGACTGTGAAGGAAGACATTAAAAGGGATTACTTCTGTGGTACCAAGCGGTATTTTTACTTCAGATGAAATACCATACTCTGAAGACTGAGGAAAACACTAAGAAAATCAACACTGTCAACTTGACTTTAAGTTCACTTACAGTTATTAAACACTCTCAATTTGAGAGACTGCACCTGACCTATCAAATGCTGTGGTTGGGTCCCTGCTGCTTACAGCCTCTACATGTACATACTGCCCGTGTCTGCAGTAGGCAAATTAACAATGTACACACTGAGTTTAAAAGTATTTATTCTTTTCAGGAAGCTTCTCTAAAGTTAAGCCATCGACATTATATCCAATGCAATGGACTTCACTTTTGTGGTACAGATCGGAGGAATGTCTTTAAACTAAAAATCAACCTTGAAAAAAATAAAATCATCTCCTATTTGTGGATGGATTGGTAATTAAAGTTGCCTAGGTCAAACATAAGTACTAACATGGTTTGCAGAGCTGATCCTTGTTAGGAGTACAACCTATTAAAAGCTTTAGGAATAATCATACTTTAGGATGTATTTAGAGGCATTAGACCTTTCAAAGTACTAAAACACATGGACTAATGAATCAATGTAAATTAATAATGCCCTTGCTGAATTAAATTATATTGGTCTTTCAGGTTATTTTCTCCAGTGCCTTTTACTGAACAACTAAACAGTATCTGTGGAAGATCAAGCAGAAACAAGAGAAGGTATAATCTAAGGGCATCTCTCCATCAAGAAATAATGTGTTATTTCTTTAATAATGAATTCTATTTAATGCTTTAAAAAATAGTAACAATAATACAGACTTGTAACTGATACATATCCCCTTAGTGCTACAAAGTACAAAGACTTCACCTGCCACACTCAAAATTCATTTCAGCTACTTTGGTTAGATTTATTTCTGTATTTTTTCCACATTCAAAATTTCCCTGTCACTTCTACCTCCCCCCTCCCAAAAGAAAGTAAGAAAAACCCCAACAAAACACTCAAAGTAATTAAAGGTAGCTGGTTCTTCGTAGAGACATGACAGCATGAAATAAATAGTTACATTCTTAAAGAGGGGTAAAAATATAGGAAGTTTGAAGAACCCTGAGTTTTGTTAACTTTTTACCTTTATTTTGCTGCAGAGCTCCTGATAACTGCTCTGAAGGCCTTGAATGTTGTTCTTTAGAGTCACATCATTCACCAGATCACAAAGTGCCTCTCCTTTTTCAATCACTGATTTTATTGAGGGCTCATGAGACAGAACAGTCTGTTGTATGGACTACAATGCAAGCAAGAATTAAAATATATCTACTGATCACTGGAGATGTATTTCACTATCTTCCCTTTGATCTGATGGTGCACACCCTTCTACCATGGTATATATCATCCTTTCCAGATAGGAAGAACTTTGTTGACCAGTGCAGGATTCTGATTCTCAGCTCTGCCCTGAGACAACAACTTTGCACACATCTAAAAACCACTGCTCCTTTTGTGAGTGGCTAGTAGCATGGCTGGTACATGGCTAGTAGTCAAACTGGTGAAGCAAATGGAGTTCATACGTATGAAGGGGGCAGTGCTAGGGATAGAATTTGTTCAGAGGAACAGATTATGAAAATAGGTGGGAGAGTATCACCAAAGCCATCCCCTTAGTGAGATGGTGTGCAATGATTATGTACTCTCAAGAGCACAACCCCCCAGACACGTAGAAAGCAAGCACACAGCTGTGACATACAACTTTTGAGTGGGGAAGCTGGCAAGGGGTAGTGGGCAGCTTTAGCAAGAAAGCCTTGAAGCAATGTAGGTACTGCTCAGCAATAACCAAAACATTGGTTTGTTAGCAACATGTTTTTAGCCACAAATGTAAGCTACAGCACTATACAGGCCACTGTGAGGAGAGTTAACTCCACCTCAGCCAGATCCAGTGCTGAAATTCATGAAATATCTGCAATCCTGGAGTATTTCACAAAAACATCATTAGAAGATGAAATTGAGTTTTTCGGCAAATTTTCTACTCATTTTTGTGACTGGAAAATAACCCCAAACACTTCATTAAAATCCTGACTAAAAACACAGGAGGTCATAGCAGCTGACTGTCTCGGGTATCAGTGGAGCTGGGACATCCAGCTTTACCCAGAAAGCTGATTAAGTCAACGTAAACAGTGACAGTGTCTGAAGTCAAGAAAGACCAACTGATTTCTCTATTCACTTAAACTGCAATCAGCTCTGTTGAGATCAATGGAATTACTGATATGTGTACTCATAAAAGAATTTTGCACCATTGCAGGAAATTTTCAGATATGGAAGCCTTTTTAGGACGTTCACAACTCAAATCCAGTGGCTCAGTCTGGTTTGTAGAGGCAGGCATCATGCATGTTTTCATTGATGCTGACTGAGACATCCAGATCAGAAACATCTCATGTACCTACTGAAGAAACCTGGATACCTGATCAGAGGATTCACTGATAATCACTAGATTAAAATATATTCAACAGTACAATGAGGTAACTTCTTTTTACCTTGTATTTGGACAATTGTGCCTTCTTCTCATAGAGTTCACTCTTTGGCTCCACAGGAGCATTTAAGATGGTTTGGTACTCCGTGACCCACTGAGTTTGTGCCTTATACTTGTCCGAGAACTCCTTTACCAGCTGAAGACACTTCTCTGAAGTCATGTGCTCTTTTCTGATAGAGCCAGCCAGCTCTTCAAGCTGTTCCACATGATCCCCAATTTCTTTTCTTAACTGGTCAACTTCATTTTCTTCCATGTATTTTATAGCTCGCTCCCCCTTCTCACGGGCTGATTTCAGTAAACTGTGGCCTATGTCCATATCACTCAATAGCAGCTGTGAAGGAAGTGTCGGTTAACTGAAAATGTATGAAAAATCTTGCCTTTTTTTTAACTTTGCTATGGACAGAGAAGGAATTGCTAGGGAAAATGAGTGGACTTTCAGTACAAAATTGGCTGGAGTTAAGGTATGTCAAGCAAGAATGAAGCAGATATAGCAAATGCTTCTGCTCTGCACTGGGCTTGTGAATTTAAACAGAGAAACTGAGGGCTCCCAGGAGAGGATTTGTACTCCAAATTATGGAACAGATGAAAGCTTTCCTTTAGCATATTACATTTAAGCTGCTTAAGCTGCAGGACATATGAGAAGCTCATCTACAACTTTTGAGATGAAACTTGAGTTTTACTACAGTTTAAATGAAGAGAACAAATAGGAAGCACTTCTTGCCACAGTGCACAGAAAATATACAGCACTCAAGAAAATATACTTGTGGGGAATTTGGGATATGGGAGTTTATTTTAAGTTTTAACCTAACGTAAAACAGATACAAGCATGCCCTATGGAAAGACGGGATTATATTATTTAGGACTATTTATAATTTCAACAGCCAAACTGTGATCTAATGAGACATGAGAACAGAAAGCTTCATACTGTGTGGTCTTATCCCATTATCTTCTCTGGGCAAGGTAAAGTCAGAATTTTGAGCAGCTGTTAAGATGTATGTTAAAATACAGCCTCCTTTTTGTGAACAGAAACAAAAATTGCATTTAAGAAAGGTGTACCTCTAGTTTCTGCACTTTTTTCTCCATTGCTGTTTTATCAACGACGTCAAATTTGGTGATCACATTTTTGAAGTTCTTGTTAGTAGCTCCATACCAATTTGTGTAAGCACTAAAAGACAATTCTGACTCCTCCATACAGCGTATTTCTTCTTCCAGAAACTTTACTTGCTCCTTCAGACAAATATGGGAGTAGGGGGAAGAAACAAGGACCACCCAGATGTTTATCACTGCTACTGGTTTAAGATAACAATAAATTGCTATTTATTAATAAAATCTGTTATACAAAGACAAAACATAAAGGCTTTGAGTTCTTTCATAAATAGTGGATAATTCTTACAGGGCTCTTGTCAGGATGTACATACGGCAATCACCAATGTTAAAACTGAGCTAATACTAAACACTGAAAACATACTCATATTTTGAACTTTGAATTGTAACTTGTGATTACAGTACTATGAGACAATTACTACTTAAAGTAACCTGAAGACTGCATCATACCAAATCAAATTTTGCCCATACTAATGTGTATCAGTGGCAACCTGAAAACATTTCTCTAGAAGTCAGTTAGCATTCAAGCATATTTTATTTTGAATTTCTCTCTGGAAACTATCAAAAAAGATAGTGACAGGGCATTCTACCTCATTATCCTAATTATGTTTCTGTAATACATTTAATCCAATGGAATCAATGTGTGTGTGTGTATATGAATATATATGTAAATGTTATACTATTGAGTCTACAGTAATGAATAAACTCTCATAAAGTCTAATTACAAAAGCCTGTTTGCATTTGCTTCTTAACTGACAATTGATCATGTTACCATTAATTAATTTTCATTACTTACCAAGACATGAAGAAGAAGAGTTTGGTAGCGAGATGTAAGCTGCGTAGCCTGACTTCCCATTCTACTTGCAGTGAGGTTTTCCTCTAGTATTTGCTGAGCCAATACCCCAACTTCCTCTACATCATCTTTGTAGATTGTAATGTCTTCATGCCACTTCTATGAGAAAGAATGATTGAACTTACATGACTGATTCAAACATCTTAAACTATCAGGAATTTAATTGTAACTAAGTCAGGAAATCATTGAAAAGGAAAACAAATACATGGTTGTAAACATTCATTTACAACTGGAAAATAAAACAGAATCTGATGAAGGTTAACGTAACAAATACGCTGGAAAGATTTCCATCCCATATGGACTGCATTTCATTACAACAGATTCAGTACTTCTTGTACTTTTTTCCCCCCTCCAAAAAGAATAACAGAAATGCAATCTGGACTTCCTATAGATTTCACTTGAAGTTTTAAAGGTGACTATAAAGTGTAACCTGGAATTCTTCAAGTCTGCTTCCTGTGTTTATTCAGAACCACGTCTTCTCCTTGCAGTGACTAACGGAGAGTTATTACATCAACACAGTGGAGACTGCATAACAGAGTTGGTCACATTTTACTCTTCTTACCATATTAATTCCTTTCCATTCCAGCGCCTATCTTTGTACTCAGTTACATCTTCACACACTTCAGAGCATATGAATTAGAGATCTCCCTGCAAGATTTCAACATTGGTAGAAACACACCTTCACCAGTGAAATGGGAGGACTCTGGATCCAGAAGGCACAAAGGTCTCTTGGATCCATCATTTTAGTCACCACCTCAGAATAAACTGAAAAGGTTGCTCTCATTTTCACAGTGCAACCAGGAACTGACATGGAAACCTCAAATATTATTTTTTTAAGGAATGCCTTAACTATATTCTTTACCTTCATTTGTTGAAGCTGCATTTCCTTTGTTGCTCTACCAGACCTCCTCCCAGTCCTGACAGCAACTTTCTCCTCCATGTTTGTTAACCAGTCATTAACCTTCTGAAATTTTTTCTCCATTAACCTCAGTTTGCTCACAGTGGCATTTAATTGGCTTCTTGCTTCAGAAAGCCTGTGCTGATAAACTTGCCAATCCTGCCGTAAGGATTCCAGGGCTCTGTCTTCTATCTGGGGAATGCCCCAGGGAATCACCTCCTCTCTAGCATGGACAGCAGCATTCAGTAATGCCTGTCCCTCTGCACAGTGGACCTGAAGCTCCTGTAAAGGTAGAGTTACAGTTACATACCCGACATTGACAACTTCCATTCACGCATGGCAAAAACTCCCTTAGTTCCTCTTAAGACAGCTGAGCATTCCCTTTAGTTATCTATGGTTAAAAATGTATTAGAGAGTCTCTCCTCTCTAGCAGTGACAGCATGCTCACAAAGCACAGCAGGTATCACCATTATTGACAACTGAACTGCACATAATTATTGAAAAAGCATGCAGTAAGTTCTTTGCTCTCCTGCCAAGTTTATCAGTTCTGAAACATTAGCTGCCTGAGCCAGCACGGGATGGATGCAATCCATTCACCATAAATTCAGCATGAACTCAAAACTTTCCAGATGTGGCAAGCAGACTGTAAGACTGATTCTGAAGTTGAATCTTTCTAAAAACAGAGGCTTCAATCTTATAAAATAAACAAACCTAAACCTATTTATTTTTACGTATGTTTGAGACAACACTCCAGACTAATTTTTGATACCCTTTTCTGGACACGTATGGCATTTTCATGCTTATTAGCACTTAGTTAGAAAGCACAAAGTGATTTAATCTGATTAGAAAACATAACAAGGAAATTACCTTAGCAAAACATAGTTGTGTTCCATCTCAGATTTCATTTGAGATACATATCAAGATTTTCAAAATGGGTTTTGTAAAGTAACTATAATAAGCAGAAATATATGCAGAGTCCCTGATCATACTAAGACCTTCTCAGTATCCTGAATAAGGTAATAAACATTTCATATCTCAAGTACAGACTTTGTGCTCCTTCAACAACAGGTATTAAAGCATTTTAAGTCAGCTTAAGATAATAACTGGGGAATTACTGAAGCATCATAGGTTCACTTTTCACTTTCACTGAAGTGAGTCAGTGATAGTCTTCCCACCTTGCTATGGGAGCCAGCCTACATGGCTGAAACTGCCTGAAAGTAGGTGCATCTGCACTGTGAGCAATAAAAGATGGAATGCCAATGAAAATACTTTTTATATTTTATGAAACACTCAGGGAAAAGAAGAGATAGACCAACATCTAACACAAATTCAGTACTTGCAAAAAAGAATTAGTGTGCCTGGAGACTTCATTCAAGGCCTGACACTTCTCTCCAGAAATGAACAACAATATTTTCACTATCTTTACTGGAACCACTTTTGAGCAACAAAGTGTTCATATATAATGCCATTCCAAGTTGTTCTCAAGACAATTTTTGTCTGGCAATAAATGTTATTCTGTTACTTTACAATCAGGATTGACTTTTTCTTTTTTTCCTTAGGGTGTCACACATTATGTACCTGTAGATCTCGGAGTGTTGCCTCCTGTTCATGGGCATCACCATCAATATGTGGTAAACAGTTAAGTTTTTCCTGTTCCTTCTCCAGCCATACTTCAAAGGCCTTCAAATTTCTTTGGTACTCTTGGTGCAAGGTAAGCAGTCCTTCAGCTTTTGTTACAGCTTCCTGCATGTGAAAATATTTACAAATATGTGTACATATCTTAGTGTATTCTCAAAAGAAGAAAACAGAAACCCCAGCCATCCATCAAGGGGAAGAGTTTGTATCTGATGCTGAACCTTCCAGGAATTCAAGAGTCCTTGGACTCTGAAGATAGCTTAATTGATTACAGGGAAAAGAGGGAGCACATATCAGGGTAAAGATACTTATCCTAAAAGATCCTTCATATAAGTTCGTGACTTCTGAGATTTAAAGTTTTGATCTGGGATTACTTTTAAGTAAAACCCTAGTGTCTAAAACCAAAAAACTTTCTTGATTTTTATAGCAATTTAACTTTGCTGAAGTGATTCATAAGCACATGAGGTTAGAAATTGCATTTTTTTCTTTGCGTGACTTTTTTTTTTTTTGCTAATGGAACTGGAATCGTCTGTTAGGAGTATCTACTATCTTAGGTTTTGAAGACTACCCAAGATACTTGCAGGCAGTTTCTACAGAGCACAGTAAAAAACAGACTACCAGTCTTCTCTGTATGTGGGTGAGCAAGTTAAAATAATTTTGCAACACAGCACTAAAATATTACCATACCTGGAGTACAGAAGGAAAGGGGTCATATAATAGCACAAGATCAGTCTTAAAGTGCAAGAAAAATACACTACATGTAATTCACATCCTCTAAGAAATTACAGGAATGGAGAAACAAGTTCTGATGGAGACAAGACAGGTTGCATCTGAGAGCAGCAGGCTCATAAAAACACAACACTTTAATAAACCTATGAACGTATTGTCTGCTTTACCTTTTATTTTTAACAGGTTGGTCTAGATGGAAAAAGGAAGAAAACAGGAGTATTATCAAGGAGTATTTTACAGGAGTATTTTACAAGGCCTGTCCATGCCCAGAAGTGGAAAGGGGGAAAGAGAGACCAGTTTTCTTGCCTTTCAGCAGAGGCTTAGCAAATTACAGGTCGTGGGCTGCTCAGATGGGGGCCATAAACTCTTTGGGAATCTTGTCAGGTTTCCTGGCCAGCCAAAGGATTAGTAAAAGATGTCAGCATTCCTTACTTTCCAGCTATTTGCTTTGAACTCTGAATTTCCTTCTAAGGGTTGATTGCACTCTTGACACTTAACATCATCAGCACAGTTGGGAATAGGGAAGGCCAGTCATCTGGGATATTAGGTGAAAGAGAAAGAAGGAATGCTTCCTGCTACATGGGAAAAGAGGTACAGAACTCTTGCCTCTGCGAGCCACCATCCATTTATTATTGTTCCCATGCTGTTGCTGAAGCTAAGCAAATACAGGCAGCCTGTACAGCTTTGTGCAGTAGAAAAAGGTGAAGGATAGAGCATCCCCATGCTAACAGGAATAGCAGGTATTAACCAGTGCTTTCCAAGACTTCCGTATCTCTCTGGCAAATCTGAGCAATTTTATTCACACAAGGTCAAAAGAAACACAGAGCAAGGAATTTTTTGCAGTTGTGGAAGAGAGGTCCACAAAACAGTGAACCACTTAGGTGTTTAAAAAACTGAATTTTGGCTGAATTTTGAATTTTGTCACTCTACATGACAAAGGCATCACTGAGACAAAAAAATTCAGTTTTACTACATTGCTATCCTGAAGGAAATTGGCTGTCTGAGCATGCATGAAGCATTATTTAATTATTACAGAAGAACTTGGGTTAACTGGAGACAATTACCTAGCTTTAAATCTATCACCAGGTCTTTTATTATTTATTTTTCTACCTTATATCTTACCCTAAACCCCATCTTGATCTTTATCTGTCTTTGCCCTAATATTTTCCAGATATACAATATCAATATTTATTAGTAAATGTAATACTTACCACACTAATGTCATTATAGTCAGTTTACTTGCTAATAAGATTTGTGTTAAATAATAAAATCTCTGTAGCTGTCAACCACTTGTAACAACTGACAACACAACTGACTGGTAAAATTTATTGCAAACATACACTTATGGAAATCACAGGTTTGAAAGTTTTTTCAATTTTTCAGTCACAGTGGGTAGAATTATATCTGTGCTGTCAATGAACCTTTTGACATGGAGCTCCTCAGACTGTTCTCCTGATTTTTAGAACCCTTCTGAAAAGATCTGAAGCTCAGTACAGAAAGACAGATATCCTAATCACCCTAGTCGGTTTTTGTTACATTGTTACAGCTGTCCACAAACTCTTAATCCTCATTTAACTGTAAAATAAATGATTGGTGAAAAGATTTTTTTCCTTGTTGCCAACTAAATAAAGACTGCTATTAAGAAAAACTGTACCTTTGTTCTTTCTTTGAGGAACTTATACCTCTCCTGAAGGTCTTGGAGCTCAAGCTGAGCAATGTAATGCTCAGCCATCCCTTTTCCTTTCACTTCAATCGTCTCCAACAGGCTGTTATGACTCAACACCTCTTCATTGAGTAGCTGCAAAATAGAAAGAGAAGAACACATAAAGGCCACCCTTAAAACAGGACCACAGATTAATCTTGCAGTTACATAGCTTTTTTTTATTGCCTATAAGGTGTTGTGGACTTGCTGATGGTTTGCTGTACATCAAACACACCTTTGCCTTGCTGAGGGCAGCTGTTTTTTCCCTCAGTTCAGCATACTGCCTTTCAGAAGCATTCATACTTGCTTCTACTTTTTCCATCCATCTGGAAAACTGATTAACATCTTCCTGGTAACTTGTCCATTTGGAGAGAGCTCCTTCCAGTTGACTGTAATTAAAAAATACATATTTTTTGTGATACTGGAAGTTCCCATGCTGTTTAAGCAGTAAGATATAGTCATATACAGATATGCTAGACTATATTTATGAGAGAGATATATCACAAGCTAAGCAAGCTGTTAAAATCCTACAGGTTTTAACGAGGAGCACTGTTTGACTAATAAAGAGAAATTCAGTTTTCCAAACCTAGAATATTAAGTAGATCTGTAATTTATGTAGCTACCTGACATGTTCTAAGTTTAGTAAATAAACTGCAACTGAAAGCTTAAGACCCAGAATCAGAAATTTTCTGCCCCTTTGCATGCATGCAAAAGTTGCTGCATTCTAATGCTTAATTACCTTTGTTTCTTTAACGAAATATTTTCAACTATTGATGCTGCAGCAAAGAAGTCGCCATTTTTTCCTTTATATTTCTTTATTCTATCACTAGGAGCAGCACTACTGGACACTGTAATTACAGTACGTTCTTTGGAATGCTAGCAAGTGGAAAACCAGACAGCATCTTGACAGAGCAACCATTTATGTCCAGGACAAGATCTTCTCACTTCTGAGAAGGTTTCAAAGCATCAAGTGCAACACAAAGTAAAATATTCAGGATTATGAACATGGAATCCAGTTTTAAGAGTAAACTGACAGTAAGCGTTAATTAAGCTTAGATCCCTCAGTTTCCTCCCCTTCTACTTCAAATGAATATATCACAATCTCTAGACCCAAAGTGTTTGGCCTACGCAATCATTTTACATGAATTTGACTCTTGTAGTAATAAAATTACTTTTCAAAAGTTTTGACAGTGCTTTGCTACTAAGCATCATTCTGTACCTCATGCCCTTTTTACCTCTTGCACTGGATACAAGCAGACAGAAGAGAAGCCCAGCTCTCCTTCAGATTTTGCAATTGGCCTTCAATCACTGGTACTCCCTCTAGCGAAGTATTTTGCAGAACAGATTCTCCCCTTGTCAGAACAATTTTCATTTGGACTTCTTTTTCTTGCTTCACTGCTAGCAGGCCCTAAGAAGTGAGTGGATATATTTTATCATTAACTGGGCGTGAATATTCTAACTGGCTTTAATGGAACATGACCTGATCACATTTAGCAGCTTGTAGCCAACAGGAAGATCGACAGTGGGGTTCACAGCTGGGCTTCACAAACAAAAGTGACTTTCAATGGATAGGTTCAGGCTCTTAAAAAACCCCTTAGTTAACAGGGAAGTTTTCATGGAATCTGTGCAGGTACTTAGAGTGTATCAGAGAAGGTACTTTTCAGTGGACAGGCTGCTATTCCAAAGGAAATGTCACTTAGATGGAAAACAGGAGGATTCATTCATAAAGACAACAAGATGTAATGACAAAGCTCTTCTACAGGGCTGAAATACAGTTTCTACCACTCCAGGATACATTTGAAACATGAAGGTATCAAGAAATAAAATTTGTCATCAATGCCAGCCCAGGGACTTCAGCTCCTGGAGCTGTGCAGTTGCAAACTCACAGTTTTTAACACTATGTGGTCAAGAAAAGCCTGAAACCATGAACCCAAAAGACTCAATGAACAAAAGCCAAAACATAAATTTTAGTATTGTGCTACAATCCTCTGCTTTTAGACGTATCCTTATAATTTTCAGGATTTTTGGCTCAAAATTTGAGACACCAATAAAATAAAAAGTATTGTTCTCTAAATAGTGCTCTTTAGCATCATTTTGCTCTGATATCAATAGATGCTATTTTATTAACTGAAGTCACCATTTTACAAGCAAACAATTATGGGAAAAGATTTGTTGAATCAACTGTATCACCTGTAAGATTCAGGAATATATACTGAAATACACTAAACTAACAGAAGTGACTATCCTACTTCTTCCATTTAACTTTCAGCAGCCACAAAACATCTTTTGAGTACTTTGAGAATTTTCATATATGCAGTCCTCCATGTCATTAAGGTCCTTATTTACTTCTTAGAGAAAAGTTCTAATAATGAGCTCTTTCTGCTACAAGAAGACTTAATTCTGAGTAAAGTGAAAATCAGCATCTGAACAACAGTTATTAGACTAATATGCAACAACTAAGTATCCTATATTTTTATTCTTCATATAGATCTAAAAAGAGTGGGCTTTGGACTCTTGTTTCCATACCTCTAGTTTTAACATCCGGCTGTCCAGAACACTCTTGTCTGCTGTGGGATGACAGTAGGAATCCAACATGTGAACTGCATCAGCAACCCAGTCCTGGAGGTCCTTGACACTCTGTGAGAACTGCTGGTGCTCTGCTACAATCCTATCCATTCTGGAAACTTTCTCCTGCAATTCATACAGCAATTAGCACCAACAGCTATTTAAAGGATTGCCTATCCCCCATACAAACTCACGGACTTTAGAATGAGTCTCATCAACTATACTCAGAAGTTTGCTTAATACACTGGTAATTACAAGTGCACTTGAGCACAGAATGAATTTTGCATACACACACAAATGAACTGTCCAAACATAAACTATGAAATTATATGAATGAAAATTTCAGAATTGTAATTTTTTATTTTCTAAATGTAAAGCTGCAGTTTCCTGGTTTCACTTTTTCTTAAACATCTGGTAAATCATCGCTAAGCTCCATGGCAGTGTTGCAATGGAAGCTAACTTGTGAAATCAGCCAGTGCAAAACCAGATTTAAGCCTGAGAAGCCACACCACTGCAGCAATATTACTTTGTTGATATTTGGAAAAGACCTGTTTCCTCAATGACTCTAACTGGTATAACCATTCTTCTGAAAAATCACTGACACTCATAAAAATCAAAAACAAATGCTGAAGTTACATTGCTAAAAGGCTTGAGGTGAGCAAGAATATAGGGCAGAGTGTGTTTCCCACTGTGACAGAGAACTAAAGTCAAGTCAGTCTAACAGGCTTTGGAAGTTACAGAGAGGGATATTTCTCAAGATCCATGGCTAGCCAAAAAGCTTCAGGATTTTTGTAATAGGCTGGATCATATGCATCCTGCACCTTAGACGCCTTCTGCTCATCCTGACATCTCCTGCAAGTTCTGCTCACATAAACCTTTTTTAGTAACTCATGCATCTTTCACTTTGTAATTTTGCAGACTTGAAAATTTATTATGGCCACACAGTCATTTTCAGCAAGTGAAAGATCTGCTTTATAACTGTTACTTCCACAGAAAAAGTAAAAATTACCAAAGTAGCAATTCCTTAAACACAAATACTTTCTGAATTGAATTGTTATTCCAAAACACATTTCCTATATCCCTAGTCATTTTAGTTACTGTAGCAACTGTAAGCCTGTATATCAAGACTTCTTCATGACATGAGCTCTGAGAAAAATAACAGTCTTAATATGGAGGCTTTCTTATCTGCCTGTCTACACAAGAGAGATGGTGGAACTAATAAGTGGTGAAATGTGTGAAGCACCACTCAAAGAAAGAGTTAGGTTAAACTCTCAGTTCTTGGTCTGATGGTTTAGAATTTGGCCTATGCCTCTCCATGAACATTCAAAAGCAGCTTAAGAGGTAATCATCATTATAGGATGAGACAAAATAACAACTTGTCTGCATCCTGTACTTTCTAAAAAAAACCCCATCTCTGCTAATTTTTGAAAAATACCTCTTTCAGATGCCACTTCCTACAAGACTAAAATGTCTTCAGTGCTTGAAAGAATCAAAATCAAGTCTGATTATTGTATAATCAGGTGGGGTTTACTTCTTAATCAGTTCGCTTTTAAAGCATCAAAAAAACCCCACAGTTACATTTTGTTGACAGTCTTTACTCTCCACTCCTAAAAGTCAGTATGAAAGACAGAATAGCTCAGACACATCACAGAGCAAGCAAGCAAGACAACTGCAGTGTTTCACATTTCTGCCTTTATTTTTCCCCACATACATCAAAGGAGTTGCTTAAGAGCACATACATTGGATGCGTTACCTTTGTCAGATTGCTTAGAGTAAGATACTGAGAAGACAACTGAGACACTCTGCGCATAAAGCTTTTGCTGACAGCTTGTTCTTCCCACAGCTGCTGAGCTTTCTCTTTTAGCCTGTTGAGCTGATGCTCGTGGCAGCTTATTTCCTCAAGGACAGACTGTAAAGCACAAGCACAGTAATAATAAGAGTGGGTGCAAGAAAGCAGGAAATAGAGAAGCATGAAGGTGCCATGAAAAATAGAAGTGACATATGGCAAGCTTGCTGAGAAAGGCACACCATACGGTTCCAGCAATGGAGCAGCATGTCATAGTGTGGAGATGGAAAAATTGATGGAACAGAATCAGCAACAGCAAACCTTGCAAACAGTTCCCGTCTTATTCAGACATCAGGATGCTAGAATGATCAAGCTTTTGTATGCAATCAATGAGGCCAGGAGGATGGGACAGGAAAGTCTGGCTGTGTTAAGAACACTTTTAAGTCACCTGCAGCTTCTGCTGTTCTCTTCTCTTGGAAGGAAGATCATGGAGCCGACTGCTACATCCTTGTACTACCTTCTCAGTTGTGGTCAGCCACTCCTGCAGAGGCTCAGCAGTTGCTTCGAAGTCCTTCATCTGGATCTTTAAGTTCTGGGAAGACATGCAAATTCCTATGAACAGTCCCAGTGCACTGGGCATAACTAATTCACAAGACACAGATCAAGCACACAAAAAAGATATGTAATTGTAGGCAAATTATACACAACTCTTCAAATAAATTACATCAGCTCTGCCTGTTCCTATCTCACAGACACTGAAATAAAAGTTTGATACGGCACACTTTCAAAACAGAAGCAACAATGTACCACACAGCTGAGGGGAGGCTGAAGCAAATTTCTTTTGAATGGAAAGCTTTACAGATCTTACGAGATTTGACTCAATCTAATCCTAATTTGAGTAACTAAGGCAGTCTGAATAAAGGCTAATTTGGGATATGAGTTATCTAACACCTGACTTCAGTCATTCACACTGACCCCTCCTTAAATGGGCTGCCACTACCTCTAGGTGACACCTAAATTCAACCCAGTCCTGGGGAACACTTCTGGTTATACCCTTCTTTAGTATAAAATTTTGGTCCTAAGAATGTGTGCATTAAAGGCATATGTAGGCATTCCCTCAATGCCTACTTACTTTTCTTGTAGGCTTATTCTGCATTACTTAATAAAAGAGCATCTGAAATAAATCAAATGGAATATAAACTCCTGTGCCCTAGTTATTTTAATGTATTTTTCTCCCAGACATATTTAGTTTTCTTTCCAGCTACACCCTTATCACTTAAACATCAGAATGAAAAACTAAGCCTATAAGACTGAAAAATGCTTGATTCAAAAAGACTAACCTCTGAGAACATCCTCTTTCCCTGTCAACCTTGAGATGAAGAAAGGTAAGTCCTTGCTACCTGAGAATTTTCTCTGGAGTGCTTTCCTACATAATGCATTAAGTATAGTTAAACTTTTTCTCAGCTGTCTAGGCAGCACTGGTTTGAAACAAGAATGTCTAGGAACTTCAATTCTCCTATGCTATGCAGGGAATTCCAAATGAGACCTTTTGACCTTAAAATCTATGACCTTAAAAAGTTCATGATTTTAAGATATTCATCACCTACTGGTTGAACTGTGAGCTCTGAATAGAGAAAGGCACCAGCATTTACTTAAAAAGTTGCTCAAATAAATAAGTACATTTCACCCATTTGCAACAAGAGAGACAACATTTACACTCTGTACTGGGACTATTCAATCAGCAGCAGTGTCAGAACCCCGTACTAAAACAGTTTTTTAAAAAGAAGATGTGTTTTAGTAACCCAGTACATTTGATGAGACTAATGAATTTCAGCAACTGTTATCTTTGATTCTGAACAACACCCTTCTGCATGAAACACTCAACGTGAAATCAGGTCATAAAGACAGCAGAAGTTAACAAAAGTAAAACGCAAGCAGAAGAATAAGACTTCTTGAAAACAGCTATTTATTAGTTCTGTCACATAACAAACACTCACAGCTTTATATGAAATCTAAACTGTGCTGTTTGAAACAGAAGCAAAGAGGAAACTTAGATGCAGTCTTTCCTCCCTGTGACTGGTTCAATACCTCCAATGCAGATTTCTTCTGGTGAAGCGTGGTGATAAAATTTTTCCAATCTTCTTTAGCTGTAGCAGATTTGTCCTGGATGATTTTAGCCTTTTCCTTTGGTAAAACAGAACACAGCAGTTCTCCTTTGGATGTTACCAGGTTTAGCTTTTGTTGCCCATTCTCACTTTCTGATAAGAATTCCTAAAAATAGTAATAAAAAAAGCTAAGTGGTGAACTTTAGGTCCCAGTAAAGTCAAGCTGTTAGAAAATTTATCAGTGATAAGAGTTTACTGTTTCTGCTTGTTAACATGCTAATGCATCTTTCAGTACATTCATTTCAATATTGTTTGTACCGATGGGATTCGCAGATGGCATTTCCAGAAATGTAAAGTGTCTGAATAACATATACATTAAAATTCTAGGATTACCTGTATGGTCTGTATTTCATGAGACAATTACTGGTGATTTGGTTAGTTATTATACTCCCTTAAATATCGCTGGTACAGGAAGTGACGAAAGTTTCATTTCAGGGAACCATTATCCTGACAGAGATAACACAGGGCCCCCCCTCAGAGGCACACACTGGACTGAAGCCCTGCCCATGGGCAAGCTCCAGCTATGCTGGACTTGCCATGAGCATGTGGGGGTGTGGGCTGATGCTCAGAACCTGACCAATGTCCAATCTGTGTGATTTATGCCTCTGTAGCCTCAATTTATCTTCCCTGTTTAAAAGTAATTTTCTTCACAGAAATCTTGCACAATGCTGGTGTGCAAGAAGTATGTGGAAAAATGCATGTACAAGAATTATACAGAAATGTAAGGAAACAGATTTTTAAATTCCAATTTATTGGGATTATCTCTTTGTAACTTTTAATTATTAAAAAAACTTTGCAAGCATTTAGGACTCATAGAAATTTAGAAGTCTTATATGGCAACATTTTAAACTGTTACTATCATGATTATGTAATACACATAATCATTAAGTCGCACCCACGTTCAGGAGTAACAGGCTTGATACCAAAATTATTAGGTCAGGTTCTGTGTTACACTAGAGGTCTTAGCAGAGAAAGCAAAGGGTCTGTTAACTTTGAGATATTTGGACTATAAGTCCTGGCTATATTAAAATGAAAGATATTGGTCAAATGAAAGATAATGATGTCAAATGTGCGAATAGACAGAGCATTAACTTTCAAGAAAATTAAAATTTTAAGTTTATACAGGTTACCTAGACATCTCTAGAAGTCCTAAAGCAGTACAAAAAACTTTATTTCACCTGAAGCAGCTTTCACAGAGAAGGGGAACAAAGTATGGTCTTACATTATGAGGGGGCTGCAGTGATAAAAATAAAGTCACTGTTGAAATAAACCCCAACCTTGCTAAAACATTTCTATTTAATGTAAAAAAATTACCAGCACTTTTCCCCCTTCTAAAGATATTCTTATCATGGTGCAGTCAAATATTTCATGTATCAAGATAGCATTGTTTGGGCTTTTAAGTAAACCACTTAAGCAAGGAAAAGTGAATTTACCAAAAAGAGGAGGAAGGAAGTGATTTGGCTTTTGGTGTTTTCTGAGCAACAGATATGAATTTTTTCTGTTACACTATCTAACTAAAGGTATAACAGCCTCATCAAATAATTCTCAGTTTGTTATTTTCTGTTAAAATGATAGTTATATAATATTAATAAAAGTATTTCTTTCAATTGATTTATTAAAATATACTTTCAATTGGTATTCCTTTCCACAGAGCTGTTTGGGCTTATTTTAGTTTTATGGGAAAAATATTCTCTTTAAATGCCTGCTCACACTGCATATAATTTAACTCTGGTCTTGTACCATAAGGGCTCCCTTTCCCTACATGATAACAAATATTCATATAACTGTGAAGTAATTTCAAGTACTAAGACGCAATTCTGATACCATTCTGGTTTTACAGTACTCTGCCACCTTAAACATGTATTTTTTTCCCATTGTAAAGAAGAAACAGACAAGGAAAACTATGAGACATAACTACTTACAAACTGCAGCCCAACAATTAAACTAAACAAAATAGAAAAAAACAAGTGTTTATTTCTTTGCAAGGAGTCACCTTTGCTGTTAACAACATTAACAAAAACCAGTAATTAATCAAATAAATAAATCTGAGCTGTATATGAAATTGATTTGGTCTCCCTTACGCTAGTATTTTACTGCTATGAAGTTACCTCTATTTTCTGCAGACTTGCTGAAGCTTCACTGATGTTCTGAGGCACGTCAAAGCATTTGGCAGTGGTGACTCTTGCATTGACCAGCCACTGCTGAAAATCCCTGAAAGCCGTCCGAAATCTTTGCTGCAAGATCTGCTCTTTGCTCTGACATCCTTTTGAGGCTTGCAGGCAGAGGCTGGGTTTATCACATCAGGGAAGAAGAAGAAAGCGAGGGAGGGAGGGAGGAAAGGCAGGACTCTGTTAGGTGACAATGCTATTATTTTGTTCTCTGAAACACAATGGTAAGAGTAGGTTAACCTGGATTCCTCCTACCAAATTTATGCACTTAACTGAACCACCAGGAAATCCATTAGAAGCTTTCAGTTCTCGAAAGTGATGCATGTAAATTGGGACACAGCTGTCACAGATATGACAGGTACAAGTGTTTCCAGAGAGTGACTCAGTGCACCTAAGCATGAACGTATTCTGCAAGCCTCTTTCTCTCTCTAGGGAAAGGGCACAGGACCATAACGAATAAAATTCCAACTTTTGTGGCTCCATTAAGTCCACAACATTATAAAGGATCAATCTGAGTAATCACATCCTTCTGCAGCTACAGAAGCCAGAAGCTATAATTCCCTGCAAGAAACAACAGAACCTTGTGTCTGAAACACAGGTGTCACACTCCGAAGTAAATCAGAGCGTGCCTTGAGAGAAAGCAAGAAAACAAGCAAATGCTACCTTCCCTAGCTAGTTCCTGTTTCAAGAAACCAATTAATCAAAGAAGAAGAATCTGAAGGACAAAATTAAAAAAAAAATATCTCAACTAGGCAGTATAGCTTGTTCTCATTCAAACAAATAAGATATACTGCTACCTCACTTTTTTACAAGGACTCCTGTAATAGGTCAGGCACAGACGTAAATTTAGTTTCAGCTGAGTTTAGTGGCATAGCCTCGGTTTAAGAAAAAACCCCCAAAAAATCAAATTACTACTTTGTATAACTTCCGTTGACACCAAGATCAAAATACTGACTCTAACTATTGCATATGTCTGTCTCTAGTTCTAAAATTCTAATTAATGGTTCCCTAAAAGACAGCTCACCCCTCACCCCGCCCCCCCCCCCATGAGNAGATTAACTATAAGCAAGATGAATGTGTACCTGTTATACTCCTTAATCAACCCTGAAACTTTTGAAGAATGAGTACTTAAATCCCTGGAAAATCTACAAAGATCATTCAGCTGAGTTTTGATCTCATCTGTCATTTGTTCAGATTTTACTAGAGCATCCAGTGTTTCCTGTTAAAACAAAATAAATGAAAAATATTGGTGAGTAAATATAAAAAATACATAACTTTTGAATCAAAATTTAACAGAATTTAAATTCATTCATTTATGATCTATATATGTTTACTTTCAATAGTATTTTAGCACTCAAGTCTGCAGAACCTTATTTCAAATTACGAGCTTCTAGAGACCAAATTTCTGGATGCCTCAACTTCCTTAGCTCAAAATGTTCTTGAAGCCCATTTTANATAAAATTCTAACTTTTGTGGCTCCATTAAGTCCACAACATTATAAAGGATCAATCTGAGTAATCACATCCTTCTGCAGCTACAGAAGCCAGAAGCTATAATTCCCTGCAAGAAACAACAGAACCTTGTGTCTGAAACACAGGTGTCACACTCCGAAGTAAATCAGAGCGTGCCTTGAGAGAAAGCAAGAAAACAAGCAAATGCTACCTTCCCTAGCTAGTTCCTGTTTCAAGAAACCAATTAATCAAAGAAGAAGAATCTGAAGGACAAAATTAAAAAAAAAATATCTCAACTAGGCAGTATAGCTTGTTCTCATTCAAACAAATAAGATATACTGCTACCTCACTTTTTTACAAGGACTCCTGTAATAGGTCAGGCACAGACGTAAATTTAGTTTCAGCTGAGTTTAGTGGCATAGCCTCGGTTTAAGAAAAAACCCCCAAAAAATCAAATTACTACTTTGTATAACTTCCGTTGACACCAAGATCAAAATACTGACTCTAACTATTGCATATGTCTGTCTCTAGTTCTAAAATTCTAATTAATGGTTCCCNATATAAATTTCATTTTAATAAATGAGCGATAGTATTGTCAATTAGCTGTACACATATAAAAGTACATATAATTAGAAAATAGCAAAATATATGCTTATATAAATATAATTACCCTGTTGACTTGAGTTTATGGTGTTCAATTAAAATTGTTTTGAGCTGTATCCAAAAAGTTAATTTATGCACAAAGCTTTTTATCAGCTTCAACTCTTTTCACAGATGACTTCATAATGTAGAAGTACAGCTGCTCACAATCCTGTGAGAGTAACTGGGTTACTGCCTGTCACTGATGCACTGGAAAGGGTCTTGCTTTGAAGACAGCTAAGCCAGTAACAACAAAAA
This sequence comes from Platysteira castanea, assembly GCA_013397175.1. Taxonomy (NCBI): domain Eukaryota; kingdom Metazoa; phylum Chordata; class Aves; order Passeriformes; genus Platysteira; species Platysteira castanea. The sequence goes on along the minus strand of VYXC01010636.1, from coordinate 308,063 downwards.
CAGGGATTTTGTTGGCTTGGCTTGCGTCACAGGGAGAGGTGTGATAAGTACTCCAACAAAAACAGTGCTCGATGATGTCCATAGCATCTCCACTGCAGAATCCTGCCAGCTACTCCAGCATAATGGGCAGTGCAGACAGACTTGGCTCCTTGCCTCACTAGGAACTAAATTCTTCAGACATTCTTCTCAGACTAACAGCAGAGGTTCTGCAGTGCAGGCAGACCAGAGCATTTGGCATGCATAGAATAGTTTGGCTAAAGTGCCAGTCTGGAAGAAACTTACAATATAAACTTAAGAAACAGATCATATGAAGGTGAAGACAGATTTGAACAGGGACCTGGAAGTGGGAGATAAGGATGCTCCCAAATCACATTTCTGAAGATGCATGTAAATATGTATACATACATATTCGGACGAAAAACAGATGATTGAAAATATACATAGTAAACAGTTCAGCACCAAATTGAATGTTCAGGAAAAGTACAAATGATATTTTGCTGCAGCAGATTTTCAGGACTCTCCTGATTTACACTATTCATTATCATATTATGGACTATCTTCTTTGAGCTACTCATACACCAGAAATCTCTTGAATCGTGATTAACAGATACTTGAAATAGTCACTTGTTCCAGTGCCATATAAAGTAGCATTTGAACTAAGTAATTAAATAAGAGCAATAATGCTTAGGAAAAAACCTTACACTTCCTTTTGCTTATGCTACTTAATGTTAAACTACTGAAATCATTTTTTGGGAAAGTATTAGAAATAACACCACAACTGACATTACCTAAACACAGGATGCCACAAATTGCCAAGAGCAGGAATCACCATAATGAAATGCTAACAGCTCCTTTTTCTATGTCAAGAAAGCATCTCTTAAGACTAACACAAGGTTAGAACTGCCTGTATTCAACACAACTTTTCAGTTTCAAATTACCTACCTCAGAAACTACTAAGAGGTTGCTCTGATTACATGCAGCCTTAGGCATAGCCTACTAAAAACAGGAGCAATAACTTGCAAAACAGGGTAAATTTACCTATGGCATTTTTGCAGTGACTGTTGCAGCCACTTAGACTTAATATTAAATCTGAAAATTACAAAAATAATTTTCTGAATTCCAAGTGCAAAATCTGTTGCTCTAATGTTGCATATACCTAACGGAACAGAGCTTGAGTATAACAGAGTAACAGAATGATCTTGCTAATTCTGCAAATTAGGAAATGCATTTTTAATTTGTGGCCTTGGCTAACATGGCAACAGAATCACTGTGAGACAATAGAAATGGAAACTGCAGTGCTATTTTACATTCACAATAGGGCCTTTCCCTGGGGTCCAAAAATGGAAGGATTACTGCCACATTTCCTCTAACTATAAATAAAATTACATAGTAGGGCTGTGCATAGTTACATCAGGAGATGCCTCTGCATCTTCCTCATTAGCCAAAGTTTAAAACTGTCTAATCTAAATAAAGTGTTGTTACACAGAGCTACAGAGCATACATATTATATATACTACTAAAAAAAGCAACATCCTTTTAATTTAATACTTCTCCATTTATGAAATAAAAAATGCCTGGTGTGCTGTTAACAAACCCATGTCCTCATTTCTTTTTAAAGACATATATACACAGAACACTCTGCATATTTGTGTAATTATTTTCTTCATCCTAATGTCATCTTTGTTACTTCTACAGACACATAATGGCACTCAAGCAAGCAAGTTTCATAAATCCATGCAAGGAATTCTGTGAAAGAGGAAACCACAGAAATAACTTGGCACAGACCCCGCAGAAGGAGATTAATAATCTCAGTTCAAAGAAAAGGTGTTCTGGGGTTTTTTCAACACGGCTTCAGTCAAGGGGTGAGCAAGCAGGCAATACACACCTCTCTCCCTCTACTGAAACTGCTTTATTACAATGCTACACTGAAAGAGGAATACTCTGCATCTTTCATCAGCATCTGTGATTCATTGCGGTTGAGATACTTACAAACATGTATCTTGATTGTTGCAAATATGTGTATATATTTACACGGTGGGGAAGTGTGATATATACATGGGGAATTTTTTTTGCTAGGAGAGGAACAGAAACAACCTCTATTTCTCTAAATTCCACTGCATTCCAAAGCAAAGCAATTAGCAATTATACCAGTTTCCAGATTAGCTTCTTTAAGTATTGGACAAGATCTCAACGTGCATCATGTAGAGGATATTTCAAGAAAAGGAAAGTATAAGCCAAATGCATGCCTGGTAAATTGTAAATCAGAAATGGCTCCAGTTTCTCACTTGGCTTTTAGGAAATGCTTCACATTTCCTCCATCAAGTGCTACTCCGGCTCGAACCACTGAGCAACTTGGAAGCGCAGTGTGCCAGCTCCTTGGCTTCCTCCCAGGGGCAAGCCCTGGGTTGAACACCTAAAATCCAGGCAGCGTTTGCTAAGCCTGGTATAGCAGAGGCCAAGGGGAGGGACGTCTTCTGCCAGCACCGCTCGCTGTGATCACAGTAACACAAAGAGTTTGGAAAGTCGGGGTTTCACCGAAATATCTTCCGCAAGTATTGATTTTATGACGTACTCGATAGTCCCGCTTGGCGGAAGTTTCCCGCCCGCGGTGACCGCACATCTACAGCGGAAAAGCCGCTAGGAAAAGAGACATGCCCTTACTTTCTCCTTGCGCAGGCTCTCCACCACCTCGGCGTCGGTGCTGCGGCTGTCGGCGGGAGCCAGCCCCTGTGCCCAGGCGGCCAGCTGCCCTCCGAGCCGCTGCACAGCCTCCTCCAGCCGCCCGGCCTGCGCCGCGAACTCCCGCTCCGACAGGGCCATCTGGCTGAGCAGGTCCCGCAGGCCGCCCTGGCTGCGGCGGGCGCTCTCCTCCCACTGCCGCCAGTCCGCCTGCAGCGCCTGCATCTCGGCCGCCAGCAGCTGGCACCCGCCCGCCGTCGTGCCGCGCTTGGCGGCCGGGGCCAGCGCCTCCACTCGGCTCAGCCGGCCCGCGCCGCTCTCACGGGACTCCACCAGCTCCTGCGGGGCGACATTGCCATGGTAACCCGGGGGCCGCCACAGCGCCATCGCCGCGGACGGCGGGGCCCGCCCGGGGGGCGCGTCCCGTCCCGTCCCGTCCCGTCCCGTCCCGTCCCGTCCCCAGCGCCCCGCACCGCCCCGAGCCGCGGCTCCCTGACGGCAGCGGTCTGGCAATCGGGGGGAGTAAAACCCAGTCAACAGCGTGCGGGCCTTGCGGGGATTACACAGCGGTTCTGAAACGCTCTTAAGCTTTGGAAAGAAAGAAAGAAAGAATAAACTTGTTTTAGATATGGAAAATACCATTTAGGTTGAGATGAGGAACATAACGACTTTGTTGTGATCGTTTTCTTAAGAAATGCTGGTGCTCGCAGCAGTCTCAAAAACACAACTCCAGTTTACAGCAGCCTGCCAGTGACCTGTGATATGCCAGAATTGGTTGAACACGTTTTTTTTCCCCCGAGGATATGGTTTTGGTTTGGTTTTCAGAGCTAAATTCTTTCTACGGGGTCCTATTTCAATTTCACACATCTCGTACAAGGGAATCTTGGGAGCTTTCAGCTTAAGAGACTGGAGAATGTATAAATACCATCCCAAACACTGCATGCTACAGCCCGTTATTTCTTCTCTCGTTCATCCTATGAACTAGATGCTGCTATCTCCTCCCTTTCTCGTTTTACAGATTAGGAGTTTGAGCACAAAGGAGACTGAAAGAATGAAGACTGAAAGAATTACCCAAGAACGTACCAAAAAATCTGTAATTTGATCTTGGGCATCCTGAATCTTTAGCATTCAAATTCACTGTCCCACTCTCATGTTTAGGAGCATAGAAAAATATTGCTAGCATGAATATCTGAATATAAACACCAGGCTTGGACAGAACATGTAGCCTGCTTTAATGTTGCATTCAGGAATATCCAAATTTCTTAAGCACTCAGATGACTAAGAATGGGTGCCAGGCTAAGGAGAGTATTACACAGGGAGGCAACTCATACATTTCTACCATGTTTGAGGAGAGCAATCCTTGTGCTGCTTAACACATCTCCATTTCATGCAAAACAGGAAAGGTTGTCTCTGATTTAGACAATTCTGCTCATGGAGAAAGCATGTTTGGGGATGAGGAAAAAGAAGCATTCATTAATCAGCTAAGCCACATTTTTCTGTGATGCCACTGGGCTTCCGCTCTTGCAAATTGTTTCCATGTGTGCTGTGGTTAACTTAGGTCTGATTATATTTTTACTTCATCTGTTAATATGAGAAGGGAGTCAACAACAAAGCACAGCTCAGAAAGCTTGCTTTCAGCTCACTGAAATATAATCACCATTTCAAAGAAAAAAAAGAGCAAGACCTCACAACTGCTTGACTGGGTTTTTTTTAAAGTGTAGGGTCTGAATTGCAGAAGAAATCATTAAAGCTCACTTACATTGATTTTGGCCAGCTTTTTCTGTATAGTTGCTGTATCTCCAGAGGCATCTGACCAGCGGTGAAGCTCTTCCTTTGCAGAATGAAGCCAGTCTGTGAATTCATGCACAGCATCCAGATAAAGCAAATGATCTTTCACAATGTCTTCCACTTTCCTCATTTTCTCCTATCATTTAGATTAAAAAAAA
>VYXC01010636.1:262425-303410 GCA_013397175.1 Platysteira castanea | reverse complement strand
AAAAAAAAAAAAGACCATTAAAGTACTTAAATACTCTGCTGTCTTTAAGCATGCAGTGCTGGTTTGACTCTATACCATGCATTTGAATAGTGAATTGAGTATAGCTTGTGGCATCAGAACACTGCTACACTGCAAAAGGTTTGGTTCAGGGTGGTCTGGACAAGCTTTTGCTGCTGGAGCAGAAGCTTTCTGAAAATGTATGCAAAAATATACTTTAACACAGTCCAATATATAGTTTAGTAAATATCAGTGCTGCAGCTGTGTCACTCAGGCATGCTTTTCCCAATATACCCTGGAGAGGGTCTTGCAGATCACGCATGAGCACTCCCAGGGAGCAGCACTGCTGCCAGAAACACAGCTCTTACTTAGAAGCACCAGGTCTCTAAAAATGCTAAGCAGAGTCATGGAGATGTCCCATAGGAAAACCACAAACAAAAACTTCGGCTGTCCTAAAATGCAAAAGGAACTCAGGGTGCCAAGTCCCATTTTGACCATCACATCAGAAGTGGTGGCTCTCCCCAGCCACCTGCCCTGCAGTGCTGGAGGATGCTTTCCCTGACACAGACATGCAGCTGCTTCCTGGATCCATCTTAGCTTTTTAATGTAAGCTTAGACTGGGGTCAGTTTATCTTGCTGTGACACAGTGAAAGAGTACAGTGGTTGAGATTTGCCTTTGGTCTGACTGAGTAGACTTGTTGTTATATTCTTTTGAGAGAACACTAATGAATGTTTATCAAAACTAACCAAAAGTGAAATAAGCTAATCAAATAAGATTTTTACCCCTGTGTGGCTACTCTAATCTAGATTGAAGTGCCTTGATGCCAGTTTCAAACTAAAACACCTACAAATTAAACTGAGGTATTTTAAAGTTTGAGTAACTCAACATTCAACAAATGCTGTTAAAAAATAAGCTAGATTAATAAGCCCTGCTGTTCCCTCTGAAAATAGTCATCATAATCTCTCAGAATGCATCAGACCAACTTGACAATGGATGCTTGGTCTAACTGACCACTTATTTTAGGTCATCTTAGCTAAACAAAGATGACCTGAAGTAAATCCTCGAAGTTTTTATACCTTAATGCATTTTATGCAGCAACTGGGTATGCTGTCCCCATGCACCTGATTCTAACCAAAGCAGCCTCCTAGGGAAGCAAAAGACTTCCAGGAAAGGAAACCATGCATCCCTGTGTACATTGCTCACACCAAAATATAGCACCAGCACAAGGGGAGCCAAGGTGTTTCACTCTCGTGTTCTGGTTGGCAGAAGGTCTCAGTGAGCTCACATATCTTTCCTTAGAAACCAAACAGAATGTCTGGATAGCATGTGCAGTGCTTAGTGGCTTGAAACACCACAAAATATGGGTATACTTCTTTTTGGCAATAGGATTTCTCTTTCTGACAGTATGTTTCCTGCCCAGGGAGACATTTCATTCTTCCCTTTCCAGGCAAAGAAAAAAAAAAAGCTAGGAACCAATGAAAAAGAATTAGATGAAAATAAATGTGTCAGAATCTCAGGAATACTGTTGTATATAAGAAACTAGGAACAAAATATATGGACTTCACTTTCCAAAAATCATACCAATTTCAACTCCCAATACCATTTTTGCATTCCATTAAATTTTAGTAAACTATATTCAATTTTTTTATTAGACTCAACTGTAGCAGAGACAAGATTATTCACAGTCAATCCTTTAGTTACTAAACAATACAAAAATCAAAAATTTTTAGCTATATATACAAATGTCTAAACATTTTACTTACCTGAAATAGAGATATTTATCTTACCTTGGCTACAGTTGTGATGTCATTAAACTGTGTTTTTAGTTCTTCTTGAGCTGCATCTCCAAAGGAATTATCCCCTGTTTTTTCATATAGTTCCACAGCTTTTTCAATGAGTTGCTGTAAATCACCCGAGTGATCCTCTGTCTCAGAAACAATAGCCTGGAAATGATCCAGCTGAGCAAACTTCTCTTTCAGACCAATCTGTGGTTCTAAAGGCTGTTCCACTTTGTGATCCAAATTCTCTAACCACTGTTCCAGCTGGTTTTTCCTTTCCAGATAGTCATTCCACTGGCTAATGACAGAATCTAGGCAGCTTACATTAAAAGAAACAAAGTACAGATGAGAACTTGAGAACCTTTGAACAGTTTGGAAAAAAAAAAAGAAAAAGGCTGCTTATTCCTTAATTGTTATATTGTCTGTAGCCATGCACAATAGGTTTAGAATATACATTTTCTCTGTCTTGCTTTTGTTAGCTGTATCAACTTGCATCCAAGTTATTTTAGAATTCCTGTGGCTTTTGGGCCACTTTGTACAACCAACATAGCTGCTCCCCTATTACAGGTTACATGAGCAATCCATCTGTCTGAGACTAATGAAAAGCACATTTCAGTGTCTGTTCAGCAAAGTAAAATGTGGAAGATTACTGGAGTTCTTTATGATCAGAGTAATAAAATATGCAGCAGCCTATGAAATTACTGTCAATTAAGAGATATTCTGGCAAGTTTTGAGAGAACAAATCCATTATCTATAGTCTCATTTACAATTTATAAGAAATACTCCCTTCTGTTATATATTGCTCTTCCTAGTAGATCACCATACTTCTCTGGGATTCATGTTGAGGAATGTAATTCTCATTTCACCGGACTTAAAGATAGATAAGGGTGTGGTAAGAATTTCACTCAAAATACCATGGTCTAACCTAATCTAAATAACATTTTATGATAACAATTGGGTGAAATTTGAGCGACATCATAGAGACAGCCCATCATAATTTTCTACATACAATTCTATTACAATTTTGGTTCAACTAAGAAAGTGGCACCACTTTCAGTTATTATATTTTAAGAAAAATGTAGACAAACTAGTGATAGTCTTCAATCTATTGAATAAGAAACAGGTGTGATAGAGGCCCAGAAAGTATTACCACAAAGAAACTGAGAAACAACAGTCTATCTAGAACAGAGGAGATGGGGGCCGTCAGATGTATAAAATTCTCTCACATAGGCAATAAGAAAATCTTTCCATTTCCACACAGATTAAGATGAGATGAAATCAGCTTAATATGCAAGAAAGATTACTTGGAGTTGATATTAGGATTTTTCTAAAATGAAAAACATAATGAAAAACAGAATTGAGAAACCTTCCCTGGGTTATGTATGGAAAAGGTAGTTAAATATCTGTCACATTGTGTCACGTTCTTGGTCCTGCCAAGTACAGGCTCAAAAACTCAGAAAACACTTTCTAGATTTTACTCTGTATAAATTTGTATGATTTATATTAATTTTTAAATCAATGTGAAGTATCATCTCATATGAAATTTGATTCATCTGATAGGGTCAACTCATCTTTTTTTCACAGAAGTGACTATTTTTTCCAGGCAATTTTAGCTCTCTCTGACAGTGCAAATTTCCCCTCACACACCAGTAATGAATGAGTGTACTTCTAGATGCTGTAAGGTACCACTCTCTGTAAGCAAAGATGGCAGGGTCTGACCTGTGTTTTCCAGGGATTCTTACCTCTGCCAGTTCACTGAGGTACTGATGATGTCGTTCCATACATCCTTCAGCGTCTGCAGCTCAGTTTGTATCACTTTTTGTCCTTCCTCATTGCTGCTCTTAAGTGCTTGTTCTCCTTTGCCAATGGCCATGTTCAGCTTAACTTCACCGTCACCTTTGAGTAAGAGGATCTCCTGTGAGGCAAAACAGGTCAAAACATCAACTGTAACCTGATGAGAAGTGAGAGCTGTTATTCTTCCAACAGTGAACACCATCTCCTCTGAGCTCATCCATCCTAACAGTCATATCCAGTACGATTTCCTAGGAACCTTTTCTTCTAAGGGCCTGTATGTTGCTATGTGCAAGTGATCCAGCAGTTTTTCCCACAGCTATACAGGTTTTTCACTGCATTGGTCAACTGAAAATACTGCTCACATTGCAATAGGTACTGAGTAGGTCAAGCACGGCACAGTAAGACAGCATCTCATAGCTAGAAGAAACCTCAGGAAAGCCCATGGCAGATCTCCTAACAACCCTCCTATTAGATGCTTATCTAACCTCTTCCTGAAGACCTCCTGTGATAGACACACCACAGCCTCTCTCTGCCAATTATTCCAAGGCTTCCCCTCTATTAGAAAGCTTTCTTGGACCTGAATCCACAGTTCATTACTCCTTATGAAATGTAATACTTGACATCTGTTTCCATTAAACTTCATCCTGTTTTCTTCTACTTCCCATCCCAATTTGTCAAGATCACCTTAAATTCTGATCCTCTTCTTCATAACCATAGAAAGAAGAAATTATAAAAATACACCCTTCCCACTGATGTGGCCCACATCCAAGATTAATCTTGATGTGTAATATCTAGTTGTATCCTTCTTTACCTGAATTTGTGTCAATCGTCTTTCCAGTGTGGCTTTGCTTCCCAGAGTGCTCTGTGCTGATGCCAGTTTATCTTGAACCTGTTTCACCCATGCCCACATACTCTGCAAGGCCTCCTCAAAAGTGAGATGCTCTTGGAGTGCAAGCTGACATGTCCTCAGCTTCTCCCTGACACTTTTGACCATGTTTTGGTAGTTGGTGAGATGTTGAGAAGCCAGACGCACTTCTCTCCCTGCACCATGGCCTTCTTCATTTAAAGTCTGTGCCATTTGGGACAGCTGATCAAAAGATTCCCTGAAAGAAAATAATGAGACTAAAAGTTTTAGCAAGCATATAGTACTATAGCCACTGCCAGAAGTTATCAAGGCTGCTGACATAATTACCTACTCCACCAGTGATAAGAGTTCACAGTTAACTGAAAAAATCAGTTAGGAGAGACTGAAAGAATATAAGCAGCGTGCATCAATTAGTATCTTTTCTTGTGTGCAGTACCATTTCTTGCAGAATTTTGGTGCTCAGAATGATCACACTGAAATCTTTGTGTTAAACGTTTAGATTAAAAGCTACCTTAGTTTTCTTTTCAGCAGTCAAACTTTCCGTTTCTATATGAAGTGCTAGCCTTTTGTACCTGCCAAAGCTTCTAGGAAGTTCGTAGTCTTGGGCAGGTAGGAAGGCATGATGGAAAGGTCATTTGTCCAGGATTAGACAATGACTTTGGGGTTTAGTACAAGGGTCAGAAAAACGGATTAAAATGGGGTTTATACAGTCCCAGTTAATCTCAATTTACCTGATCACCTATCCTGATACCTGGTGAGTACAGGGAATTTACATCAGACCAAAATGTCTTGTATCAGTCTCAATGCAATAGGGAGTGACAGGGTGTATCTTTTTAAGATGCTGTCAGACTTGGACAACTGACTATTACTTTTGTTCTATCTTCACCAACCTAATAATAAAAAGGGAATTTGAAAAAAACACTGTGTACACACACTGGCAGTTACTTCACCATCTATTGGCTAAGTCTGAATTTTAGAGAGATTTCACAGCTAATGTGAAATGCTTTTTGAGCTTTTTTAAAAAGAAAGCTGCATGGGACAGAAGATTCTACTAATCTGGTTGGATCTGAATGTTACAGGAAAGAAGGAAAATTTTTAAATGGATATATAGTTATAAATGTAATTTTCACTATTGCTTTTAAAAGCAAGCTTTTTAACATTAATTTTTTAAAAATTATATTTTCAGTTTGCATTAATTAATAAAGTACTATAAGCTTTTAATCAAAAGAAATTTATCAACACCAAATACTGGAGTTGGTCGAAATTCATTAGAAATGGAAGTATCTGGATCAGCCTCTTTTCACAGAGTATTTTCCAACACTTCCCTCTGGCTTTCAAAAACACACTTTACCCCAAAAAAGTTTAATTTTACTTCTGCCCTAGTAGAGAAAAAAGTGAGAGCATTTTAGAAAATGTATTTTCCATATACCTTGAATTCAGCAACTCTTCCAGGAACTTTTCCACTTTTTGCACCTCCTTTTTCTTCTCAGAAATTAGCTGTTTGTTCTCTCCTAATGCTTCTGTGCTTATTCTTTCTTCCATGTCATGCATCCACAGGGCAAGCTTCTTGTACTGATCCTCAAAGCTACGGAGCAGATAAATACTCCCTTAAAAAATACTTCTCAAATTGAGTAAAGTTGGAAGAAGTTAATATCCACAAGACTGGGCATCAATTTCCTGCTTCAAGAATAAGAGTTGTACACAAAACATAATTCTGCAGTGACTACTAGTCTAAAAATATTCAGCAACTCTCTAAAAATGTTCAGCAAAATCATGGGAACTACAGGAAGACCAGAAAGCCTCCAAAATTTAAAGTGACAGTACTTTTATTTATTACTAGATTCAATAAAAGCAGACCAAAAGAAAGCTTTTTTCAAATTCTTATAATGATTTAGTCTAAGAACAAACAATGGGTAAAAGTGGGCTTCTTTTCAACATTTATGTGTAGAACACTTGAAGTGATGTGTTTTCAGTTTCTGCTACAGAAGAGAACTGTAATCTTGAGTGCTCAAAACTCACTGAAACAAGTTCTGGTCCTAAGTTTGAAAACCTTTTTTTTTTATATGCAGGCACATCATCTCATCTTGCTCTTTTACCCATTACTGCCACACTAACTTTGCTTTCAATTAGCAACTGTTTTGAATCTGGTTAGATCTGAAAATATTTTAACTCACAAAATACAGTCCTAAGCAGTAATTTAAGAGTGTTTATTTCTTGGCTTCTTAGGAAATATGTCCATTTGAAATGGGACAGAACAGGCACATGCTGTATAAAAAGCATTCTATCTTCAAACCCCAGGACAGAAATAAACACTCATCACACATTTTCAGTCCAGAAAATGGCACTTAAATTACTGGCATCCCAGCTGCTGATTTGGAGTTTCATAAGCTACACAGAACTTCTGCATATATGACCCTGAGCTTTCATTCTTTAACCAAATCAATTACCTTGGAACAAGACCTGTTGATTTGTTTTTCTCAGAGAACTTCAGTTTCTCTTAAGTATTTCCAAAGAAAAAAGCAAACAGGACTAGAGCAACTGGAAATAATTTCTTATTTTGCCCTGCACTTTGGCAGCCAGACAATTTCATGCAGTCTATTTGTGACTGCTGCTATTACTCACCTTCCCAGGTGTAAGGCGCAAGCCTCCAGGGCCTTCTTGTCATTCAGACACTGGTTGAGGAATTCCTGGAAGTTCTGGTTAGACTTTGCTATTTGCTCCTGAATATGGCTCACAACTGGTGTGGGTAAACAACCATATAAACTTTCTCCTTCCTTGCAGGCAGCATTTAATTTGTTCTGTCCTTCACTAATAGAATCCAGCACACCCTGTGCAATGAAAGAATATTGTTTAAATACATAAGATTTGATAATTAGATAAGCAATATTTCTGTGAGAAGTGGTCAGATTTCTCCGAGAAGATGAGAGCCATGTCTAGCTATGGAAAAATTTCTACACAGATAGTTCAAATAAAATTTTATTAAGTGGTGCTACAATTCACAGCACTCAATTTTATCATTTGATCCCAAGATAGTAATGGCTTTCTCTGAATAGTTTAATAATCTCTTGAAGATGTTACACATTTCAGGAATTAGGGCTCTATACAACAGGTGTCTACTACTTATGTTCTGTCCCATCAAAAGTATATACATACAAGCTTTGACATCTCAGTATTAATCTGAAATGTTGAATATGTAAAAGTGTTATAATAATAGGAAAAGGAAAAGAAGAGAAAGAAAGCAAAAAGCAAAAAAAACTCTAATAATCAGAAACAAGAATAGTATAGTTACACTTAAACCTTCCAGAAATTAAATTCTGAGCTCTCAGAACAGGGACCGCAGTTTTACCTCTACTGTTTTCCCTCTACAGTACATACTGCTGCCTTGAACCATTCCTGAATTACCTTTTTAATATCAGCTTACAAAAATCAACACGTGTGTGTCCATCTACAAATTATTTTAGAGATATAATCGGTTACCTATACTAAATTGCTAATTACTAGTTTGTTGGTTTTTTTTTTAAATTTCTTCACTATACCTGCAAGTCATGTAGCTTTGCCTCTATGGCTTTGCTGTCCCCAGACCTGTCAGATGATTCTTTTACTGCAGTCTTCACTCCAGAAAACCATTCCTGGAATTCTTGCATAGAGTCTTATTTAATAAAAAAGTATAGAGAAGAGAATATTTTTTTAAGATACAGCATTATCGACAATATTATACAGCTGTTTTAAACAATTATTTTATCCTTCAGGAAAAGTGTGTAAAAGGTAACAGAGTAAGTCTAATTGTCTTCAATAACCTTGAAAGTAGGATTCATTTCACAAGAAATTAGATGTTTCCACTATGAACATCCAAATTTGAACAGCCTTACTAGGCTGCCCTTGACAGTCAATTTCAGTTTATGATATGTCCCAATTTTATGCTAAATAAAATCTAGATCAGTATCTTAATAAATAAGATTAAAAGTTGCTTACTTTTCTCCACTGACTATCCAGGGAGCCCAAGAAATACTTTAGGTGGGTACTTTTACATTTATAAACACTTCCATTTGGTTATATACCCCTCCTTATTGCAAATATACAAAGTGTATTTATGCGATAGACGTGAATATTAATAGTGAGGGAAGGTGCATTTTCATGCATATTAAATGGTTAAACTTGAATTCTGTTTATGTAAAATGCTTTGTTTCATAGCAGTTATCCAATGAACATTTGGTAACAGAACTTCTTGAGAGGCTCCATATGAAAATAAAGTTGTAATTGCAAGTGACATCACTGGAAACTCTGGCAGACTCCAGAATGACTCATGGCTGTGGGCTAACGGCTCACTCATATTAACCAGCCTGAAGACTCACAGAGGAAATGTTTTTCCAAGGACTCTTGCATCCTGGCCTGTGTTCTGGAACAGAGCAGATTCACAGCTTCATACTTCTTTATTAACAAAGTGACAGTGCCACCAAGAGCTTCCAGCTCCACCGAAGGGTATTTGCGACAGAGACTGTTGAGGGTCTCACGGGTTGAGTCAATGCTGCTTTGCTGAAGCTGAAGGTCCTTTTGTGTTTCCTGAAAATAAAGTTACAACATAAATACGATAGTTATAAAGAAACAAAAGAACTGTCTTTTTCTCCAGCATTCCTACTCCTCTCATATGTCCTCTCCTCCTGTGCTCTGTAAGTCAGCCCAGACACAATGAAGGGAAGAGGCTCTGGATCATGTTTCCTGAATTTTCAAAGTGAGATGATTCCTTGAAACTAAAGAGCCATCGTAGAAATGTGAAAAGTGCTGTTTCTCATGATTTATTACTCTATTGTAAATAAATAAATTTCAAGGCATTTTGAATAGAAATAGGTATTTTCAGCAAGGTCTGAAGGTACATGTGGGATGCAATATGACACTGGTATTTGGCAGGACTTCTGAGTGAATGGGACTTTACAAAAAACTTGAGAGAAACATTTTCTGAAAATTAAATGTGAATTGGCTATTATATCAATATTAACTGTGCTCACAGTTAAATATCACCATGTGGTTTGTCATGTGCATAAGTGCATGCAGTCAAGAGAGCACTTGGATGTAGAAAAAAGAATTGCTATATATGATGACTGAGGAGAACTTCTGAGGTAGAAGTTTGTGTTAAAACTGAGTTTGGACCAGCATCTTTTACTGTGATGAGTTATGAGTTCATACCTTATTGCAAGGGAGTCAATGCACTTGCAAACATACTGGAGTAATGACCAAGGAGTTGAATGTAATAAACCAGCTCTTGCCACAAATAAGACCATATTATTCATTAATATTTTCTAAAAGGTTTGTATAAAGTTAATAAATCAGAACTTTTGCTCATTGGTGCAACTTCCTAAAAACTATCACTATATTATTTGCTAATTTCCTAGCAGCTGAGCAGGAGATATGCATTTTTTATCAAAGGAAAATTAAGTGTAAAGCTCAGGGAAAAAAATCACAAAGATCAATGCATAAGGCAAAGTATATTAATTTTCTTCAGCACTTACCTTTAGTTTGTTTAGAGATTCAGGATCCAGGTTACGTGCCCAGCTTAACAGCGTCTCTTCCACTTGAGTTAGCCAGTCTGTCATCTGAGCAATCAGCTTCTGTAACTGCATCTTCTGAGTACTGAAATCTTTCAGTGTCTCTTTTGCTGTCTCTGATATTTCTTTGGCATGTTCCAACTTCTGCCTCAAATCTGATTCTATAAACTAAAAACAAAATCTTACGTATTAAGGCATTTAATAATAAAAATGTTTATTATATTAAATGCTTACTGGCAAAATGGAAAGTAGGAAAGCGGCACACAGTGATGATTTTGCTCTCCTTACAGCTTTAACTGGAGATACTTACATACCAACAAAATGTCAACCATTCGGGATTCAGTCTTAGATACACAGTAATCTAAAGAAGGGACACTGACTTATAAAAAGCCAGACTGCAAACTGTCGCAGTTATTATCCACTTCGGAAAAACTGAACAGTTGATATTTTTTCTTTACTTATTTGCCATATATACAGAACATGGCCTACACTTAAATAGCTCCAAAAAAAAGTAAAAATCAATTGGTGAGCAGGCCTTAACAGTGCTGAGACTTAAAGTATCTCAGTGTAAGGCAGGTGAAAATTGAAGACAGTACAAAAAATAAGCTAGAATCTTGCCCATTAACCTGTTCAAAGACAGCAATATGTAAAGTTGTAGTAGATGTTAGCTGAGCACATATCACTAATAAAAGTAAATTCAATCAGTCATAATGTGGTACTATATATAAATCAGATTCACAGAATCCTTTGGGTTAGAAGGGACCTCTGTAGATTCCTTAGTCCAAGTTTCCTGCCAAGGCAGGGTCACCTACAGCAGGTGACACAGAAACATGCCCAGGGGGGTCTTTTCCTTCTCCAGAAGGGGAGACTCTGTGATGTCCCTGGGCAGCCTGTTCCAAAATGTGGGCAAGGCTTGAGTGTTATATTAACTTCTGTTAAAACCTGATATATATCAAGATATTTCCCTGCCCATGGAAATTGCACAAGACAGCTTTTTTTTTTTTTTTTAATTTCTGATGTTAAAAGTTAATAATCTCAAACACTAATTTCTGTTTGAAATCAAACTGCCAAAAAATTCATACTTTGGTTTTGTGACTGCCCTAGAACATAGAAATAAGTATCTGGCCAAAAGTTCAACAGCTCACCTTTGTGTTCATTGTTTCATGCTTTTCTTGTAAGAACTAGTTCAGGGCCCTTATTCTAGTCCACTGAAGAATGACTTTTTGGTTAACAAAGCAAATGAACATATTTTACTGCCTTATAATCCTTTCAAGGAAACGAACTGTGCATGCACTCACGTGTGATGTAGCTTAATGTTGTGCAGTGTAGAGAATATCTGTAGTCTCATATCTCATCAGTTACATTATAAACTATTTCTTCTATTTTGATCTATTAAAAAATACTTGTACAACCCTAAGGCTCAATTACTTTATGACATACTGTTTATACAAAAAAAAAAACAAAAACAAAAACAAGGTTACCTAGAGAAATATGAACAAAGAATAAGTATGCTGCATATAAATAATAATCGTGTATCTGTCACCTTGAAAGAAAAAGGCAGTGCAGGAGAGACAAAAATTTCAGGGGGAATGTTTTCTTAGTTTTTTGAGCACAATCTGTGGTAACCACTGTCTTTATTTTACCTGGAGATCTGCAGGAGGTTCTTGACTATGGGTCAGTTCTTTGAGTTCTGAAATTTTGGAACTAAGTTGCTCCAACTTCAGTTCTTTATCCTTGACTTCAGACTGTAAAAGAGATGTGGTCAAAGTTTCATAACAAACTACAAGAAATTTTTAGACTTTCAGAAGGATGCTCCATCAATTTCAAAATTGAAAGAAAATGTAAACACAGTTTAACAACCAGAGGGAAAACACTGCTGCTCTACTAATTTTGTGCTCTAAAAATCTCCCATCTCTTTTTCCTTATTAGACTCAGTTCAAAGAAATTTTCCCCTCCTTTAAAATAACCATTCACATTATTAGTACTTAAAATGCTCTAAAAGTTTTAGTTTGTTAAAATTGGAAAAATAAAGATGAAAATGTTTCATTTTTATTTTAAGTATTTACTGGGAGTGTTAGGTTCCACTTAAAGGCATGCAGAGTATATTACATGTGGTCTCTGATTTTTATTACAAGCAAGTGAGGTCTTGATAAAAAATTAGACACAGAAATAGGTTTTAACCTTAAAAAGGATTAAAAAATGCTGATATATTTGCATTGCCATATTTGGACCTTGTATTTATAGATCCAAGTTATAAAAAAATTCTACTTATTAAAAACATAATATCAAAATGAAAGTGAAAAATCATAATTTGGAGTTCTGAAATATCAGTATCCCATTGCCCAAAACTTATTTTCTAAAAATTTTGAGCAGATCATTCCAATTAAAAGATTGAACAGTGGACTGCAGGATTAAATTGCTGAAAATACCATCTGCCCTGAATGCCCAGAAGAATATTTAGGGGGTATTTTTTACTAGGGAGGATATAATATTAGGTGGTCAGTCAAGAAAGTGACCACTGATTTGGGCTACAGAAGAGGTACGCTGATTGTTTCTGTCCGTGCTCATCTATTTCTGATTGCTGAAAGGGCAGGACCCTGCTGTCACTGAACGGCTTTTCCTCTTGCCTTTTGCAAAACAAAGTGCAAAAAAAAAAATATTATGGACTATATGTTCTGTGACTGTAAATGTGCACAGAGAGCTCACATCTGCTATTTTGGCACGCCTGCATATCAAGTACATCTGTGGTTTGGGTACTGTCTGCTTTTACTCCAAATCAGTTTTAAGAGCAATGAATTTAGGCGGTCTCATTGCTACGTAAGGCATTCAATAACACTTATGCTGAGCAAAATTATGATTTATTGTTTTATAATCTATCATAATACTTGATTAAATTCACTGTGCATCTTCTTAAAGAGGTAATTTGTTTCAAATGAAGTAGAATATGGCTCAATCAATGATTGATCTGATGTATAATTTAAGCCAATAGACGCAAAATATATCCTGAAGACTACCTAGATTTCTAAAAGAGTTTAACACTACCCAGATATAAAGTCATCATCTAACTGAAATAAAATTCACCTTCTAGTCCAGCATATCTTTTTATTGTGTGGAGGACTACCTTCCTGGATGAGGTTTTAGACACAACTCATTTTTTTGCTAAACTGCAGCTGAAGTTGACTAAAATTTCCATTGGTTTTACTGGAACAGAATTCAGTCTAGAACCAAATATAACTGCTAGGGCCGAAATACCTATGGAGCTTAGATTTAGTAAGATGTACCATTCTTGTTTCTGTCAGAAGCAAACACCTTCAAACAAAAAGGACAGGAATGCTCTCAGCTAGCTGTTGGGTTAGGGTACCACCACTTGAATAGAGGACACAGACAACAGCACAGCATTCTCTCTGTGCTGGACATCACTTGACATTTTGGTCCAGAACATTTTTATCACTGATTTATGGGTAAGAACCTGGAAGTCTTTCAAGAGGATCTCCATTCTCTGACTGTTACTGAAGTTGTTGATGCCTTCATTCAGTTGAGAAATGCACTTATTACACCATCCATCTAATTCATCTCCAGTTTTCAGGATGTCATCCCACAGAGACACGCTTACACTCAGTCGGTCAATGTTATCATCAATTCTTTCAGACACCTTTTAGGAAAGAAGAATGTATCAATACCATTCACAAATTAATTTTAGACTTCTCTATTTTGCAGACAGTTATAAGGCAAGTGCATAAAAAATAATTAGTAAGACTGGGTAAATAATTTTCTTAGATTTAGTTTTAAGTTCTGAATTCTGAATTCTAATTTCAATTTAATTACCCAGATCATAAAACAAGCAAAAATCTTATGTGTCTTTTTCTAAATATTCATATATTTTTTATTGGGAAAGTTTTTTGTTCAAATAAACTTTATCTTTCAAAAAAACTACATTTAACTTTCTTGTATAATGTAGGAATTTGCTACTAAAGCAGTATAAATGCGTAAATGTAAAATATTACGTAGAAATTCTTTGCTGTGAGGGTGGTGAGACACTGGAGTTGATTCTCTGGAGCCATTGTAGATGCCCCATCCATGGAAATGTTCAAGGCCATCTTGGATGGGGCTTTGAGAAACCTGGTCTAGTGAAAGGTGTCCCTGCCCATGGCAGAGGAGTTGGACCCAGAAGATCTTTAAGGTCCCCTCCAACCCAAACCAATCTGTGATTCTGTAACTAGCTTTTATGTTATGTTTCTCTCCTATAGTGATGTCCTTCTCAGCATATTCCCATCTTCTGTGGTTTAGCTTAATGTAATTTACTGCCAAACTTACTAGTCTCGTTTACTTCAATAAAGTATTGATGGTATGCATTATGTGTGAATCCAGCACAAATTTATGCTCGGAACTGTGCAGTGCGAAAATTTAAAGTAGCAGCATTCATACACTCCTATAAGACAACATTTAAAATATATCAAATTGATGTCACAGCTCTGTGCGTACAGTGGATGCCACATCCCTCAGCCTGAGCCTTTGAGTTATACTTTGAAGTAAATTTTACTAAACCATTATGCTCTGAGATCCTAAGAAAATAGAAATATTAACCAAAGTAAGCTTAACCAAACTTCAAGACTGTATTTGGCGTATAAACCAGATTCTTACATCTAGCCATTTGTCCACCATGGAGTTCATATCTGTTTTCAGCGCCGTGGAGTCACAGTTATGCACTCTTTTCAGTTCTGCTAATAAATGTTTTCCTTTATTAGTGAAAGTATCCAGGTCTTTTTGTTTATCACTCAGATCATTCTTGGCAGCCTCATGCTGTGGATACAAATATTTGCTTGTTTAATGAAGCCTTAAAGAAAGAAAGAAAAATCCAGTTCTCCAGGTATCCATCCCTAGTCCTTTGTTACGAATGTGATAATTCTCATATCTAACATTTAACTATTCCACAAAATACAAAGCAATTGACATGATTTTCTCATGAGCATAATCATATAGGATGACTGTTCTTATAAATAAAACACACAAGTGGCAGTAACAAATTCTGAATTCCTTTCACTTGGTAACCAGATATTTTCTGGACTTAAGGAAATTTTTTTTTTTTTAATTTGCCTTTTCATTCTTCATCATTGAATAATTGCTTCAGGGGTTATAGCAGGTTATAGCAGAAGCTGTTGCTAACAAAATTTAGGATTAAAAACCCCCTCACTACTAGATATTCTGGAAAACAAAAGTACAGATGTGTTCTGAAAGGAAGTAGACAAAATCTTCAGGGCAACTAAGTTTGTAAACCTAGGCATAGGGAAATCTTTGAAACACTGTCACTGAAAAGGTGACAACATTTGGAGAAAGAATCACAGTAAATCATCTTAAGCTTTTTTTCTACAGAAAGTACTAGAGAGCAGTACTAACAATAAGCTACTGATCTGGATGCAGTTTGGCCAAAACATTTACTTCACTCCAACTTCTTCAGGCCCAGATGTGGCCACTGCTGCAGCAGTGAGTTCTCCGCAGCCCAAGTCTCAAAGGAATCATGTGGAAGTTACATGAAATTCTTTGTTAGACTGGTGAGCTCTGTTCTGGCTTTTTGTTCTTTTAAGGTATCTATTAGAAAGAGGCCGTAAATACACACAGTTTAGAATAAGGTTTATATAGATCTGACTGAAAGATTTTGCATCAAGAGCTCAACAGGTTTCCAAATTAAATTAACCTCCAAAAGAATGGAAGAAATTTCACTCAGAACTGTTTATCCCTACAGGCTGATGGACAGAAAAATTTAGAATTTTTGAAATACAATCCAGTGAAATTAATGGAATGTTGGGATCCAAATACCTATCTCTGATCAGTGGCCAGTATCAACATTATATGCAATGGAAGAAGTCCTCTTAGGGAAAGAGATAATGCACATCCAAAATGTGTGCAATTCATATTCTTTTGTGGCCTTTCATCTATGCCAAAATTTACCCAATATGGAAAGACAATGAAGTATGTTGACTAGAACTATCCTTTCATACTATGATAGGAATATATTCTCAATGTATTTTATATAAAGAGCTTTCCACTGTTTTCCACTTATGCTTTCCATATATTAACAATCTGCATTTCCATTAAAGTTATAAATAGCAACAACAGATAATAGATCTCACCAAAATGCAAAAAAGGACTATATTCTTTCCTCATCAGAATCAGTACAATTTAAACCCTGAATGTCAGTGTGACAAGATTTGACAGAAATTCAAGGAACTTTAAATACAGCTCAAGGACACCTTTCAAACAAAAAAATCCATCCAATTCAAAAATCATTTGAATTCCCCAAAGGAAAATATATGTCAACACCTTTGATAATGTTCGCCTGACATCTTCATGATCCTTCCAAATGGATTTGGTTACAGAAGCACTGTTAGCACTGTCTATGACTTTTATTACTGTTGACTTCAAGCTCTGATAGTCCTTCATCAGATCGATAAGAACACAGGACTGCTCCTTTCTGTAATATGAAAAAGCTGTGTTAGTACTGCTTGCTATCATGTTTCTGAAGGATAGAGAATATGACACACCAATTCACCATAAGAAAATCAGGATGCAGTGCTAAACAGGAATTGGGCAGCCAAGGAAATATGAATATTTTGGTTTTACAAATCACTGTGGATCCATCACAAACTATCTCACTGAAGAGACAGTGTGTGAATTGCCATCTCATATATATCAGATACCAAAGCAACTGACTTCAGCAAAAGAAAGACTGAAACTTCAATTCAAGCTTCTCAGTTCCTAAGTTTAGCATCTTTTCCACTGGAAAAATCACTATGATGATTGTCCCACTCATAGTTCATTTTTTAAAAAAACCTGTTTCTTTAACATGGAGTGTTTTTGGGTAAAAAGAAGCAGAAATAAAGACTAAAGCAATGCATGCTAAGGTCTGTCTATTTTGTTCTCCAATTGTCAGACACATGCTTTTGGGACTAACACATTATATTCAACTTACCTCCCCTCTCCTGAGAATAAATTAACCTTCTGCTAAAAACAAGCCTAATTTTTTTCTCCCACTCTCTCTCCAGGAAAGCTTATTGATGCCTAGGTAATGGACAGAGGAAAAAAACCCTATTCAATCCATTCTTGGTGTTTATACTGAAGAGAGAGAAACAAAACTAATACTTTGAATATGTTTAGTTGTAAAACAGTGTTTTTCAACGAAAGGATTTTGGGAAACATCACATTATCATGAAAGAGGAGTAACTGTTTTAGGAGCTGGCACTTCTCTGAATGCTCCGAAGAGCTCTCCAAAATAAGTAGATTTAGGAGGGTCTGAAACTGTGTCTATATGAGAGAGAAAACACTGC
The DNA here is from genome assembly GCA_013397175.1 of Platysteira castanea. Lineage (NCBI taxonomy): Eukaryota > Metazoa > Chordata > Aves > Passeriformes > Platysteira > Platysteira castanea. Next base: position 286,113 of record VYXC01010636.1, on the reverse strand, counting down.
TAGTTCTCTTTAAAGATGATCGTGAGGCAGGTAAGACAAAGAAGGGTATGATAAAGCATTCTCTAGTTTCTTTAGCTTCTTTCATTATCAACTTCCATTGATAAAACTGATCATCTGATCATGTATCATATACAATTAGTGTAACTGATTACACACTAATGATTATTATGAAACTTTTCCCTTGGGCAGACAGAAACACTTAAATCTAAAAATTATTTAGGACCACTGAATACAGAATTGTCAGAAACACACACCCAGTAAAGAATGAAAACATGTGCTAGAAGAAGAATATGTGCCAGCTAGAGTGATAGAGAAAAATCCAGTGGAGATTTATTATCTTTCAGGAGAATAAACAGTAACATGCAATACAGCATGTATGTAATAAAAAGTATATCTGTCAGTACTCTACTGAGGACCTATCTGTGGCTTTATTAATAGCATAAGTACAACTGGTACAAATATTCTTGTTAAGAATGTGTCTTTATCTTCTACTCAGTATTTAACCTTCAAGCCCTGCTCTTCATTGTAACTAATATACCAAGAAGATATTACATGTAATAACTGTGTCTCTTTCCCCATCTTCTCCTATCTTATCTTAGGATAAAGATCTACTTACTTTTCTTGTATAGCTTTCTTGGTATCCTTCCACAGAGATTCTAAGCGATTTATCTCTCTGTCAGTCTCAGGAGCAAGTGTGATATCTTTTTGGGCTATTTGTTTTGCTTTGTCCATAAGCCACTGGAGCTCATGCTGGTGAGAGTTCAATTCTTCATCTAACTGGTTAAAGATCCTCAATCTGCAAGTTAAAAGACAGGTTTCAAATTTATTCAAATCTTCACTTTTTTTTTTTGCAAGAGAGAAAGAAAGAATTAAACAGTTGTTGTTAGTGTTACTGTGCATAAAATTCCCTTTTTCTAAAATTTCCTACAATAAAACATTATTTGGGGGCTTTTTTTCTGCCAGAACTGGGCTCAGAATGTGATTTTTCTGATACATATACTGCTATACAATCATACAGATATATATGTACCTCCCCCTGAAACAGTCACCTGGGAAATATACTCAGATATTTAGATTAATATTTTATTACAATCAGTGTTTTTAATTCCATCATCCCACGTACAGTCTTCAGTTCTGCAAGGGTAGAGATAGTTATGGTATACAGGATTTCTAAGAGCTGTTTGGATCTTAGATTCATTTGGACGCAACGTATTTTCGAGACACAGACTTTCATGACTGTTCTTTCAATATAAAAAATTAGCAGGAGTTGCTTAGTGTTTTGTGCATCCAAATAGTTTGCATACTTACAAAATTTTATTAAGTAGATACATACGCTTGGCAAGAAATGAAGTACCCAGGAAGAAAACACACACATGCCTCCAATGAATCATGAAAGGTCCAGAGACTGCAGTCAAGTATGAAAGTGCCATTGTTCTTACCTTTGCTGGAGGGCTTGTAGTGTTGTCTCCTTCAGGCCCTCCCTGTCAGCCTTTTCCTCAGTATCTTCAATGCTCTTCAGTAACTGTTCTTTACGCTCCATGAAAGATCTTTGCAAGGCTTCAAGAGCTTCTGCCTCACTTTGTTTGGTTCCCAGCAGGTTTTGAACTGCCTCCACTCCCACACCCAGGTTATCCACCATAGCCCTGCAGGAGGTCCTCTGCCCGGAAACGCTGTGTTTCAGATGGTATTGAGCTTTAGTAAGGGAACCATCCAAACTGACAGCATCAGATTCCAGCTTGTGAAGATCATTAATAACACCATTGAGTTCCTTCTCCAATAATTCAGATTTAGCTTTATCCATATTTCCTGTTTTCTCCACTGTCTGCCTCAGCTGGTGGAGCACTCCTGATGCAGCACTGTGGAGCTCCAGGAATACTCGCAACTGATCTAGGGCATCCTGCCTTTGACTAGTTATTTGACTTGCCTCCTGGAAGATCTGAAAGCAATCTTCAGTCTTTCCCTGCAACATTGGCTGGTCCTCTGGGCTGCTGAAAGAACCCAGTTTCTCTACATGTTCCCTCAGATTTTGTAACTCTTGTTTCTTACTTTCAACTTCCATTAAGTGGTTCTATGGGAAAGAAATAAAATAGAGCTGAGTTTCTTCTTCAAATCAAGAGCTCAAGAAACATTTTAGTACTGAACTTACGAGTGGAACAAGTACTACTGAGGGGTTTTCAGTAGGAATAGTTCAGTGTTACAATTTTGCTTTAAACTTGACAAATAACAGAAGTCTGTATATGACTGCAACAGCATGCTGGTTTTCAAACAAATAAATTACTTGCTAGATCTAGATGAGTATTTAGCCAAATGCACTGTACAATTTCTCCGTCTTTAATAATTACATCTAAAAGTTTACCTTATTGTGAGATGCAGCTAGTTGTTGATCAGCCATGTTTATCTCTGAAGTGGCTTGTAGTTCAGCAAGAAATTGCTTAATCCAGTCTGAAAACCTGAGCAGGAGCTCATCAAACTGCCCATGCTCAGCAACAAGTGATTGAAGGAAGTTGATCCTATAGAATGTCAGATGTAAATATGAAAGCACTTGATGCAATTTAATCACTGCCCATAACCAAACCCACAGCTAACTGGTCAGCATTAAAATCAATGCCAGATGCAAGAAAAATAGAAATTACTACTTTATTTTGCCATATTAATTTCTTAATTCTGGGGAATAACATGACATTTGAAAGCACCTTTTCCACTCTTTTACTTATATCAGGTGTAAGAAATGCCCCAACCAACCAAGGTATATTCTCCAAATTTTCTTTATGGGTGCAATCCCAGAAAAGAGAATGTCATTGGTGGAAGCTAAACTTTAATTATCCGTCATAGCAATTCTGTTTGCCCTATCATCTGAAACACTGAAACAAGGTGAGAGTCTCATGAATTTAGGCAGGGGGTGAGGAATTTCATGCTCAGCTTTCACTGAAATAAGCAAGGGTAAAGTCTGATCAGAGGAACACAGTTCAAAGGAAGAATGTGTCCAGAGGAGTACTCAGCAGAACTAAGTACCCGAGTACCAAGTCTAAACCTTGACCTTAAAAAAGACCTTGTCATCTGCATTCCCATTTCCCTTAGAAATTTCTCTACCTGATTTTCGACATGTAGAAGATCATTATATTGTCAAAAAATCATATTGATAAAGCACCTAAAAGATTATGTCATTGATCAGTATCTATTATGTAAGCTACATTAAAAATAGTGAATATGTGTATTTATCATGGAAAGAATCGAGATCTAATTATATAATATACAGTTTGAAATAAAGAAGACAGTTCTTCTGACCTGAACACAAGCCAGCAGCGTAACAATTGAGCATTTATAGCATTTATGGCAAATCAGAATTTCAAAGTGAGTTTAAAAATACAATAGTGTGGTTTTGCACAAGATGAAAAAATCAAGAACAGATTATTAGAGATTTTGGAATTTACTTGGGAAATTGTGACTGAGGAAATGCAACATTGCCTTCATTTCTTGCCCCACATTCCTTCAAACAGACTCTTCTACCAAAAAATAGGGGGAGTGTATGTCAAAAAGACAGCATCATGAATGTGTGGGATTTTCCACCCCCCATTCCTGGGAGTTCAGGATTGCTATTGATCTAAAACCTTTGTTTTCCTAATGGTAATACTGTAAAAAATATGTTTTGGGCTTCCTCATCTGGCTATTGGTTACTTTAACATATAAAAAACACTCTGAAGCACAAACCTTTTATCCACAATTTGTGGTAAAGCTTTCCACCTCTCATCCAACTCTTCAAATTTTTCTTTTATTGTTTTCACACACTGCTTTGAAGCTGTTGGAAATAGCGACTCATTTAACTGTGAAAGGCTCTCATAGACTGAAGCATGAGACTCAATATCAGCTCGCAAATCCTGGGATAACAATGGAACACAAAACTTTTAGATTAAGCATGGCACCATATTATGCAAAATAACAAAAACTACTAAAAAAACAGCTACGGATTTCCAGTACAGCACTTCGAGACAAGTGAGTGACCAGTCAAATCCTTGGAGAAACTGAGGCCTATTAGGACAAGGAGGTACTCAACACCTCTCAGACAGCTAAATCTGCAATAGCAATTCAGTAGGGATTCATCAAAGTTGGGGTTTTTTTCTCCTTCAGGACAAAGGGTGACCTTTCCATAGAGCTCTATTGTATGATGGCAGTGGCTAACAGCAGGACCACATTTTGCAATGTATTTTGTGTGCAGCAAGAGAATTGTGAGGAAATATTGCAAACTGGTCCAAACAAAGCAAAACAAAATCCAAAAACACCCAAACAAAAACCCTCAACAACAACCAACCAAACAAAAAAACTAATCCCCAAACAAAAAGCCATTAACAACAACAAAACCCCCCAATCCCCCAAATAAACTTCCTTTTCTTCAGTAATATTTATAACTGACAACTTGGACAACTTTGCTTCAAGAAAGGTATAAAAGATGTTACATTGGCCAACTGCTTCATATTCATCTAAAAACAAATGGCAAAAGTTCCAAGGGAAGGCATAATTTAGAATAGGATGAAAGTATTGTGTTTGAAAAAAAATCAGAAAAAAGACTTCCATTGTGATTTCAAAACTTTCGAGCATTTTTTCATCTGACAACCTTTTCTCACATGCAAAAAAATCCCAAGTATCCTGAATAAAGGAATTTCTCTAGAGAAAGGATCTTCAAGTTGGGTTAACCCATGACACAAGTAGACTGTAGTGGTTTTGTTCGCATTTTTATCTTCTGTGAGATAAGAATTAAGAGGAATGCAAAGCAAGCTCCAAACTTTAAAGAATATGAAGAAGTTTATTACTAACAGAATTAAAAGTAAAAAGAAATAATAAGGAATTAAAGCAAAACCCCTTTTTCCTCCAGCACTTCCCCTTTTTACCTAACTCACACAAAGGATAACAAACTATGATTTTGGGCAGTATTATATTTCTTAAAAGTCTCTCCACTATTTAGGAAAAATGGTTTTCTTTTCCTTCACGTGGTTTCCAAACTGCTCAAAGGGCAACAGACCCGCCCAGAAATTCTGCTGCCGTGAAAGACATCTCTCCCATGAATCTTGCAGTCTTCCCATAACTGCCAGCATGGGCCACACATGGGTGTTCTTTTTTAAGGATAAGCAAATTCTAATTTAAAAGCAACTGCTCTCTTCTTCACAAAATCTCTAGAAGTCTCTTCTAGCTCCGAGGTGACCTGGCAGTGTCACTTTTCTTTTTCCCACAGGCTGCACACAAAATTTTCTTCCCCCCATGTCTTTAAGTAGATTAAAGAGAAAAGGACAACTTGTGATATTACAGATTTTACCACGGCCTGAAAAAAGTACTTTTAAGCTTCGCGCTGGGCACGACTCCGCCCTCTTTTTCCATCACCATCTTCAGCTCCGTCTACCATGATTTACATTATCTTTCCCTCTGACCTTGAAGTCACCATGATTTTCTTCGGGCTTTATGTTGGAGACAAAGCCTCTTTCCCTTCATGCTGCTGGCTCCTCAGCTCGACTCTGGCTACGTTGGTTGCAGGAAGCTCTATCGGCTCCTGCCACATCTGCGTGGGGCTGCGTGGTGGGGGGACGAGGGGGGAGAGGGGTCTGGTCACCAGTCCTTAAAAGCCGCTCCGAGTGGCATCGGCCATGCAGCAGCTTAATGGTTGTTTTCTCAGCTGCCCACGGCTCTGAAGGGGTTCTCCTGCAGCTACCCGGGGCCGTGCCCCGGCGCCAGGGGAGGGGAGGCCCGGGGCCACTCCAAGAGATGGAGTCCGGGGTCCATTTTTCCTTGCTCCCTGCAGGAGGCTCAAACACCAAAGGGAAGTTCCTGCATCTCCCCATGGTTTAAATATGTAAATTTTGAGAAGCATTATTGGTCTAAAAGACTGTCCATCAACTCAGGTTCAAACCACCACACAGATCCATGTCCTTCCTCAGTAGATAACAGGATATACCAAGGCACCTTTTTCTTTTCCCTTGAGCTGGCATATTACAGTTAAAAGTAATAGTAAAGTGATTGAGAAATAGCAAGTGATAATGTAATACTTCCTAGGAGATTTCCAAAGCCCAGAATCAATTGACTTGTCAGACTATAACTAAGGAATTCCTTCCTTTAAAAGACACAGAAATACACTAGGAAATGTAGGGGGACAATATTTCAGTTGAAACATACCTGCAGTGCTTGCAGTTCACCTTCCAGATTAACTCTGTCGGCGGAAACATACTGCTCTGAAGGCCTGGCTGTAGCTTCACACCCCTCCAACCAGGCCAGGAAGGCAGACAGCTCCTTCTCCTGCCTGACAAAATCACAGCCTGGAGTTACCAAGTCATCCTCTCAGTCTCACACAGAGAGCACAGGAAGGTCTCTGTGTCCATCACAACAGCTGTGAGAGTTTACTCACTTCTGCCACTGAGCCAGAAGAGTCTCTAATAAGCTCTGTTTCTCCTTAGCACTTTCCAGCACTTTTTCATATTCCTGCTGTAATGCTGTGACCTCCTGAGCAGCTTTTTCTTTGTTGGCCACCTTTCGGACACCGGCTGAGAGAGAGGCCAGAGGGTTGCTCAGTTTTTCCACAGTATGACAAAGGTCCTAGTGAACATGTAAAAGAAACAGAAGTCACATACATAAACCATAGAGGTATGGTAACAATGGTGGGAAAAATTCTGTAGTCCTACTCATAAGTTTGACAAAATGCTACATCCATCAGATCACGAAGTCACTTCATAGCTTAGATATTGCTCAGGTCCACCCTAGGTACACGTGTTCCAAGCATATCAATGAATTAAGCTTGCAAGGGCAAAAGACACTCCTAGGAACAGTGCTAAAGAAAAAAACTCCTCAACAGAAGAGTCAGACCTTCTGAATGGGCATGCGACACAGCATCATCCCTGTAGGACAAAGCTCCAAATTCAGGAAAAAGCTTGAGATTCCCTAACATGTGTCTAAGAGTTGCTCTAATTTATACAGAGTAAACTTAAAACCTCACTCCAACAGGTAAGGACTACCAGACTTGCAGCCAATGTCATGACATGGGAGAAGCAGGGAAGAGTTACTTGGAACTTCTGTCAGCATTAGCTAAAGGTCCTTTTCATAGAAATGACATCTAATGTTAACTACATTTTCCAGTGTTGCTGTTTCTAGAAAGCTGGGAAACTTGTCCATATGAAAATGACTGAAATGCAGTACAATGAGTTAGAAAAGCACAAAATGAAACAGATTTAAGATCATGAAAGTTCCAACTCACAGGTGTGAAACAGTGATAACAATTGCAATGGTTATAATTACAAGAAATCATATATAGGAGGCAAAATGAATTATACAGGAACAAGCTGCTGATAATTTCAGATCAAGATATTTAATTATCATGATCCCCAAAAAGACTTTATAAGAGCATACTTAGCATATTCATAATGTTTAAAAGCCAATAAAAATGGTGATTACAAGTGCTGTCTGAATAAATTCCCCATATGCAAAATATTTTTCCTCAACTAGTATCAAGCTTTTTTGAAGCAGATAGGTCAGGTCCCCCTTGAAAACAGCCTTTGCAAGCAGTTACCTCTTAAGTTAGAAGACATTATATGCATTTTACTGCAAGAAAAATATAACTAAATTTTTTTGTAATATTTTCTTAGAAAGGCTATGATTGTTGTTGAAAAAATGTATCAGAACTTACAAACAGAAATACTGCACCAAACTCCCTGAGATGGGATTATTTGTAGTTTGAATACCAATTCAATATTTTCCTTTTGTAGTGGACTGAACCAAATATCCAAATACCCATGGATTCTAGCATGACAGGTAAAGTTTTCTGAGTTGAAACTCTGTCCAGTCTCTTCATTGCCCAAGAAAAATTACTTTCAAGGATATATTTTCTTTAATCACAGGGTTTTCATGAAAATCTTAACAGAAAAATGTCTAACAGACTTGTTTCTTATCTTCTGTTTTTCATAATGTTTTAGATGTATAAAGTAAAACCAGTAACCTGAAGTGTTAAGTGGTACTTTTAGGCTTTCTTTCCCCCTAGACTGGGGAAGAAACTTTCCAAGCCTGTCTGAAATGGTGACAAGAAATAGCTGAGGAAGTACTTAACCCTTCCCTGGGGCTGCCCATACAGACAGGCAGCCCTTGCCTCCTTCTAATAAAAAAACAGCTATGGATTTCCAGTATAGCACTTCGAGACAAGTGAGCGAGCACATCCTTGGAGGAACTGAGGCCTATTAGGACAAGGAGGTACTCAACACCTCTCAGACAGCTGATTCTGCAACAGCAATTCAGCAGATTCGCCCTGAGCTGTGTGGCAGCAGGCAGCCCCTGGTATGGGGGTCACTGGCATTTCTGTAGGGAGGTCAGTGTGACAGCGTGTCCCTGGAGTCAGTGCCAGGAATAGCTGGCCACTTGCTCACCGTGCAATCCTGAAGGGCTGCGTATGTCGCTGCTGCCGAAGAGCACGATGTGAGAGGCTCAGCTAGCTTAGCTTCAAATTCAGACACTGACTGCTGCACCTATGAAAAAAAGGCAAACCAGAAGCTAAAACCAGCAGGAATTACATAAATTATTCTTTAAATAACATCTTTTAAATGTTTGCTGCTAAGAGAATTTTATATCCTAAGCCTTTGTAGTGCTGAGTCCCTTTTGAAGTTAAAAGATGCTAACAATGCTCAGCTCCTCCCGGCTGGGGCAATAATAATATTTCAATTATTTTCCTTACAACCTTCTATCAGCTAAAGATTGAAGTGTTTATAAGATGTATACATATGGTTCAATAGTGCAATATCCAGGAGAATCACGTAGGTTTTCTAGAAGATAATTTTTACAGTGTTTATATTTTACTGTCTTTCTGAAACTGCCTTTTAGGTAATTCAAAGCACAAATTTATGTATCTAGGTCTTGCAATTACCTTACAAATCTCCTTATTTATTTTAGTCCATCCTATTACGATATGCATTTTATATGCAATTTTGGACAAATATAGAGTAGTTCTATAAGTTGCTGCAAACAATCCATTAGATTTTGCATAGTCTACCTGTTTAAGACTTTCTTCGTATTTCTGTTGTGCTGATGCATTCCCTGTAATTGTTCCTTCCAGTCTCTGTGCATGATCTCTCAACTCTTCCCAATACCTTTTGACCTGAGTCAGTTTGGCTTTAATATGTGCACGTTCTCCAGAGGTAACAAACTGGGAAAAAGACTTGGCCTCCTCTTCTAGATTTGAGATTCCAGTTATTTTACCATCTATCTCTTTATTAATAACCTAAAATGTAAAGTAATAGTAAAAAGATTCACAATAAGTTTTTAATTATTAGAACAGTATTTTCCAAATGCTTTTTTACCTGAGCTACAAAAATCCTTCATCAAAAAATTACTTAAGAAGAGAGTTCATTGACCACTTGAAATAACTAGTACCAAAGTCTTTAATATGACCTGTAAATATGCTTTTTCTTCTTGAAACTAACACTGACAAAGGTTTAATATACAGACTTCTCTAGAACCAGCATGTATGAAGAGCAATTAGAATTGGCTGAGGTGCATATTTTCATAAGCAGACATGATGGTTCATATTTTAGCATTTCTTACTTCACAGGAAAGTAGTACACAATTCTAAGATTCAAAATAAACTGAAGATGAAAAAACATGACTGTGTAACTGAAAAAAGTATTGTTAAGGAGCTGAACCCTAACATTTGGTTACTAAAGTTTAATAGTCTTTCAAGGACTTAGAAAATAAAACATGCCAGAATTTGAAAAACAGTCGAGATCGTTTCCATTTTCTAATTTAAAATACTACAGGACAATAAAGGATAAATTTAACTAGACCATAAGGTAGGGTGAGTGTGCCCTTAGGCAGAAGATTAAATAAAGAACCACATTACAGTATAAACAGGAAACCATGAAACAAGGGTGATAATGGTTTTTGGCAGTTTTCATCTGTCTTGTATCTCAGTTAGCAAATGCATAAAGACAACCTTGCACTGGCTTTACATTTTAGCAACCGCATGACAGCAACTGTCTCCTATTATTTTGCCCTTGTCTCCTTACAAATTAGAGGCAAACCTGGCAGCTACATCACCCAAAAAGAAACTTATAGTGCTTCTCATTCAGTGGATATTTATTCAGTTGGCACCAATGAACTTGGAAATACGCATTTTTCCACAACAGCTTTTTTTTTTTTTTAAATTAATGCTGATGTATCATGTCCATGGAGTTCTCAAAAGCAATGGAGAACACCCATTGGGAGAGATTTGAAAGATCCAAGTGAGTTCTTTAAAACTGAAATAGGCAATAGCATTTTTAGATATAAAAATGTTAAGATATAAAAATGTTAAGATGTGTATGTATATGAAAGCAACCAAAAACTTTCTTGAAAATGCACTCTCAAAGCCTAGGTAGTGCCCAACATCTGCTATAATTGTGATAAAAAATATGGTCTCTTTCTTGCCATTATAAAGCTCAGGAGTGGCTTACTGCAGCATTCAGTCAAAAATTAGCAGGGTGACTGTCAGAAAAAAAATGTGATGCTATAAGAATTTATAGTTTCCCTTTATGCAATATATTCTGAATTAATTTGGATTATAAAATATCTTTTTTTTTTTTTTTTTTGCATGAGAACATGTTGCTGAGGAAAAATACCGGATTTGCAGCCCTGAAGCTGAAATTATCTAACAATGCAGCAGATACAAATGAGGCAGTGCTTTCTCACTCCTACGCTATTCTGTTAAATTCACTCAGTTACATAAAAGAAGGTGGATAATTGAGGCTTTCAAACTCTCACTGAGTCTGCCACCAATGGTAACTACTTGTGATAACTGTCATTTTGTTCCACCAGGAATTTCAGAGAAATGTGTAGGTGAAAATCTGGCTCTGTTGAAGTCACTGGGGCTTTGCAATCAACGTCACCAAAAGTACAAAATTACCACCACCATGTAGGATAATTACCTTCAGCTGACCCCAGGCTTTTTATCTGGTCAGCCAAAGGTATCAAGGAGCACACTATTTTTTAGACATTTGCCCTATGTTGAAATGTTCCTTATAATGTGGTGTCCTAGAAATTATGAACTAAGTATGCTGATTAGTGTTGTGACACACTCATCAGGAAACTTAAAACAAAACATAAAAAATTCTTCAAAATCAGGCACAAAGCAATGCTGCTGAAGTAAACCTCTAGTTATGTCCATGCATTGGAGGTGAGATGACTCGTTTCACATATCACAGCTCATAAAGCTCATTAGTTCACAATGATGTACCCTACGCCTCATATGGAGGATTTTCTCTGTTTTATGTCTGTTCACGCAGGTGTTCATAAACATCTGCTGACCATGGTGTTCAAATGTGTAAGAATTATGATGGAATTTTCAGAAACTTTCAATGCAGTGTAAAAATCACTACTTATCTGCATCTATAGTAAGGAACAAATATTCTGGGAACTTGGTTGGAACAGGCTAGTAGGGCTTAAGAAGGCTCCATTTCGATAGACAAGAACTGACACACCGTAATGCAATATTAGCATCACTTGATGCACTTATTTTCCATCTTAAACAAGGGAATCCTGTCCACTAATTATTTAAAAGCAAGACAACACAATAATGTATGCCAGTGGAATAACTGCATATATATTATTTCATAAGGAAACTGTTCTTGAATTGCTGTGGTGATGAAGCAAGAATTCAAGCACTGTTTTGTTCTTCAGCGATGAAGTCAAGAGATTTCTTTATTTTGCCTTTGTAAAGTTGTGAACAAATGAAGAACAGGAAAATCTGTTGATAAACAGTTTCTGTCACGTGAAACAAGTGCCTTATGGGATCTTTGGAAATAGCATCAAGCTGGTCTGCAAGCAGCTGCACACCTGTGCACCTTCTGAAGAACAAGTAGATCACAGAAAAAAGAAAATGGCAATGTGCACTACCTATTGAAAAACTCTGCACCCTTAGAAACATGCCGTTCCAGAGAAGGTATGTTTTCATTTTTTGGAAGGATACAAAGTCAGCCCTTGAAATGCAATGCTTGGAGACAATATGCACCTCAGTCAGCAATTCGAAACTAAATAAACCACTGTGTATCTACAGGAATGTACAGAGAATTTAGACAGTGCAAATACAGTAACAGTAAATGTTATGTAGGTTTTCAAGCTACCAAGAGCAACAGTTTCTTTATTAATTCAGCATAAAAGGTACATAAATCGAGTTATAACTTTAGCTTGCAAGATTAAAATCAAACTCTATAGCCACTAGCTGATGTATGTTTTAAAAAACCCTTGTATTTATGTAGCTATTTTGTACACCAGTCGAGATTACTTGAAAAATAAGAAGGGTATAAATTATGTTTTAACCATACCCACAAAGATTTCATATATGTAAACTAAACACTAAAACAGCAGGCAGCCTGTAGGAATTTTTCTTTAGTTTATGTAAGACCTTACCGCTTGGTATATTAATGTATAAAATGTGCCATCATTTCATTGTGGTAGTTTTGAAACATGTAAAATGTCCCTTCTCCCATTTGGCTTCTAGCAAAGTAACAGATAAATGGGCTTTTAACACTCAACGTAACAACAACTAATCACCTTGATTTGGCTGATCTGTGTGTCCAAAGGAGATGATGATGTTTCCAAAGTTTCCAATTCTTTTCCTTGTTCAGCTATCCAGATGGACAGAGCTTCAAAATTATTGCCAAAATGATCCCACTTGCTTTTCACCATTTCCATGCTTTTAATACTAAAATTAACCAAATCAATTAGAGAGAATAAACAGTTTAATATAATGAAGCTGCCCATAATCTTGCTAAAATAAAAATGGAACTTATTCAGTCTGCAGGAGGGTCATTTAAAAAAGTCCTCACTTTAGAGGACCAAATTATACATTAAATTCAAACAGGGTTCTCTCTTAGGCCACGCACCAAAAGTCAAACAATTGCATTAGCCATAGTGGGGACATCAAGAGGTAAAAGATAGCACAGCTTTATTCATCAGCCGTACAAGAATCTCACCATAGAAGGAAGAAAAAGGAAAAGGAACATCAACAGAATGAAATTTCTATGAAATTATATAGAATGATGATCATATCAGAAATCTAAATATTTAGATAACTGAGTGCATAGATGTTCATAATTTAGTCCTTAGACCAGAATGATTAAAACCAGTGAAATGTGGACATAACACATAGTCACCAATGCTTGACTGCTTTATTCATCTTGCTTTTTTGGAACAGCAATCTCCCTGTCTTACAGGAAGTTTGTGTTTGCTGTGGCAATGATTTCATATCAAGCCAAAGAATCAACAACAAATGTGACTCAACTCCCTCAGAGTTAATATTTTTATATTCTTTGAAACATACATTATAGGTATGTTAAACAAAGACAGATTATGACTGATTGTTCTATGTCACAGACTGCAAACAAAGCACCTTTTTTTGTCACAAGTAAGAAGTCTAAGGCCATTATACAAGGCCTAACAGCATTAACTTCCAGTATACAAGTTTCTGCTCCTTTCAAGTAATTGAAACCAGTGCTAACGTAGGCCCTGCACACAGCTTGCAAAACACACATTTTCTATTTCACTGAAAATATCAAAGTTTCATCATAAAAGTTGGAATAGTACAAAATTTCAAAATACATTTTCCTTCTAAATATAGCCTAAAAACCATTCCATGGTAAAAAGTTTTAAACTTTTTCCCCCCTCATTAAAGCTAGAGGAAGCTTTAAGAAAAGATGTAGCCTAAAAATGTAAAAATTGGCCTTTTTTTTCTTATTTATTTTCAAACTTTAAAAAAATAGGAATGTCAACAGCCATTTACTGATAAGAGTGTATGCAAATTCAAGTTATTCATAGGAAAACAATGTGCAAAAAATATTTCATTCAAGTCCAGCCCATGAAAATACAGCTGGAAATCAGAATCAAAGGACCAAATCTGTGGCACAACTGCTGTTGTATGCCTTCATTGTAGTGTTAAGAAAGCCACAGACTTTAAAGAGCATAATCCCAAACACACTGCACAGCTCTGCATGATCTCCTTGGAAAACAGATGGGCTAAGTTCTTACAGTAGCTGACTGTGGAGAGCTGCTCAAACTTTTCTCTTCTTTTCCTGTTCATCAGCATACTTATGTACCTTATGAGTTTGGAATACCCTCACTTTGAATTACTCAGCCAAGATTTTTATTGATGATGCAAGTTAAAATATAACCCTTACACGCTTACTAATATGTTATGTAGATACACTATACACTGTTGTACGTGTTTGTATCTTTACAGAAGGTATTTAGTTTTTTATTATCTGTCACACTACCACAGACATTCCGTATAATCCACACATTCAACTAAAACCTATTTCATAGCTACACTGAAAGGCTATATCAATGATGACTTCCAATTAAAAATAGATGACTTTGTCTTAAAAGTGAATATTCATTGTTGGATGGGTGAATTTCTTGGACTGAAAAATCACAATAGTTTTCTCTCTAATACTGGAGAAAATGACTTGTAAAGTACTTAGCAAGAGATGGTAGAATTTGACTGCAAATCATTTTAACACTTTGTATTGGAGAAAGCTTTATATAAAAGGTCAGATCACCATTTACTGTACAGGCTAGTTATTCTGGTTTATAGCTGTTCTTTCACATAGAGAAGAAAATGGCACTAAATTAAAATCAGATCAGCACGACAGTGGTCATTACAGGGGAAAAAACCCCAATTATTTGGGCATTGCCATTTGGTCATATTTTCTTTGACTTGTGTATCAGATCTAGTGTATGCAAAAATACTGATTTCATACATACACAGAAAAGTATGTGAATAGGGATATTGTGAGAATAGCAACATTCTGAATTTGAGTAACAAGCTCAGTAACTGAATTACTCATTTGAGAGAAGGGATGAAATTTTTAGAAAGACAAAAAGCTACAAAATTTATCAAGCCTTCCTTGGAGTTTAAACCTTTCATTTTGAAACAAAATCTGAAAAATGATGCCTTTGTTTTTTTTGCAGCAGAAGCAGCTTTTGATATTGCCCATGAAATACAATCTGGGCATTCACCTAAGATGAAGGCACTTCTTGACACTCCTATAGAGAAAGTGGAATACTGAAAACTGAGGCAAATGTGGTAAATGTGCTGCTCTAATACTCAAACTGAGATTTTTCTTTCCAAAAGAGTCCAGTACCTCAAGAATGAGCTCAATTATCCCTTCTTCACAAGACTGGGGCTTAAAGACAAGTGTCAGGTTAAATATAACTAATTTTTATGAACTACATAGTATTAAAAGAAAATATTTTGTTTGTTTACACACACTCTTTTGACATATTTGGTACCGTAACTTGGTTACTATGCCAGAGCAAGCAGTAAATGACAGAACTGATGAGACAACACAAAATGCTGACAAGATATTCTAGAAATTTGATACAATCTTATAGTGAAGAATAAATATTAGGACTTGTTAAGAACATACTCTTCTTCAAGAGTAACTTCCACTTTTTTCACTTGTTCTTGGATTGATTTTGCCTGATGCTGAAGGGACTGCTTGTTCTTTGAACCAAGCTGTATCTCAGAGGAATTCTTCACCAAATTCTCAGCCTGTACTGCCATTGCTTCAGTTTGCTTAGAAAGTTCCTGTAAGGATGCAACATGTATTAATACAGCTATAAACAGTTTAATATAGTTACACAGAAAGTATTTTTCCTCAATGTTTGGGGTTGGAAAAAAGTACCTGTGTCCTACGTGCAATTTGAATGTGTAAATACATAAAAACAATCTCTGAAGACAGAAAGAATTTTGTATTGCATTTAAGAAAAGTTCATTTGAGCAAACTAGATTGAATTAAATTTATCAAGGAAAGCTGTATGTGCAAAAATTTTTAAGTCAAATAATCAAAGTTTCTTCTATAGCTCTTCAAGAAATTTATTTTTGCATTGCAGAGATTATATGCATCTTTACTCAATTTTTAAATCCTACCATTTATGAAGTAGATTTTGCAGTATCTCATATTTTTTACTTTCATTTTGTTTAGCAACCATTTTCTGTCACAAACATTAAACCCCCACACCAGAACAATGGATGCTGAGCATAATCAATATAGGTAAAATTTATTATTGGCTTCACCAAAGTTTAACAGCAGTGTGTAAACCATGGCACTTAGGAAAAACAAGCACTATTATTACTTCTGTAGTAGTAAATAAAATGGGCTGGGATAATTCTGTGTTACTAAGGGCAAATGCCATGTTATAGCTTATGTCCATAGGGTAGAAGTTTCTCCTTTTTGTTCTCAGGGCTAAGAGTGCTCTTTGTCACATTCCAGACAACCTTGCCAAAGTGCACCCTATTAATGTTGATATGCAAGTGCTCAACACTGGATTACCAGCATACACGGTTATTGAGCATAAAATGGGAAGTCCCCAAAATAATTTTAACTTTCATACGTATGCTTCAGATGCAGACTTAGAGAAATCCTTCACTTTTTTTTAATAAAATGACTTTTTACCTCTAGACAGTTTATGCAGTCTCTCATCTGTATATGCAATTTACACTGGCATTAATGGGTAACCATGCAAATGTTGAAGGCAATACACTCAGCACATGTCAGCAGGCAAGGCAGAAAGACACCTCAGGCCCTGCATTTCACACTGTCAGTACCTTTGTCTGATCCAGTTCGGAGGAGAGGCTCTCTAAACTGCTAAAGTTTAAGATACGTTCAAGTACAGAGCTTGCTTGATTGAGATATTTTACTACTGTTTCTTTGTCTCTTTCAAACTGCTCCCATTTATTTATTGTGACCTAAAAAACAGACAAACGAAATGAAAAAGGAACACAAGAAGATCAAAGGGGAGAAAACAAGATTTTCATTGTACGTTACTGAAAAAGGAAAAATGACAGTCTTGATGTAAAATAAAATAATTTTTTTCTGAGAAGTCATCTACTCAACAGTGAGTGGATGAAACTCTTCTAAACCAAATAAAACTTTTTCCTTGAACTTTCGTTGATTCATACTATGCTATGCTAAAAAACCCCCTGTTCTCTAAGTTGCCAGCAATATTTAAATCTTGTATTTGAATGTCCCGTAAGAAGTCTAAAGTAATACATGCAGAGAATTATAGTGACAAGTAGTCAAAATTATCAAAAGGATTTTCAAATTCTTTAATGAAATAAATTACAGTAAAATGGTAGAAGAAAATCCCTACTCATAGGAAAATCACACATAAGGACCTATCTGGTCTCTTCTGATAATGTAGAATTTTGATTAACATATAGCATTTAATTAGTAGTCACAAGAACTGTGACAGCTTAAACAATTATTTTCTTGATTCTGAAGCACAGATTAAGACTTTATAGATGGGAATTGTTAAGAGAAAAAAATGGGTTTCAATAATAAATGCTTACATTAATAAGTTATTTGAGGTTTATTGATCATGTTTCTCATCTTGTGTTTTCTCATGGGAAATAGTTTTGATGACTTGAAACATTTGGATGGAATGGTGGCCATTTAGACTAACATTCTGCTTAGAAAAATGTAAAGGGCAAACCACATATGGATGCAAGAAGCTATAAATTCTAATCCCAGTTCAGTCAGCGATTAGTTATACAAGCTGAAGCAATCCATTTGATTTCCCTGTGACTTTCTCCCTCCTTCTTTAAATTTGGGATCACAGCATGTATTTCACACAGTAGTTGTGAGGATTATATTTGCACATCAGGTGTTACTAACCTAATATCCAGCCTAAGGACACTCAATTAAAGAGCAATGTCATCTTAAGTAACCAGAAAAGAGACATCTAAAAATTAATTCACAGATAAATTATTTAAAACTGACAACTATTATGACTGAATAGTTGGGACTTTTAAACACTTCCAGACAGAATGCTATTTCTTTATTATTTAAGAGATATACAGTAGCTTCAAGAAGTTTTCATAGGGGTACTGATCACGAAAACTCCAAGGACCAAGAGTTAGAGTTGAGAAAATGAGCTCAGTTTTTTGACTTTTAAAGAAATTGGCTTTTACTAAGTTTAAAAAAAAAAAAAAAGAAAAGAGGAAGAAGAAAGCATGAGGTCTTATTTCCATGTGCAAAGGACCCACCTGCAGTTGCTCTTCCCGTTTCTCCATAGTCTGCTGCATGTTCTCCAGTGTTCCCTCTAATTTTTGTAAATCCTCTCGTACTGTGCTGGGCAGTCCACCTTCAATCTGCAACCGCTTGGCTTGGGAAATCTGCTTTTGCACATCTTGCCTTTTTGCACGGAGTCTCCTTGTCCTTTGCTAAAAGGATCCACCCAACAGGAATGATTAGACTTTTTAGCCGCTTTGGGAAACTGGCACTATGCAGTCCCTTTCTGGTTTTGCAGGGGAATGCAATGAGAGTAACAGACAAAGGGATAAACTGGAGCAAGTACTCTTAAGAGTCTCACATACTCATCAGGTATATGCCCTGGCTTCCAAAATGTCAAATGCCACCTTTTGAGGCATTTGCACGTGAGAAAAAAGAGTGAAATGTGGCCATTTATCCAAAGCATATCTGAGAAAGCAGAAGCTGCAGCAGTTGAGCAATCACAGCAGGAGTCACAGGTGCATGTATTCCTCATGACTGCATCCAGGTCTGCTCTGCACTCTTGAGGCACAGGTTGGAGCCTCAGATTGAACAAAGCAATATATTGGCCTTACTAGAGAGCAGAAGGGGATTGGCTAAGTTGTGTTGCTCTGTCCCAGACATGTTTTGATTTGTAGCACTGTCAGAAACTCCTAAGAATACATCTTTCTAACATGCCTGACCCATGCCAGCCTTGCTAGGTAAACTCACAGCTAGCTCTGTTCTATTATGGGTACCTTCAGTTATGTGTCAAAATCTGTTTCTGCCTTGACAGACTCCATACTCAAGAAAAAGAACTCAAGGAGAAATTAACTATTTCTACTACCTCTCCTAAAATGGATAAGGAATGTAGAGTATTTAAAGAATCAATACAAATCTTAACATATCCAAAGAGTTTAGATAAGACACACGTAAGACTTGGTAGTGCTTGGTCAGATAGTAAGCTGTCTGACTCCACAGAAATAGGTATTAATAGAAAACACTTAAATAATGCTCAAACATTGGCAGTAAATTTTTCCTATTCTCATTAGCTTTGAGCAGCTCACAAAGTTAAATTCCCGTATTTGGCTTTAAAAGCTGTGATTCTTGCTGCATGCAAGCCATACAATTATTACTGAAACCTGTAGATGTTTTGGTCCATTATCAGTGCATAAAAAACCTCTTGTTCTACTCCTACAGAATGGTGGCCCCTCTGCCACAAAAACAGCTATCCAGAGAAGGAGATAAGGCTAGAGGAACACCTTCCCTCCAACATTTAGAGCTGGGGCCACACTGAACTGCTAAAATAGAGAAATTTCCAAAGCCAGAATTGTGCCCAATTTACCGTGATTGAATCTGAAACGCAAGCTATCAAAAGGCAGAAAGAGAGTCTACATATTTGCAGAATACACTTACCCAAAATTAAAAGTGAATGAAGCCTGTTTTTCAGGTGTTTTGTGTCCCAAAACCCCATATGAAATAAAAGTTGACATTTAACAATTAAAAAATACTGAAAACATTTTTCATTAAAAGAAATTCTTTTTAGGCCATGTAAGACTGTTTCAGTTGTGACTCTTCCAAGTTTAAACATAAAGGTTTATGTTAATGGGCATAACAAAATTTTGTAATTAACATAAATTCTTCTTCTAAAAAAATACTGGATATGAAACGAGCAATTGCCCTACCTGATGATGAAGCAGTAGTTGCTGAGCTTGTAATAAACTTTCTGTATCCAGGATCTTTTCAGCCTCTGCTTGGACTTCTTTAGAGTTGTTAATTAACTCTTCAATTGCACTTTTAACTTCTTCTTTGTACTGGACACAGTCTCCAACAGCACCTAAGGTATTTTCAGTCTAAAATTACAGATAACTTTAAGTATTTCATATTGAAAGACACATCTATATTTTAAGGGTACATTTATATTTGGAATACTTTTTCAAAAATACAGTAAATTTTTAAAATTCAAACCATTTTTATATCCAGCATTTTTGACACCTTCAACCTTACATTCAAAAAGTGTCTGTAGACTTAAAATGTGGCTGAGGAGACCTTTGTCTTGTTCAAACATACTCCCTATTACACTGCCATATGACAAATAGCCATCTGTGACAGCTACTTATTGGTGATCACTTAGAAAACACAAACTCTCCTTATCCTTGCAGGCTGACCCAGATTCCAAAAACACCTGCACTACTCAACACACAAAAAGAATTTGCTGCCATTTGGACTGTCTTGAGCAGTGTATTGGTGAATCACAAATACATTGAAGTGATCAATTACCCTGGTTTTATGGACCACAATGTGCATGTGGTACCCAGTCTCAGCTGGCAGAATTTTATAAAGAAGGAGGTATATCCATTCAACATATCAGACAGTTCTTCTCTATTTGTGTGATTCAGCTGAATACTTGTAGCTGATTCTCAGGCTCTGTTCCTTGTATAGTTCCTGTGTTTTAAGGTTTTAATCAGAAACTATGCTATATCCTTTGCCTTTTCTTTTTCCTGTTGTTTTCCTTCTTTGTTTTTACTTTGGAGAGTCATTCAAATTTAAACCATTCACTTCCCTGTTGTAAAAATGTTTAGTTTTTACTCTCCAAAACTATTGCTGAACTCTGTCCATACCCAGTATCAGTCCTTGTTTAAATAGTCTCATCCATCCATTTATAACAAGCTTTATAAACAGTATTCAGACTTTTAAGAATCAGTAGTCTTTTAACTACAGTATAGAGTGCCATTTAGATTATGCTTTTAGATTGAAAATAAGTATAGATTTGACCCCTTATTTTCTTATATTACCCTCATTAACTTACTCTCATTAACTTACCCTTAGTTCTGCCTTTCAAAGGAAACAAAAAACAAAAGTAATTAAACTCCAAAAAACTGCCCCTCATAAAACTAAAAAAAATAGTATCTTAGGCTTTTTACAGTCAGTTGGAAATTACATTTCTTGCCCAAACTTTCCAAACATAGTTTTCACACCACAGAAGTTTAGAGAAGGTTAAATAAATGCATAGAAATTTTATTCGTTTGAAACCCCTATAAGGCCTCCACAGGAACTGACATTAACAATGAAATTTGAAGTCTGAACTCTGAACTCTTTCTCTCTCCTAAACTCTTTTTTTTTTTTTTAAGTGGGTCTATTCCACCTTTTAAGTGCAAGATGCTCTAAGTTTCACCTGATTTTTCTTTTAACTGTATGAACTATGAAGCAGTCAGTTCCCTGAGAGCCCACAGAACTCAAGGGTTCAGTGGTTCTGAGAGGTTTTGCTTGTTACGAATTAGAAATTTCCCATGATTTTCAGTTACATTATCTCATTTTCATTCAGGCCTCAGAGAACTGCAGCCTTTTCCTGCAAATTCAGGGTGTGATACACATCCTTAATGACTAGAAATGACCTCGAAGTAATGCTTTATTTCAGCATAAAAGATAAATAAATCAAGATTAAAGTGCAATTCTGTATCCACTAGCTGATGTACATCATGGTTTTGACAATGTTCACTACCAATTAATTAAAAAAAACTAAAAACATGGACATTTTGATTCTAGAAACATTTACTAAGATACTTTCCAATTCTGCAAAAGGATCCACTATAATAATGTCAGTATTTTCTGCCTGCTACTCTCAATGCTTTGCTACCCATGGAGTACAAATTAATTTTTCTCGCTGAGGGGCTTGCAGCTTAATTAAAAAAACACAGCAGGGAACTTGTGCATGTGAAGCCATGATTGATGTCATTTCATGTGACACTGTAAATGGAGAGTTCTTGTGTCCCTTGTACTGTACCTCAGCCAGTAAATCTAGAAGTCTCTTAAAGTCACTGGAAAGTTTACAAAGCTCATCCTCTGTCTCTTTGGCCTCCAAATCAGGACAAAGTGCAGTCAAAACAGCAACTCTAGATTTCAGCCAGCTGTGATTTTCTCCTTGCTTGTGAATATGCTTCCTAATTTCCTACAGAAAAAAATCAACACATATTTGCTTCAAATATACAAAATACATCAACAACTGACATTCAAGGCATCAGTTCAAAGAACAGTAGTGTAAACATACTACTTTTCTTTTATCTTGAAACACTAGAAAAGTAGTATTTTTCTGTTTGCATACCCTATGAGATTCTATTCCAGTCAATGGCTGGAATTTTGCAGTTCTTCCACAGACTTTACTCCACTGCTAATTAGACTGTTCTTTAGTTAGTAGTGGAGTACTTTTCCCTCACAAACATTTTTACTTACTGATAGATAGATAGAAGGCAGGTACAACATATATGTTCCCTGTATTGACCATATTTCTTAGCTGCAATTTAAATCTGAATTGCTGACTTTCCCAAATATATAATTTCATGCAATACAGAGTTTTGTGTAATTCCTTTCCTATTTAAAAAGCTCTTTCCCTCCTCCTCTTTTCACCCAGTAGCTCATTTGTATCTTTGTGGCAGTGCTGAAGAGATGTTGGCAGCAGTGAAGCGACATGAGTAAATCACACTTTTTGAAGCAGAAGCACCCATTAACCTAAAGATCTATCAGTTTTATCAAGGCCATCCTAATGATGTTTCTCCACATAGTTAGACTCACAACCTGCTCATGAATTTCACATAAATACCTACAGTATGTAGGTGCTTCTAGTATGTGAAATTCTAAAAAAACAGGAAGAAGGGTCAAGTTGGGTACCAAGTGACACAATAAATTATTGCTTGGAACTAATTTAACTAACCAACTCAATCTCCAGCTATTCTATCACTCTGGTACCAGTCACTAGTGCCAAAGTGAATGATAGAATAATTTTTACTCCCCTGTTACACTACTGTAGAAGAGAATTTTTATAATAATTTCTTTAGATTTAAGTAATTAGATGTAAGCTCATTCGAAAACCTGCAATCCAGAAATTTTTGCTTTTCTTTGAGCAGCACTTTTAACTCTGCATGCAATAAGATGAGCGGCAAATATTTATTCTACCTGCCCCTCTACTTTCAATTTGCTAAATATAGAGGGAAAGGGACCTGTCACTCTCAATTATTTAAAGGAAGGACTTCTGCCACACTTTACTGTAACGTGCAACTCTCCCCTGGTAATGTTTTTAAGAATACCAGGAATCAACAGAACTGCTATGGTCTCTGTAGTAAAACAGCTCCACTACTTTGGAGTAGAGTTTTATCCAGAGTCCCAGTAGCAATGACCATAGCTTTGTTAGAATATAAGCTAAGGGCTCACCCCCACAGATGCTTTACACTGCTTGTATTTGGCAGTATCATTAACATTCTCCTTTATCTTCTTTAGCTCTCTTTCTGTTGATGAAATCCAATTTTCCAATTCAGAAAATCTGAAATAAGACNAAGACATCACAGGATGCAAAAAAAAAAAAAAAAAAAGAAAAAGGTTAGACAGAAATTGCCACCACGAAACAATGACCTCTTAAGTGTAAGCAAAAAATTGTAAAATCTACTCAAAGCCCCACTATATTTTGTGGAAGTACTACGTAAAGTACAGTTTTCTACTTGAAGCTAAGATGACAGTATCATTCTTTTCCATGGTACTGATCTATGGTGACACATAGAGGAGTGACCATGCTTAAGGCTCTGCAAGACCCAGGTAGGAATTGAGGTGACACCTGCTCTTATAGCCCTTCCAGGTGTCCGAGTGCTCTGTTAGCTTTATGTACGTGCTGTCTATCTGGGAT
>VYXC01010636.1:156866-262416 GCA_013397175.1 Platysteira castanea | reverse complement strand
TTCAGGATTCGTTGGCTGCTTTCCAAGGTACCCCTCACTGGATCAGAGACTGGCAGTTTTTGGCACAGTTCTTCAATTCGTTGCAGCCTTTTCTCACACAGGTGGTAAGATCCCTTATCACCGAAGAACAACTGATGGGAGACAAAGCAGAAAACTCAATACAAATACAAACTGGAAGAAATCACAAAGCGTATCTATATATTTTTTCATAAATTAAAAATACATATATATTACTAAATAAATAAATATATATTACTAAATTAAAATAAATTTTTTTGTTAAAGACCTCAAGAATTGATCTGACATAAGCTGGACACAGAGTTTGGTGGCTTAAGATTTAGTCAGAACTTCTGTTTATTAATGACATTGAAATGTATTTCTGTAATTTCCCCCATGGAGGCATGTAACTCATACCATGTGTTCCTTGATCATTTTCTCATTGCCTTCTCTTGATAACACCTTGTTCTGTCGAGCTAGTTCAGTTTTGCACTCCTCCACTGTCACCAGGAACTTGCTTTTCTGTACTTCAATTTTCAAGTGGATCAAATGATATGGGGCTTCTGTTTGAAGATCCTACACACCCACAGGGGCAATAAAGAAGCATGGAGATAAAACACTACTCACGCTACTTCAGTGTAAATTTGCTACAAATAAATAATCTAAAACCTGGTAATATAGAAAATAAAACATATATGTTCATGAACAGATAGACATTTGCCCATATTCACTTTAAGTTAGATCTAAACGTCTTAGATTTATCAAAAGGTCATAAGTTGTGACCAAAATGCTTATGTATAAGGCACATTACAGAGACATCTTCATTCTTGGCAAGATATAGCAAATATTTCCTGTATAAAATAGTATTCACAACTGCTTCCAGAGGTATCTGCTTGCCTGCTAGTGAGACCACTCATCCATCACTCCAGCTTTGACCAGCACATGGTGTAGCAGGCAAAAAATTCCATAGCTGGTGAACAAAGTTAGTTGTTAGAGTCTTTGGCAGAAGACACAGTTTAAGCTGATAGCCTGATATCTTACAAATTTGTTTTTTTTTGCTTGGGAAAGTCACTAACCATCCAATATCAGCAAGAAGGAAAAAAAGCTAGCACCTATTCTCAAGAAATGTTCTTAACACAGATACCATTATGGCTTTAGGTACTGGGGGGGAAGATAAGGTTTTATAATTAATTTCTCACATTTCTTGATTTTACTTAACAGGGTTTTTTCAAGAGGCCATTTGTAGGTGTAGCAGTATCTAATATTGTAAAATACTTTTTTTCCCTTTTTCCAGTTGTATAGGAAGCCAAATAATACAAACTTTTTTTTTTCTTTTAATTTTTTTTCAGTATATAGATCATACAGAAACTTTCCAAAACTAAGATTTACAGTGTCCAGATATGTCATTCACTAACCTTCCACTGCCTATGGAGTTTCCTCACAGCTTCCTGCAGGCTGTGTTGCTCCTGTTCTGGGAGGATGTCAGTAAGTTCATCACAGGCTTTCAGAAAGGCGTTTAGGACTCTCTGATCCAACTGGTTAAAAAATTCCTGAAGTGGAGGCAGAAAGCGAGAAGGTGAGAGAAGAAGATGGATATTGATATGGTAACCTGCCAGCACAAAGTTCCCTAACTCTCTCTAAGTTTGAATGTTACTTCTGTTTTATCAAAGAACTGATGCTTAAGTTAAGGAAATAACTATTTCTAGCCACCTTAAGTCTGGCAAATTAATTTATTCTCAGCCAGTACACTGAGATGGTATTTTAACAAGAATACATTTCAAAGCTACATGCATAAGTTATGGTTATAATACAGACACAGATATTTATCTAAAATAAAGAGCAATGGATGTGTGAGATTGTCAAAACATAGTGTTCTAACTCTCAGTGGTTCTACTGAAAACCCCATTCTAATTTCTATGGGGTTTTTTCACCTTTGGTTGCTCACATCTAATCTTACATCAATAAGAGAGCTGATAGTTTTCCGTTTTGTTTTTCAATCTTAACATTAGTTTGACATGATCTGTGTAACTTCTACATGTGCAAGAAATCCACATCAGTTTTAGAATTAAGTAGGCTTTTATGTCATGCACTCAAAGATTTCCATGAGGAAAGTCAGAGAATTTACTCACGCTATGTTTCCTGAGAAGTTCTTCAGGATTTCCTTTTTCTTTTAAGCAACAATTGGCAATCTGTATTACTTTCTCCAGTTCTGCTCTAGACTCCTCAAATTTCTTCATCAAACGGCTATTTGCTTCTATGTTTTTTCTCCACTCACCAGCTTTCCTGACCATATTCTGAGTTACAAGCAAAGAAAATGAGCTGGCAATTTCACAGTGAGTTTTATTTGCTCTCTTTTACCATGATATTAAAAAACATGCATTTAATTTGTGTCACTCTTTTAAATATATGCTTTTTACATGCTTCTCCCTCTCATGCTCCCATTTTCCTGATTTTTAATACTGAGGCTTGTGCTAATGTCATCATTCAAATAAAAATTAGTAGATTAGATGTCTCTGGTATTTGCAGAACACCTCTGCCATTTGATTAGTGAGTTTCTTTCCTAAAGCCTGCTTTCAAATGTAAAGCACCTGGTATGATCAGAAGCTTGCCATTTCATTTTCCCTAGCATCAAACTACCTCCCCTAACATGACTCAAACTAAGGGTGGTTTGACCCCTGGATCCAACCAGTTCCATGCTACAGTCATTCCGACCTGGAAGAGGTTTGTACACAGAAGAGGATTATCACACTAGTATGTCAGATAAGTAACCAGGCATAAAGCTGCTTAGAAGACAGCAAATTTTGTGATTTAGTTGCTGAAACCCTCGTTTTGCAACCTCAGCCACAGCTCTTCCATTAGTCTGCTTTTTAGTCCATCCCCGTGCACTGCAATATTCAGTGGTTACAATTTCATGAGCAAGTAAGAAAACTTACCAGGAGAAATGACCAATTCAGCACTTTAACTGCTGCAAGGTAGTGGCAGCACTGCTCACTGTACATCCCCTTCACCAGCCTCATTGATTACAAACCTCAGCGTAAGGAAGTCTAGTGAGTTTACCCAGGCAGCTAATCAAATCTGTAGTTCTCAACTTAAACATCTTGCTAAATCTTTTTAAAGTTTTCTGATAAAAATATCTTCATAATAATAGAATTGTACAGGGATGTATTCTTTACATGAAAAACTGCCAGTTTCCAATATTTTACGTCTAGGTATGTCACATTTCATATGATTCTACCCTATTTTATAGTTTTATTTTTTAACACAGAAAGAGATAAACCACCATCCGACTTTATAGAAACAGAGTAATTATTGTTGAATATGGTAAATTTACCAAGCTACAAGTGCATCTGCTTTTGCTACAATAAGCTAAACTTAAACAATTGTTTCTACATTATAAATCAAGCACAATTTATCTTTAGGTACATTCCACAAAGTACAATAGAAATTTCAAAATTCCCCTCTCAGAGAGAGCTATTTACTGATAGGTGATTTTCTGTAGTTTAAAATTCAGCTTGGATTCAGCTTTATACTGAACAATAATCACCTGAAAATAAATATAATAGAACCCATTATGTGGAAATCTGACTCTAAGACAGTCACAGAATCACTGAATGTCATTTGAACTGACACACAGACATTGAGTTCATCTCTGGCTTTGCACAAGACAACCCCAAAAAATCACACCATGTATAATGGCTAATTTCATGTTAGAGTGGGGCTAGACTGGGGCTGAACAGCCCCAAAAATAGCAGTAAGAACTGGTAATAACAACAGGTAACGAGGATTATAATCCAAAGGCCACATCTTTGCATCAAGCAACGAAATGTATTTGCAACTTTCTGTATTCACAATTCATTGCATTTTCTGAGGAAATACAAAGCCCAGCAATAGTAGCATGTGCAAAAGTTTTCATCTTCCATGCTCTGTGTGAAAGGGCATGTATGGGAATATAGAAGCAAATAATTAGCCAAGATAATGAAGTTAGGAGAAACAAAAAACACTGCAGCCTGAACAGTAGGATTTCAGGTTCCTCAATCCAAAGGAGCCTGAGGAAGGAATGTGAAAGTTCTCTTAAATCCCAGGTTCCTCTGTGGCAGGCTCACCTCTGAATAAGTGCATGGAGAACATGACTGTCAGTCCCCTGAACATTTATTATTACCTAATAAAGACAAATCGTTAATTAATAACTTTACATCAGAGAGGAGAGTTATCCAGGAGAGTAGCTACAGAGTGATGAAATGTAGGTAAAGTAGGATGGATCAGCTGCATATGAAAAAATTTTCATAAACATGCACCAAAGTATGGCATTTTTACCTGAAAAGTAATCTGAACTTGTGTAACTTTCTTCTGAAATGTTGACTGATGGAAATGCTGCAACACTTCAGTCGAAGCCACACAATGAAGGATACTCTGACTATTTCTCTCAATCAGGGACACATCTTTCTTGCAGTTTTCTTGATAAGCTACCAAATCCTGAAAGAAAAAAACATATATCCACCCTGGCCAGGGACAAAGAGGAGGAAAGTTTGGCAAAATAACAGGAAGATGCTTTTTGACTCTAAGGGCAAAAGGGATGAGGTCAAAGGACCATGGCAAACAGACTGCACAAAGTATTATACGGAATAACACAGACAACACAACTTTCTCCTTGAACTCAAAGTCCTGTGCCCGAATAGCTCTCTAGGTATTCATAAAACAATACACAGAAATATACTCAAGCCCTTTGTCTCTTCAGTAGAGAATGTAGGTTAATACACTGTCCTGTGATTTAATTTTATGGTACTTCTGTGTTTATTGGATAATCTAAGTAACCAACAGTGACATCAATAGACACAGGAACAAAGGCTCTCATTAGCAGGTTGAGATCTTAGCCTTTCTTGCCTTTCAATAAATTAATCGTACATGTCATCTTTTGGAATTCAGATTTCATTATAAATCGCATTAAGTAATGAGAAGAAGAAAACATGCATGAAGTGGTACAGGCTGAAAAAAGGTTTTAAAAATCCTGTTTTCATTTCACTTTCCAAGAGAGTTCTGACTAGCTCTGAATTCCTCCAGAGAGAAGTGTTTATTTGCCATGTAGAAAAGTTAGTGTTGCATTTCGCTTCAAAGAAACCACTTTTCCAAGCCTCTAAGAAACTTCCATAATTGTCCAAGGAAACCTAGAGAAGTTTATGATCATGATTTTTCATCTGCTTAATAAAAAATCCAATATATTTCTTGTGCTTCGGTCCAATTTCCATTACATTTAAAAAAAAAAAGAAGTCTCATGTTTACTTCTTGGATTGAAACCAAGGACACTAGATAGGAACACAAGTTTCAATCTTCTTATATTTACGCCTAGCTGACTTTCGGTTAAGGCTACATCTGTTGCCTGAATATGAAAAAATATCTGCTCAGCTTACATCATTGCAATCCAAATTCCTAGAAAGATAATTGTAAATACTCAGAGGCAGCAGACCTTTGTAAGATGTTTTTGAAACTTACTTGGGCTTTTTGCTTAAGAACAGTTGTGGGTTGTGCTTCAGGATCCAGGATAGAAATTATTTCATTTACTTTTTCAAGAGATTCATAAAAATGTGTGATTTGTTTCTCCAGTTCTTCCAGTGGAGACAGCAAACGTTGGCATTCATACAGCAGGGCACAGGAATGCTCCTTAACCTTTTGGTTAAGAAAAACAGTTACTGAAAAAGTTGTAAAATTCAATAAGTAGCAACTTCTTCTGCATGTAGGTTTATATAGTTGCTACCTACTCTTTTTAAAGATAGAGTAGTCCTGATCCTGTACTACTTCTCAAAGAAAAGAGTATTAAATTTAAGGTTTGTAGTCTCAGCATTTAAGAGAAATAACATCTTCACCCTGAATCAATCTATTGTTATGACTATGTATCTGTTCAAATGCATGTATGTGAGAATTTATGTACAGGAGCCTACTATTTATTAGCTCAACAGTCAACAACAAGTAGTAAAAAAAAGTATTCTGCAACCTTGCCCAGCTGCTCTTTGAGCCGTGTCGAAGTTCCCAGCATTTCATTCGCTTCCTCTTGGGAAACTTCCTTTGTAACAAGTTGCACCATTCTTGTAACCGCTTTGTACTGAGCTTCCATTGCAGGCAACTTCTGCTTGATATTCTGAAACAAGCGTTTCAAAAAATATTTCAAAACCAGTATTTATGCATTCATGGGAGACAAAGACTGATAAATTATATATATTCTAATTATCAATTATTTTCATCAGTGATTTTAGTGAACACTGGATCATGTTTCAAATACATGAAAACTGAGCCAGAGAGTATCAGTCAACTCACCTGAATGTGATTTGAAACTACAAAGAAAGAAATATCTAGTGAGACAGTGTTTTGGAAATTTGCTCTAAAAATGTCACTAACAGAATACAATGATACGTATTTTAGCTATAGCTGAAACCATTAAAAAAAAAAAAGCACCACTGGTAAAAAACCCGCAATTAATAATGAGAACGTATACTAAAATAATTTTATGCTATCAGAATTAAAGAGTTGCAGGTTTATTTCTTTTGAAGGAGGAAGAAGGAAACTAAAGGAAGACACTTACTTCTAAATCTTGTACAAAACTTTTGACATCAACAAAGGACACTTCTACAGGGACTGAAAATTTCTTATCGCTTCCATCAATAAAAGCTGTCAAATGGGCAACACCATCCACATATTCCTGCCTCATTTTGTCCAGTTCATCTGCTCGAGCATACTAAAAAAAGAAAAGTAAAAAAAACAAACAAAAAAGACCCATCCCAAATTAGATATCTAGAAATTAAGTAACGATTTAAGAGAATTAGTATGTTTTCAGTGCAATCTTTTGCTGGAAAAATTATATTCGATTAAATACAATACAATGGAAACTGATGTTCTAAACTAATCATCTGCCTTAGTTCCAATAGTAATGATGCTAAAATGAACAGCATGTATACAGGAGGTCAGCCTCTTTTAAGGTCTGGGGAATGCAAGACTCATTTGTTTCTACCCTAGAATCAACAATTCAGTTCATTTCTCATTACCTAGAGTATCAATTTCGAAAATTCAGCAAAGAAAATACAACAGGAAAAGCCTAGAAGAGCTAAAGGATAAGGGAGGTCTTAATAAAGGAATGCTGGCCAGGGGAAGGGGAAACACGTCTTAGAAAGTAGAAAGAGCTGAATGACAGAAATGGTGAAAAAGCCAGTGAGAAAAAAACCCACATAGCCAGCATATGAAAGAAGCTGCATAAGGAGGGGAAGAGACATTTACATCAGTGAATCACCCTAAATAGCATCAGCAAGTAAAGCTTGAGAACATCCTTGTCAACAGTCTGGAAGAGTTACAACAAAGGAGAGACAATCATTATTTGATTTTCCTTTTAACTTGCCTGCATAGGAGATAATAATGCCAGTAAAAAACCCAGATTCAGTACCTTCAGAGAGGCAACTGCTATTTCATAACACTGAAAGGGGTCAGTATTGACAGATGTATATTGACCATACCAAAGATATTTTCTAACATGTTTATGAGGTGTGAAATACTTCCGTGTAATGAAGCTCACATCTGCTCTTTGATTTTCAAAGAGCAAATACAGAAACAACAATTATTTTTGTTTTAGTTGAATCTCTTACACGAGGTGAAGGGTAGGTTTATTCGTTTACTATCAGAGCCTGCTTGTGAGCAAGACAGAAGTAAAGTCTGACCAAAATGGGGAAAACATTTAGTTAATTAAATTAATTATTTTCCCTGCTTGTGGTTGCAGTACAATAACTGGAAGGAGCTTTCATAAAAGAATAATAAAAATTATCATTTTCACAATTTTTACTGTTTAGTTTTACAGAGCTTTTACAATAAAGATAGGTACTGAAAACCAGTCATTTCCTTTGTAGAACAGTAGGGGTTATGTATAAATAACATTCACTGTATCAACACAGGGGACCATAATGAAAATCTACAGCTTATACTAGGTGAAAAGTTCCCCTCACTCCCCCCAAAATAGCTCTATAACCAAAAAGGTAAATAAAGGAAGAGCCTCAACGAAATAAATTACTGTCAGGGAGTAATTTCTAATTTTAATACTGATGAAGAGTTAGGCACTTTTGAAAGTTGTCCTATAGTCCTGCTAACAGGGTAATCTGTCTTGCTTGCATGGAAATGACAAAGCAAATGTTTAAAAGTAACAAGGGCAAAATCACTTACCTGCTTAACTTGCATAAACAATTCTCTCCATCTTCCATTTAGCAATAGAAGCTGCTGTTTAAGATCTCTGGAAATGGTCTCATCACATGTTTCAATCAGAAAATTACCAGCATCATTCATGGCTGTGTGCTGTTGGATCCAATGAGGTAAGTGCCGGAAGAAATCCTGAAGAAGAAAATAAAAACACCGTTTCAAAACCTTTTAAATTAGTCTTTATCTTAATCACAAAACTGAAATTTAATCACCCGCTCATGACTTGATAAAAACCCATTGCACAATTATCCTCTGAAGCTCTTCACATCAAATATGCCATAATAGAATTTTAATGTCTGTGAACACAACCTGTGGAATTAAAAATTACTGCCAGTTTACTTACAGCTCATTTTACTCCAGTGAGTGGCTTCACTTAAACTAACGAAACTCCTCCATAAGAGAAAGCTCCGTAACTGGAAATCCTGTTAGGACTCATCTATTTTCTGTCTTACCCTTGAACAGTATGGGCTGATAGTAACCCGGGCCATATACAGGCTGTGGAAAGGTCCTTTCCCTGCTGTGAACCACAGGCAGCTTACCAGGGTCTGGCATCCCAGAAGACCTGTCAAGACTGATTCTTTATCACCGCTTCCTCCTATCTCAGCGCAGGTGAGCACACAGGGAAAAGAGATGGTTGTCAGTGATTTTGTCCCCCTCACTGAGACAGCCTGATGGACTGCATGCATCTTGTAGGCAGGTACACGCAGATAAATTTGTAGAAAAGACAAAGACCACCTCTTTCCCCTCCTTTTCTCTCTTCCAGCCAATGGGCAATTGTTTCTAAGGCAGGTATCCCTGGGCTCTATGATTCCAGCTATGCCAGTAAACAAAACAGGACTCAATCACTGTCTCATGACTGTCCACGTCTTCTCCAACATGGCTTTGGCTTGTCCCTGCTACCCTTCTCCCAAACAATGCACGATTCAATGAATGGCACAGTCTGTTCCAAATAGACTGGATCGTGAGGGCACCTTCTTTCAGGGGAGAAGGAGTAATCAGAAGGATTCAAGCTGATGCTACCTGTAGTGATCCATTTTGTTTATGACTATCTATCTACCCTATAATTCCAAAACCATTCACCTTCCAGCGACAGCCCCACACAATCCTTTGCTCAATGGTACATGCGAAAAATTGCTATCTAACCACACTGTGAGTCAACCCAAGTTTCAGAGCTACAGTTCTGAAACTATATTTGTCAGAACTCATCCACATGCAAAAAAAAGTTCAGATGCATCTGTAAAGAAAAAGTCTAATGGTTGTATACTGGTCAAATGTTTCCAAGAGAGAATTGAACAACACATAGTGTTTTCAATTCCTAAAGCTGAGATCAGTAGTGTTCAGGTGCTCTGTACTGAGGTATCAGTGGATAAATTTAATCACCTCAGTAAATTGCATCTGCAGTTTGAATCTTTTTCCACTTGCAGTGGAACAAACCCCTTGCTTTGAGCAAAGGCTAACCTTTCTGAGCACATCCAAAAGAAATTAAGTCTACTCAATCTGACACTGGTCAGCTTTCCAATCCTCAGGCTCACTAAAGGTCAAGAGGAAAAAAGTACACGGAGTAAACTACTCACAAGCTTGTTTCTGCACACTTATTCCCACAAACCATTACATTCTGCAGACCCTGCTGGGGAGTCTCTCCATTTCAGAAGCCAACCTAAGCATGTGTTAAATTTAAATAAATTTGGAAGGTACTGGGAAGCACACCTCATTCTCAATTAAAACAATGCAGCTCTTTTTAAGGAAGTCACCACATGAGATCTAGAAGCTCTCTAAAACCTTTTGGACACAGCTGTGTGAGAGAAGTGTGGGAGGGTGCAGTTAGAAGGAAATTATTATGGAAAGTACTTAAGAGGTACTGGAAGTAAACAAAGGAGCTGTAGAAGGAACAGTTTGAAAAATCCAAGCACATACTGGTATTATTTTTTGCAAGATCTTCAGTGCTACAGGTTCACGATAAAGTTTCTGAAAATAGAAGCCAACAAGAAAGCCAGCAGGCCACTTTGTCTTCCAAAACCAACAGTGGTACGTGCTGGTCTAGAAACGGTACAGAGATAATGGGAAGAAGAAGAGAGCATGAGAGCATGATGAAGGCTACTGTGGTCTTTGCCTAAGATAATGGCTTTAAGTAATACAGGTAAGGTTTGCAAATGAGCAACTTTGTATCATATTACTGATATCTTCATGGGTCTACAGAAAAAATATTTTGAAATGCTTAAAAATGTTTTATGCCATATTCTAAACAACAGTTACCATCTTTCACCTAGTATTCCAGATGTTTTTTCTTCATGGCTGCAAGACTATTAATTTTACAAACCACTGTAAGAGTTGATATTGGTTTTAATAATCAAATATTAAAACTGCTAAATCAGACCTATCCTTGGAACTAAGTGAAAACATTACTGCTGTGAAGCGCTAAATTAAAAGTAGAAGTAACTTTCAAAATATGTATCTCAGTCTACAGGTGGATTGTGCTACGACTCAGTAACCTCTAACAGGTTTGAGCCAATGTATTTTTAAGAAGAAATTAGCATTTTGAGAAGAATAAAGCTTCATGTCTAAGGTTTTAAACAAGGTTTTTTCAAATTTTTGAAATAATTTATCAGAATGAAAAGTATTACTTGTTGGATTTATGTCAGAAATCAGAAGCAAGTATATATTGTATGGGTATGTTCAAATCTCTGCTCTGAAAATCCTTAAAGATAAAGTTGTACATCTGATCAGAAAAGTAAATGTTTTGATTTTATTCATATACATGGATTTAAGAATATTTAATTTTAATCACTGTCCAGTTACTTACCTAAAATATAAACCAGCATCTAAGATCACCCTGATCAGCGGAAGTCATCCTTCCAGCCTAGTAATAACTGTTTGAATCTATGTTATGCCAGACTGGTTTTTTCACATTTATTTTAATTTTAAAAGTGTATTCCATTATTTTACATCAGCTTAAATTAACAAACTTTAACAGGGAGCATATTGTTCTTTCATGTAACGTGAAATGCTCATTCTTGACCTGATGTCATCTTACAACCTATGAGAACCCTACTTTAGTGTTAAGAGCTATATAGCTGCTACATTGGGATCAGGTGCAGATTCAGCACCTATTAAATGCAGGACTATTCAAGTCATTCCAGGTTATTCTTGAAGATTTAGAAACTTAAATCTTAGTGCTTCAGTACTCTAACATTACAATAGAAAAAAAAAATACAGAAGAACTATCTTTGTAACTGCAGGTCCCCAAAATGAACTGTCTAAAAGATTTCTGAAATGCCAGGGAAATGGATTCATTAATCACCCATCAAAAATAACAACACTATTAATGATACTGCTCTTTGAAGGCAATGAGTACTGAAATCTGTCATCTAGAAAAATCAGTGGAAGTGTCTTTATAGGTAGTCCATGATTACTCACTTTGGTGCTAAGAGCTGTATTTGCCTTTGAGTGAATCATGTAAAGTTCCTATCTCTGAGCAATACTGCTGCCCTCTACTCATGTCAAAGAAGCCTTTAGCCATGGTACCACAGATGATGCTTTCTCCATTGTTTATGTATGTATTTGCCTCTAGAGGCTATTCAAGCAAACTCTGAAACTCCTATGATGAAGGAAGACAGGATGTAGAAGTCTGAGCAAAACCTAAGTAAATGCAAAAAAAATCAAATGTTTCACAATTTACAAAATAGCCAGATGCATATCCTACTAGTGCATACCTTTTTAGAATGTTCAGGCTGATTCAGCATTTTTTCAGCATCTTCAAGCCAAGCTTGTAGACCTGCCACAGTGCTGCTGTATCTGTCCCAGTTAGCAATTACTTCTTCCAGCATGCTTCTTACACTTCTCACCTCTACTGAGAGGTTCCTCCACTGAGCTGTGGTATCACTCATAAATTTCATCACATTCTCAACCTCTTCCACTGAGATACAGGAGAGACATTGATTATTTTCTTTCATTACTATTTCTGTAAAGATTAACTTTATGTCATGCTTATTCACTCTCATCAGGGAATTATATTTTACTGTAACTTCTATGTCAGTAGGCTTTTATATACGAATGTTCAGTTCACAGCCCAATTTTAGTACAAGATCATGACTGAGAAATTAAACGTGTGAATTAAAGACTTAGGAAAGTACATAAAATGAATGCCAAGTTAAAACAGTCACACTGCATATTTTGTGTGGTATTCATTTCAAATCTGCAATAAAAGAGATCAAGAGACAGGGTTGCCTTAAAAAAAGAAGAAAATGAGAGTTGTATAATATAAAGACACATATTATGTCTGCATTGAAAAGTATGAAATGAAATTCTGATCTTCCTTCCATTGACTTTGAAACCAAATTACTGCTAATTCTTGCCATTTAACTTTTACTATTTTCCACATGGCAAGAAAGGAACAAATGTGTCCTCATTCCAGAAGAAAACAAACAGAGAAGAGGCCAGGAAATGCTGAGACTTCATAAAATATGCAGAATATGGTTGTTTTAAAGAGTTTTTAGCTAATTTGAACTGCTACTGCTGAATTTATATATATTACTACTTGTTCTTTAGAAAATAATTTGGTTTTGGACTTTATTAATAGCATTGAATAAATCTGTGACTATCGTTCTTCGTAAGAATACCTTGTAAAAAATGTTTACTTTTGTAAAATGTGGGTGTCACTGTCAATTTAAATTTCACAACAAATAAGGTATCCATTTTCTCCCCCCTTTAGCAGTAGCTGCAACAATCCTCCACAGACATTACTGTGTTACAGATAAAAGTGATCTCATGTCTGCAATTATCTAGGTCAAATATTGCCCTCGAATTCTCACTGAACTCAGCAGAATTCAAGAATGACAGGAGGCAGCTGTTGAATCAGGTACACATTTTTTCTCATTTATATCCATACTGCAACTACCATTTGAGTTCCTCTCGCAGGTTTTCAAAGTTAATGAAGAACCTCCAATAACCCAAAGGATAGTTCTGCAATTACGATACTTGGACCAACTCCTATTTGTCTTTTTCGTTTAAATTAAGCCAAGCCAGGGAGCATTTCCAGGGACTAGAACACGATTTTCCCTATTCCTGATTTGGTTTCTGTCACAATTTTTTATCCCAAATTAACAACACTGAAATAATCCAAGAGTTAGCATGGATGATGGGCTTTTCCCAGAAGGAAGTCTGAATATGACCACCCTCCTCTGGAGATTCAGAAGCAGCAGGAGGGCAGGCTGCTCTGGATCAGGTGCCTACATGCTAGAGAATATATGAAATTGCTACCAGAGGCTGTAGTCTTCGGTGAACTTGCAGCTGCTGGTGATGAACAGCTCTGCTGCACGGAAGAAACAAATATTAGGAGACCTTTTTAGAGGATACTTATGTCTAAAGAGATTAAAATGCTGTTCCACTGATGAAAGAAATATAGACATTTACCTGAGCCATTTGCTTTGGCATACATTTCAGCTGCTCGTTTCAGGATCTGGTAAGTAACTTCATACTGCTCAAAGAACTTACTATTTTCAATAACAGACTGAAAAGAAAAAAAAATTGCAATAGATAAAATAAAGACAGGTATTAGGATTAGGAATAATTTCTATGAAATTATATCAGGATACTGATGAAAACATTTAACTTCACTATTCCTTCATTCATCTTTTCATCACTATAAAATAATATTTTAATTATCATAATTATAAAATAGCATATAAATTTCACCTTTTAAAATTAATAGTACAGCAGAGTATATGAAAAACAAATTTATTTACTTTCCACATGGAAAGGTTATTTAAAGTTTTCTTATTTGCTGTCTTGCTGGAATTCACTAGCATTTGATACTTAGAATGTGCAGAAACTGAGTAATTAACTTACAAGTTATTTAATGAATATTGTTTTACACTCAAATCTAAGTGGAATAATTTTAATAAAAGAGAAAATTTGCTTCATATACATCACCACAAAGATCAAATCCAATTGTTCCTGTATTAAGCCTTTGCAAAAAGACAGGTTACACTTTATTAGATGAAAAAAATTTGCTTTATTCTTCAATTTTTCTTTACCTCCTTTGCAACTGGCAAGAAGTAAGATCATGGAAACACGGCACAGACATGCTGTTTTTCCAAAGTGTCGCACAGTGCTGTTCCTTTGTGAGTGATGGTTTAGCTCTGTGACGTGTTATAGTGTGATGAATAAATTATCTAGAAATATTTTTGTAGAAATGTTATGCCTCTTCCATTTCTGCCTCTTTATCCCTCATGGCAAATGAAACTGACCTTTTTTTACATGTCTTTCAGAAATGTTATTTCCTTTAAGTGCAACACATACTTATAGCTCTATATTATGCAAGCATATGGTATCTTGCATTACCATCGGTAAAACAGGGAGAGAAAGGTAGAGTTTTGAATGGTTCTGTAATTTATGCTACATCTCATCCCTCCTCAGCTACAGACTACAAAATTAAGGAATGCACACCCCACATATGTCTATACAAGCTTTGGAATGCCAGAATAGACAAAATCACACAAGTGGGATTTTGATAAAACCAGGTTTCAAATGAAGTCAAAGTTTAATGCATTTTGAACAGGAGAATCAGATCTTGTGTGTTCATCAACCCATATTAAATAACATTAAAAAAACAATTAAAAATTATTCTGCCAGCCAGTATATATCTTAAACTCTTCTATTTTAAAACATTTGACAGTTGCTATGTCAAGTTACAACAGTTATCTAGTATGCAATTTAGAATCATGTTTATAACCAAGGAAACCAGAAGTCAAGAACAATCAGAATTTTTCTCTGTTCTCCTGGTAAAAGAAAATCTGCCATGTATGAAGACCTACAGGCTTTATCATGAATTATGTGACAGACTCATGACTTTTAGATTTGCAAAACCCACACAGACATTTAAACCTGAACCACTTCATACAAAAGAGCAAAAAAGATTTACATAATACTGATCTAAAGAGCTATTTGAAATATTTTCAAAAATTAAATAAAGACATTTTGCTAATTAATATTGTTTCCCATCTGACAGGACTCCCTGAAGAAAATAAGCTGCTTTCCGAAATCAGTATAGCATATGATGCTAAAAATGTGCTAACACAGCAGTGCTAAAACACAGTTCCATGTGTTAAAATCCATGTACCTAGTATCTCCATTGCAGTGGAGAATCTGGTACAATATATTATTCAGGTCAATGGTGTACAATCCATGCTGACCTTTACTCTGGTGTATGACAGATGGGTGAAAAGATGATAAAAGTTAAGTAAAAACCACCACTTTTATTTTTAAGCTACAGTACATAAATATTTTCCAGGCATATGTTCTATCCAGATCCTAATTACGCATGTTCCTAGAATGCTGACATTCCCCAGTCTGTTTTGGCAGACAAAAAGACTTACATTTTTATCTCCTACTAATATAATCACTGACTATAAGGTACTGACTACAGCTTTCCTACGTAAGACTCCTAATATACTGGAAGAGCAACACTTGTCTCACAGTCCTAGAAAACTGGTCCCAGGTAAGCCAAGCAAGTAAATTCTCTTTCCATCACACCTTGAAGGAGCCAGAAGTCAAGGCCATCAATAATATAAATGAGATCTATTTATCTTCCTGTCCCAATTTCCTCATTTTGATGTTAGGCAGTTTCAAAAATTATGCAAAGAAACATTTTCCTTCCCTAAAGACCACCGCAGCATTAGTGGTCTGAATCACAAGACCGACTGAGGCACTTGCAAATTCATATATAAATTAACAACTTGATGTTCACTTTAAAGAAAAAAATCAAGTGACAGAAACTCCCCCCAAAATTCAAGCTATCCACTCTTTTATTTCCCTTGTCCCCTTCTAGTAGTTTTTTTGACAGTTTTAGAGGGTAAACAAAAGAACTCCAACTCCTAGCTATTGCACATCACTCCAGCCAACTACGTTATTTCAAGTAATTATCTGAATTTTGCAAAGCTTGTCTAAAAAATACGGTTAAGTAACTCCTGAATTTTTATGTTTCCCTAACTGCTAAAAATTTAAATACAGAAATTCTCACTTTGTAGACTGAAAATTTCACCCAAATTTCACAGAGTTTGAATTTTCTTTCCAAAGAACTGGGGATATCAATAATTTTCTCTGCATATTGACCTGGCTCTGAATGGTTCTGTAACTGAATGAGTTCTTTCCAGACTTAATTTTCCTGTGCGATTTTCTCCATATGGATTAGATAGAAGGGAAAAAATATTTAGACCAGCCCTGCTTTTGAAAGAATCCTTCATGCCCTAATGTAGAAGTGCAGCAGTAGTATCATTCTACCTACACTTGACGCTGCACGTGTGAATTTAAGATGATACAGCAGCATAACACTGAAAGAGAATTTATCAATGAATGCTTGTAAGTCAATAGTTTCTGTTTCTTAATATGGTATATGGCTGATGCAGAGCTGGAGCAAACTCTTCCCAGAACAGAAACAAAGCAATGGGTTTAAGATAATGATGCTGAGTAGGAAAAGTAAAACGATTCTTTAAAAGAAGAAAAGTACTGCCCTATAGGTATAGTATATTGAACAAGGGCACAGAGGTAGATTAACTTCATTTTTAAAATTCTTTTGGAAGACTGTAAAAAATACTGTGTGGGAATGCATGCCAAAAACCTCCTCTGTCTTTAACTCTTAAACTGTGTATAGTCACTCTAAAGTGCATCCATGCAGGTGTAAAAGAAGATGAAATTAAGTTCTTCGGAATAGCTATACAAAGGAAGAAAAAATCTAAGATTTGGAACCTCCAGGTGTGCTTGCTAAATTAATCACCGGACAGCAGCTGAAATGTTATTTCTCTTTTTCAATAAATGGTGCAAAGAGAATAATTTTTACTTTTAGCCTTTTGACTGAAGTTCCTCCATGGGTAAGGCAGATTTACCTCTGAAGAGATATTCCATAATAATGCAGTCATAAAGCTGATGACTGACAAATCTGATGTCTGTTTCTCTTCTTTTATACAATACCAGCAAACCTAAATATGAATATTTCAAAAATAATTATAAAAAGAAGTCAACCCCAACTTACAATATAATTTTGAAGGAGCAGTTCCACGGACTCTCGCCTTCCGTATTTGATAATCCACGATTTTAACTTTGACTCTGCAAAGACTAAGAGTGACAGTAGACGGTACTTCAGTTCCAGAAACTCCATCTTCAACAGATGGAGCTCAGATGAAGAGACAACAAAATTAAACCTATAAAATGAATCACAGAATAGTAAAATACAGCAATATTCATTTTTGCAGGAGAGACTTCAGTTACAGTTCAGATATTTCTCTAATCTTTCACCTCATTCAGAGTCTACAAACATTTAATTATGTGTCATGATATTCTGATGACTGCTCTTGAGCAACAGATTAATTACATTTCTGTTTATTCATAGAAATCATCTGTTTACTTCTGTTACTAAGTTTTGCAAAGTCATTTTTCTTTTTTTTCACATGCATGCTGGCTGTTATATAACATTTCTTCCACAGACAAGTAATAACAGGATCAATATAAAAAAAGTATTCTTATCCAAAATTTATAGCCTATTTTGATTCTTATCAATCTTCAAAGCATCAGGTTTTTCAGTGTATTTTTATGTATATTCTAGGTTTTTCAATCCATCTCAGTTTTCCACTGAGAAATTACATAGACAGTAATTTCTACATGAACAGATAAAAAAGCACACAGGCTCCCCTTCATGCACAGAAGCTTTTTATTTCAGATTGAAAGCCTTACCTGTCTGCCATATCCTCTAACTGGTCATGTGGAACAGGCACGCCATTAACAGACCTGGTCCTGTGGATCTCATGGAATGCCTTTTTGTGACCATCTATGTTTTTCAGCAGATCCTGATTGGATTTTAAGAAAGAGAGAGAGATATTGAGAGAGTGGAGGGAGGGAGGGGAGGGAGAGAAAAGGCTCACAGTAGGCTATCTAACTAATAAGCACAATTTTAAGCCAGCTCTGATGACTCAATATAGTTAACTATTTGATCATGCTTTCACATTTCCATGCAAGGTAATGCACACCACAAAAGAATTTACATCAACCTCAACATTTACACAGGGAACTCCCTTACGTGAAGCTCTGTTACAGCTATGTCAAACAATTATGGAAGATTTTAAAACAGGATACACTGCTGCAAAAGGTTTAACAAAACAAGAACTCTTAACGGGATTAAATAATATCTGAAATGCAGTCTGCCAATATGCTAACATCACAAAAGCATAATCTTCCTAAATTTACTCTTTAAATCTTCATAACCTTTGCTAAGTATAGACTGAAATTTTAAGCAACTAATCTACTCTACTATATATAGGCAGAAGATCTATAGCTCCTTCTCTAAGTACATATTCCATATTTAGTAAACTTTTCACTCTCTCACCATCAAAAGATTTCAGGATCGCTGTCTCAGTAC
This sequence comes from Platysteira castanea, assembly GCA_013397175.1. Lineage (NCBI taxonomy): Eukaryota > Metazoa > Chordata > Aves > Passeriformes > Platysteira > Platysteira castanea. The sequence goes on along the minus strand of VYXC01010636.1, from coordinate 243,791 downwards.
TGCACGAACGACTGCGGAACGTGGTACCCGACCTGTATTCCTGCGATCTGAACTGTACCAGCGAAACCCTTACAGCACAGCACACTTCAACTGTAACTAAGCAACACTGCTTCAAACGGCTTCCTGGAGATTACACATTAAAATGAATGACTGGCAGCAGTCTTTGAAGAGAGACTGTTAGCAGCAACACGTCAAGTCCCCAGAGAGAGGCTGAGAGGGCACAGAATGGTGGGGTTTTTTTACTGCAGACAGACAGCAGCTAGCACAAAGGTGCTCAGAAGCCTGCTAGCAAAGAAGATCGTACAAAGGTTCCTCCTCTTTCACCTGAGGGAACAAAATGCAGGTTTCTGTACTGATCATAAATATGTATTTATTCCTACGTGCCAAGGAAGGGCTTATCCCCAGCCAACACCCAGTGTTTGCACAGGAGGAACCAGTGGTAATTCTCTGGCTCAGCTCACCAAATGGCCCCAGTATCCCCATCAACCCGCCTGGGTTTTCATTGTTTTCCACTCCAGCCAACACCTTGCTGTGAAGAGAAATGAGCCAGGCTTTCTCAGATGCAGGTGATGTGCTGATTTTAACATGGTGAAAAACTCCTGTGACTGACACAGTCTCACATAAAGGAAAGATTTGGGACAAATATCTCAGCTGCATTAGAGACCTTGCCATACAAAAAGGGATGCCCCTAACACGCATTGGTAAGCCAAAATAAACCCCAGTAGTTTTATCCAACAGCAAGAGGAAGCTCATGAAAACTTACATACAGTATTTTCATAAAATGAAATCCTGCTCTGGGAAATGACCCTAAGCAAGCACAGACATTGCTGTTAATTCCTGGATCTTGGTAGCAATATCAACTAAAATAAATATAAATGCTTGTCTGATTCCATGAGGTTTGTGCAAATAAGCTGGTACATTTTGTACTAAATTCAAAATGGCCATAAGCTTTAAAGTTCACTAAAATAACCCACTGTCAGATGAGACAAAGATAAAAAGAAAGCAATGATGTCACCTGAAAAAATATGTAACAAACAAACAAGCAAACAAACCAGAAGGAAACAAGGACCAAAAAAAAAATACCCTAATGCATTTCTAGTACTATTCAGTAGCACATTAGGATTCATCAATTCAAATCTGAGCAACAAAACAAACTCCAGGAACAGATATAATTATATAGGGTTCTCTTGAAGCTTTTTCCATCCCACTCCCATGGGAAAACTCCCCTGGCACAGATTAACCTAAATCAAAGTTTATTTGTTGGCATAGAAATCCTTCACCACAGCATTTCTGATGCAAATAAAAAACAGTTTAGGGCACATTCTTTTGTAGATCTTATGAATGTATCAAAAGGAGGTCTTTTCTAACAACAAAAGAGTGTTTGATTTTTTTTTTTTTTAAACAAATGTCAAATCCTAGGAATCCTGAAACATTTGATGCTACCAAGAAAATTAATGAAATTTAGCATGACGAGACAAGAGCCTGAAAAAATCCGTATCTTCCTTACAGATTCAACATTGTTTTTTAAAATTTAGTTAGTTACTACTGAAGTTAGAAGAGCTACAATTGTTCTAATAAAAATTCATCAGATGACCATGAAACTTCTCGGGTTTTCATTATAAAACATAATATATAATATTTTTTGATGAAAAAACCCTACCCATATCCTAAACACAAAAATGACACATTTACAAATAACTTTTAAAATAGTAGTGATAGATGAGAAAAAAGCAACAACACAGCCTCAAGTACGGCCTTTCTCTACACCATCTTTTCCTTTTCATCTACTGGTTCAGTTTCTTTTACCATCTCACCAGCATATTTTTTCACCAATATATTTTTCTCACACATATTATGCAAATCCACAGAAAAAACCTCACAGTTTTGACTTTAAATGAGAACTTGGACTCAGCAAAGAATAATGGTACAATTATTTAAATTCATCTGGAAAAGTTTCCTGTTTACCACAGTACGCTATCTGCCATCACAGATGGCTATTATGCTATCTGTCATCACAACACTATGAAAATTCACTTAATTTTCATTTTCTCCCCCTCCATGCATGTCACCTGCACTGACTGTCAGCACAGTTAGTGCATTTATTCCCTCTTTCCTCTTTCACCCTATTAGTTCATACTGGTTGAGCAATGTACCCAACATTATGAGCTCCCTACAGAATTTTAGCATAGAAATTAAAAGACTAATATCTGATATCTTTCAGATAGAAGAAGCAAGAACATTCAAAAGAAATTCTGAAAACTGGCTGTAAGACACATAGATATCACAATTCAAGTCACCATGACAAGACACCAAGCTTTAGCCACCAACACGACAACACAACCCACAGAAAATAGAAATAATTATCTTTGTAGAGTATGGATCATTTAAAGCTGTGGAAACAATGAAGGATAATGCACAGAATGAATGTATGTACATCTACCTTATGTTGCTCAAGCTTCCTGTGTATTGTGTTTGCTGTTTCCTCATGAGCTTGCTGAACAGTTACTTCTTCCCTCAGAGCAGCCTCTGCCCTGTAGAGCCAAGCACCTATGGTACCCAAAGGTGCAGGAAGAGATTTATCAAGGTGTATGTGCCAGTCAAGCATCTAGGAAATAAAAGTAAAAGGACTGAAATTCCTTCCTTGCTAAGTAATACAAACAAGTACATTCATAAAAATCAGACTTTACACTGTAAGATCAAACCTCCACGTAACAGAGTGTAACTGAGACATAAATCCAGGTGTATTACTCCACACGAGTTTGGAAATTACAGCATTCTCACAGGCAACAAAATCTCTATAAGAATGTGTTGATTTATGTATTTCCCTTTCTGAATGGTAATTGAGGTACAGAACAATGACAAATAAACTGGAAGAACTGAGAAGAAAAATACCTGGAATTTCATCAGTTAATAGGCATATTAAGGGATGCAAGACCTTCTTCTGTCAATGTTATTTAATTCATGCTCCTGCATAAAATCTTTATGTCTCTATTTTGAACACACTTTTTATATATAAGGTTCAAATGAGTCTCAAAGGACTGTGGATGGGAGAATATAGCAGTAAAACACTGTGTCTTATTGGCAATGCCAGTTATGGGAGTGAAAACATCATGAAAATTATGTGGAAACTCCAGAATAATTTTAAACAGATCCTCTGTTAAATACATGACTTTAAAAAAATATATATGGAGTATGGTTATACACTAGTAATAATATTTTAATAACTTTTTATTTGGGACAAACAGTATAACTTGCCTGGGATTTTTCATTCAGTTGTGCAAATTCCAATCATAAATACTAACGTTAATTTATTACTTTTGCAAACAGGTCAAAAATAGAATTAAAACCTCATTTATTGGTAAAGTATTCAGTATTACACATAAAGTTCTTTTAGTGATACTAAAGAATGTTATATTAGAATTCCTCAAATAACTAGCAATTTACACTAGAACACTGGGTTTGGAAGGGGCATTGTGCATGCTTTTCTATCAACAGTGTCCTGAAATTGGCTGAGCACTGTTACCACTCTTTCAAATACAGGGAAATCTCAGAGTATAGTCCTTTTCTTAAAGTTCATATTCTATCTTTGAGCAATATTAAAGATGATAGTGCAGAAAATAGTCTCAAAACAAATGCAAAATAATTCAGCAGTGCCAGAAATTTGGTCCACTTTTAGGTTCCTAATGCCTAATAAAATTAATAGCAAACAGGTGGTCAAATGATTTAAATTCAATCCCTCATTTAGTAAAAAAATACATCACACAATGATTTTCAGCTTACCCTGGAAGAAACTCTCTCCCATGCTTGCTTCACCACAGCTTGATCAAGTGATAATTTACCATCTTTCCTTACTGACTGGGTTGCAAGCTCAAACTGTTTCCTTTTTACCTCATATTGTACTCTGAAATGCTTAAATGACTGCACAAAGAGAAAATCAAATTAATTGCAGTACAAAGTCAAGGAGTTAAATTCTTTAACATTTATGGAGTGCCATAACCTATGAAAATTTTGTACTGAAAGAAGTCCTAATCCTTCCCAAAGAGGAATAGCACTTAACTTCTATATTTACTTCTATGTTTATTATTTATATATAGGTAATCACTATATATAAATAAAAGGAGTCTGGTTATCAGAGGCCTGAACCATATATGAAATGAGATAATAATTGATCAGATAAAATAGCAACTGGATTTAATGCTACTTGGGACAGTGGCTGCATTTTGAGAACAGTCAGGCTTCAGGAGAAAATTTAGACCAAGTTTTGTATTTCTGATTTAGACACTTAGACATCTTGAGGGAGTGGATGAAAATGAAACTCTAAGCCCTGTCCTCTCCACCTGTCACCTCATCCAGCCTTCATTCATACCTCCTATCTGAGCTAAATCATGCAGGATCTGGAAGAATGGCACAGACACAAGCTCTCTTCTAACTAGGACAGTCCTTCTTCACACTGCTGGGAAAAGCTCTGTGTTAGGCAAACCATCTGTGCACTGTCCTATGTAGCAAAGCTGGAGCTGACATTATACTTCCTCCACCAACAACAGGCAAGATGTTTTGTGTCCTTATTTCTTTAAACAACACTATATTGACTCCCATATATACAGACTGCACAAAATACTGCAGTACCCGTTACACATAATAATGACAATAATTTGTTATCATACATAATTTCCCTGCTGCTTACCTGATATTTCTCTTGTAAGCTTGTTTCTGCCACCTGTGCTCGGGCTATGTCTCTTTCAAATTGTTCTGCCCACACTTTTAGGTCTCTTAGCACCAGCCTGTCTTCCTTCTACGATATAGTACAACCACACATTAAAAAAACCCATTGCAGCCTTCTAGTAGAGCTATCAGATGTAGTCCAGAAATTATCATCTCTATGGCAAGTCAAGATCATTAGTTGTAGTGAAGGCAAAAGTGCCCAATTCTCTCATCATTTACCTTCTAACAGTCTAAGTGAAAAGCACTTTCTCAGTATGAGAGAATTCAGCCACGAGACATGAGTCTTAAACAGTTGTGAAATCACAACAAACTGGAACATTGCAGTGTCAGGGGTACTATTCGCAGTTTTCATCTGATGTTAAATTAACACAAAGTTCTTTAAAGACATCTTAAAGATACCCTAACTAATTCTAGTATTCAACAGATTCGCAAAGTCAATTTTCAGTAAAAGTTAATTGAGCTGAGAAAGGAGAGTATTTTTTATCTTTTACCACCATTTTATTAGCTGATCTGCTATTGCTGAAAAAAAAGTTATTGTCTAATTGACTTCAGGGTAATCCTTAACACCAAGCTCCAAGTTCAGAAGTTAGCACAATATTTTGAATATTTTACCACAGAAAACGAAAAGAAAGAAAGAAAACCCGATTATATTCAGTTTCTCTTCCTTCAATGCCATTTTATGGCTTTCAAGAAAAGCATATTTGTTTTAAAGCTTTCCTTTAACATTTCAGTTTGTCACGGCACTGCAGCTTTGTAAGGCTGCAAAGTTCTCTGCAGAATTCAGTGAGCTGGCAGTGGACAGAAAAATATTACCAGAAAGTCTCAGGTCTCTGAGCTTGTTATGTGCAAAGGTTATCAAAAAACAGAACGTATTCTGTGTGCTGTGTAAGCAGCCTGGTCAAGTAGGATACAAGTGTCCATCTCAGACTTCCAAACAATGAACCAGATGTGTCGGCTCTTAATCAGAAGCTACTTTCTGAAACCAAAGAAGCCTTATTACTGTAAAAATTTTTAGAAACAAACAAGAAATTTGTCTCTTACAGTGAACAAATGCAATATCTCATCATATAAGCTAACCACCTAAAATGAGTGATTACATTTCAAGCATTACATGGGAGAAGAAAAACTGAAACATAGTATAAAAAAGGAGTAGTCACTGCCTGCATTTGAGAAACAAAGTACTGTATTTTAAGAAATGATCCTGACATGGGAAAGAAACCAATTTACGGTTCCTTTCTTTGAAAGCTTTCTAAAATATGTGAAATATAATTTCCCTTATTAATTTTAAAAACATAGAGCTATTGCTTCGTTTCAGCCAAGGAAAGGACAGACTCCTCAGATATGAAAGAAATATTCTTTGATGTATTTCTACTAATTCTTTTACTGAGCCTCAACTGAAAACAGTGGTAGTCAGTTGGACATAATTTTAACAACAGATTTGCAATTATCACAGTTATCTTGATAGCCAGGTAGTTGCAGTGAGGTTATCATGCTGTTAGAGCAGCTGTGCTGGAACAAAACTCTCTGTAGCTCATGCTCCTGTCTTCTGACACACAAAGGCTGATATCTGAGAGATGGTATATGACAGATATGACATTTCCCTGCTCCAGCTACTTGTAATAGTGGGCTTTCCTTGAACCCACATGATGTCCCAAGAAGCAAAAACTACTAGCTCTTCCACATTCTCAATTCATTTAAATACAAAGAAGGAGAGTAACATTTCTATTCTTCTGGTCTGTGTGTGGGAAAAAACCATCTAGATTCTTTGAGAAAACCAGCAAATTCATGACTATCCCCCTATGAAGAAAGTCACAGAATCATTTATGTTGGAAAGACCTCTAAGATCATCAAATCCAACCAAGTAGACTATAAAAAGAGAGAATCTTAACTCATTCAGCCATGAAAAAAATAACTTTGGTATTAAATTTGCTCTGTACTTAAGAAGCTATAACTTTAGTGAGACTACTGAGATTTCTATTGGTATTTAGCTGCCAGGTCCATAAAAGCAATACTAAACTATACATCTTAATGGATTGAAAATCCTATAGCAATCTTACTGACTGAAACTTTCAGTGAGATACTCTTGAAGTCATGAAGAGAACAAGTGTGCTCCAATGTTCTGTATGTTACTTCTAATTCAAACTATAAAATTCAGTTACGTAAAACAGTCTTATATTCCTCTACGACTCATATTCATATTACTCCTTAAAGTAAGATTTTGACAGAGCACCTATGTGCCTGAAACTGTTCCTACAGTAATCTGAAAAAAGCATGTTTTTTGCAAGGTTCCAGTGATAATGGCTAAAACCCAGTCTGACCAAATATTTTTGAAACAGACTATCTCTGGGATTAAAAATACCTCTATGGTACCTGAAGATAAACTACACAGGAACAGCCTCATCTCTCTTAAAACACATACTATTTCTCTGATACTAAGTGAAAAGATTACATTAACAGGTGGCATTTAGCCTTCTGTATTTTTAAAAACTATTTATTTAGGCAAATTTTTTATTAGTTTGTTTAATTGCAAAAGATGTAGGTGCTTCAGTAACCACCTAACTGGATGCTACAAAAGACATGGTGCAGCAATGCATTCTAAACCTTTTATTTATTTATTCATATGTTTTCACAGGTTTCCAGTTCAGTAGGTCGCTTATCACCTCCAAATTAGATTCTGTGATCATTGGTTGATACTAAAGCACTTTGAAGTCTCAGTTTGGGTAATCAACAGAAGAGATTCACTTTCTTAGACACCAAGGCACTTTCCATCAACACCCAGCAGATTTAATGAGCTATCATTCTTAAAACAAGACTTTCATTAGTGTCTAGTCATTCTTACTCTAAAAAAAAAAAACAACAAAAGGACATTCTTACAGATATGTAAACTATTCTCTAAAGCCTGCTCATCTGAAGTAGCATACAGATCAGAACATAAACCACCAAACGGAAGTTATCTAGAATAAATATAAATATTTATGGCTTTCTACAGCACGAGGACCATTGATCTCTGATCCATTTATTTAAGTTATCTCAAATCCTGTGGTTCACTCAGTATGCTACTTCCAAGCAGCACTTTAAAATATTAATTTATCCTTACACAATTCCATGAATGTTCACTGATTTGTAGAGATGAACAGAACTGGAGCACTCAACTCACAAGGAACATCAAAGAAGGTATTTATAGAAAAGTGTTTATGAGTTCCAGTATGATAAGGGGGTACATTTTAAATTTGCAAAGAAGCTTTTCAGCCCAGACTCAAAATCAAAACATTATTTTATTAACTGATATGCCAGAGTTAATTTGAAAATTACATAATACAGAATACTCCAGGGTTTGAAGAGCTAAAAATACAATGAGAATCTTAATTATGGACTGGAAAAATAGTATTTTGTTTAGTTCTCTAATATGTAATTATAAACTAGGTGCACTGTTCCAATTCTCAGGAATAGACACAATAGAATTTTCAAATATTACCTTTTAAATCCAAAAAAGTTAAGTCACCTGTTTTTCAGGGACATTGAACTATTGTATTGCCTATATATTGAGAAAATTAAGTCTCTTCAAAAAAGTTTATGCATAAATTCAATTGCCTATGCTGTTCTTTTTGAAAACTCTAGCTGATACATATATATAAATATCTCTCTATCTCTCTATCTCTCTATCTCTATCTATCTATCTATCTATCTATCTATCTATCTATCTATCGATATATAAGTGTTACTGGATGTATCTATGTTACTGAAACTCACTCCCTGGCAGCAGTATCACAGACAGGGTGAATGCTGAGCCAGGCATCACCTTCAGGGATGAGCTATTAATGACTATCTGCAGAAGTAGACTAAATCCCTGGAAAAGCTCAGAAAGCTATTTTTGCAGCTGCTGCTCAGGAAATTCCTCTTACACTGGGGAACTCTGCTGGCATAAAAATGTCAGAGATGACAGGATTATCTTCTGAATTACTTGCTCATCAGAGCATGAGAAGAGGAGGACTTTACATCAGAAATACTTTGAGGGTGTGAGCTTTAAATATAGTTAAATTTATACCATGATAAGGAAATAGGCAGAGCTTTTACCACTTCAAATCTCCTCTGGCTTAAGAAGCAATGCACTGTGGCTGTGTAAGGCTAAGGATGTATAAAGTCCCATTAAAGGTGCCCAAACTTGCTTGAGTGGATTAAGAATATAGGAATAATTCTGCTATCAGTATAAATATTTGCTTCAATACATCACTAGTTAGATATACATAATGTGAGATGAACCCTTGATCCTAGTCACTTAAAAATAATCTATTTTTTATATTTATTTAGAAAAAAAATCCCAACCAAAAAACCCCCAAAGAGTGTGGAATCTAGGCAATTAATTGAATCGGGTCAAACTATAAACACTATTGATCGACTGCAGTGACACCTGCTATTTATTTCACAATATATTCACTTCTGCAGTCTTCCAGTTTCACCTCTGAATGCTCATTTCATACACTCTGTGTTAGATTTCTGAATTTCTCTCAATTAATACTAGAAAATTAGAAGTATCTAAAAATCTACGTTAAAAAAAATATGCTTTTAAAAATATAATTTATATAAAAAAGGAGCAGAACATGTCACACAGATGAATACGCCCTCCTTCCAACCCACAGGCCACACACATAACTTACACAATCATACACTCTATTATCTACTTTATAAACCTAAAGACAAACGAAAATATCCATCTAAACTGAGATTAGATGTGTAGAAACACGGAACTATAATCTATTTATTTCATGTTAATATCAATCCTTAAGAAAACCAAAAGCATAGTCTGAGATTTATTATAGGAAAGTTGATTTGCTTTTCTATAATATTTCTGTTAAGTTATTTGCAAAATTAAACATTAGGCTGTTAGGATCAGCTCATGTAAGAGAGCGGACCTAGATTCATCATGTTAATCTATTGCATTTCTGGAAAGATTAACTTGAGGTTAGCAGAACAATGTACATAAAAAAATCCCCAACTCTAAAGTCAACTAAGCGCAGGATGAAAAAAAGATAACAACCATGAAAGGTCCAATTCAAGCAATTATTCTGAGCATATACCCTTACCTTAAATTTCATAAAAGAAATGACAAAAGTTGGGATATCTTGAAGTTCCTAGCAATATGAAACAAATGGGAAAACGAGAAGCAGGAAAAAAAAAAAAAAAGAAGCAAAATAAAATAAAGCAAAGCAGGCAGAAAGTCCAGAGAGAACAGTAAGAGGCACACATGTAGGAATACAAGATGTACTTAGAACTATTATCAAGCTCACATGTCTGTATCATATCTAGTGAAGTAGTTTTCATATTAGATCTGATTTCCAGATTGCTAGTCACTACATGATGAAGTTTATCTGGCAAAATAATTACTTACCTTAGAGTAACTGTGATTCTTTGAGATGTGTTGACTACACAAGTTCATGTATGCTCATAGCTGGTCCATAAATGAGATATTAGATCCCTTTTAATTCTGGAAATGCACATGCAAATAGCTTTTCCCTCTGACCACAAATAAGGGATAAGCTTCAATCATTACTTCACTTCTTTCAAAGTAAATTCTTTATAAACTGAGCATTGAATCAGGAGGGAAGATGAATAGGAATTTGTGTGGACAACACATCTTGAGGAAACACAGTGGCAGCTGTGTTGGCTGGAGGGTGGGGTAAGAGGGTTAAAAATCTCCTCTTGCCCTCCCTCTCCTTGCCAAAATTCACCCAAAGTCTGAAGTAGGATTCTTCTAACTAAATGTAGGCATCTGCAGCTGAGATAGTCCCTTTTCAGTTCTTCAGGCAAGATAGATAACACCAGTTGCATCCAGCATCTACTGCCCAACTTATTCTACAGCAGGCACTTAACACATGTGAGGTAAAATATTTCCTTAAACAAGAAATTAGGATTACTCCAAGAGTTCAGGGGACAAGAGTCTTGCAAGGCTCTCTCTCCCAGGAACCTAGATTGTGTGATAAATATTTCTTTAGACTATATTTCAGGAGAAAGACAGAAAGGCTAAAAATACGGGGATTATACTGGTCACTAAAACAAAAAAACTTTTTAATCAACTGCCAACAGCACTTTATCATTATCTAAGGGACGGATTAATCTGACTCCGTTTTATCTCTTTTGAAATGCTCTCCAGCACAGGCTTCCAGAAGATAGTTTGTTTAGGACACCATCATAAGAAAGATGCTATCTGGGAAAGTGTCTATCTCTTGCTGACTACAGGCGGAGTGTTGTAAGCTTTTAGATTTTAAAGGTGAATCCTGTCCTAAGTACCGAAACCAACGAAATAATGTAAAGATGGACACAGATACTCCAGAACAGTAAAAAGGAATGCAGTTCTTCCTCCAGGAAACAAAGAATGATGACATTAGAAATTTACTGCAATGTCAAATTCTTCCTTTCTTCTCTAAGTCTGAGCCTTACTTGTTTCTGCAGTGTGTGACATCCAAGGGGTCAGCACTTCTACCAAAATTTATGTGGATTGCTAGTGCAATATCTTAGTGATACATAAGAAGAGGAAGCACTTCTGAAATCGGCATGTTAGCATGTCAAATTGATTTGTGTTCTGCTTCCTAGTTATTCACTTGGAATTCTGGATGCAACTCATTAGTTGCCCTTTCATAACTTGTGTGCTAGCATCTCTGTGGGTACAGCCAGAGACAGGCAGAGCATGGAATGGTTGAACCCTGCATTGTCCTGCATCATCTGTGCATAAAGCTCGAGGGAAGGTGGTGAGGTTGTTCCTCAAAACCCAACCCCAGCACAGGCAGAAGGCCTGGCCAAGGCTGTTGGCAGCAGAAGCTGCCCTGCGTGCCATGATATGGGGATGGCAGGACTGCCTTAGCCTGAAAAGGGCACAGCATGAGGCTTCAGTGCTCACTCAGTCCTCTTCAGCAGCCCCACTGCTCAGTGGCATGCTGAGACCACGGCACAAGTATGCCCCCAGATTAATGCTGCAGGAAGGAAAATTATAAGTTCCAGTGCTCAGGCGCTGGAATCAAACAGCAAATCTACAGCTACCTTAGCCTCACACAGCCATAGGGAAGGAGACTTACTCCTTTCAAAGCTCTTTTCCTCTGCAGGGAATGCAGAGAAACACAGATAAAAAATGCTGCTTCTTTCTCTCTTGCTGGGGCTGAGCAGACTGTCTCAGCAGTGCTTCCCGTGTTTGCCACGAAAAAAGCAAATCAGGACTAGGAAGTGAGTCATGATAACTTGGCATCGCTGAGTATAGTCAATCCAGTGCAAAGCCAATGCACTAGAGCATACATAAACTAAATTCCAGGGAAAAAACACGATTGAAAACAATTCCTTAGAGCAAACAGTTAAACATCAGTGTGAAATAGAAAGGAACACGTGACAAAATTGTAAATGCCTCTCAAACATAAAAGCCTGTAAAGACTACTGTACCTAAACAGTATCTTGGACCATTCTTGTTCTTATCCAGAAACCCAGTGTGACAGAAACATAAATGATTAATTGCTTCAGGTAACAAATTATTGCGATCTCATTTGTGTTACGCTTAAAAATCTGTTAAGGAACTTTATGATCCATTGGTTTGCTACTGTCTACAGTAACTGCTTGTGTTATTTTTTGCTCCTACTACACCTGAAAATAGGAAAATATCTTCAGGGTCACCATTTTATTTTCTCCACCTGCTAAACATCTGCAACACTTATTCCTTTATTCTCAGCTAATCTTTCCCAGTTTTCTTATTGTGCTTGATTGCCATTTGAACTGCTCTCCAAAAGGAAATATGATAAACTATAAGAAAGCTATAAAATGTATTTATAAATTCCCCCTTCATTATAAACTGTTTCTTCTAGGTATGCAAGAGAAACTTACATCATTCTCCGGCACATCAGTCACTGTATGATGAGGATCAGGATAGTACTTCAAAAACTGGGCTACATAGGTCATGACAGACTTTTCATCTGGCTTTTCAACATCCACATCTAGACAAGTATAAAACATGGAAAACTAAATTTTTAGCTGAATAGCATAAAACGCTGCTTAAATGTCTAAACACTACGAATTAGCATATCTGGCTTCAGCCATGCAAGTAGTTCAAATTTTTTCAACTATGTGTTATGTACCTTCTGGATCAAGGAGCCTTGGAATTCCTAGTTCTGCTTCTGCAATTGTGAAGGCTTCTTCCAGGTTTTCTCTATTTGACCTTCCCCTCACTTTCTCCATGTCCACTAAATCTGGGCGGATAGCATGAATAACAGAATGAAATGCAACACCACTCCTCCAACTTTGTCCGAAATCTTTGATTTCAATTCCAACTTGCCTAAAGAATATGAAAAGGAATGAAGTTACAAATAACATCAAGACTACATGAAATAGGCGGGGGAAGATAGGAATGCTCCCCCCAGTGGTTACCCATCATTAAACCTAAACCACTTGCTCCCGTAATGCTACATCAGGTCAACTACAGCTCCATCCATCCACTGCATAAATTCATCTCTGCCTACGAAGATCCAAGTGTTTTTTACCATATATATGATGTATTTGTCTCCAGTGGGCTTGCTAGTGGCAATAAGCCATGAAGCAATAAGCAATGAAATGCACCAAAGTTCTCAAAGTTCTTATATGACATCCACAGAGGCTGCGGAAGTGCACACTTCCATTAACTCTTGTCTCCCTCCCTATAAATCTCACTCCATTAAAACTGCTGCAGGTCAATTAGGTACATCAGTATCACACAAATAAAACATAAAAAAACCTGCACTAACCTGTTATTTTTTAAAACGATAGCATGAACAGTGACATCACTGCTGTTTAGGGGAAACTATAACACACAAATTTCTCTACGTTCTCATCAAAACCATGAATGATGGTATAATTTCATTTACCCAGAACACTTAATATGTCCACTAAAAAATAAACACAAATGTTCCAGAAATAGCAATATACAATAAGAAAGTAATCAGAACTGAATCACACTTCTGAATCCAGTAATTCTGGAGTTTTTTCTGGCTTCTTTTACCAGTAATTCTGAAAGGTATGGTGATCCACAGACAGCAAGACTGTTTTTAACTTTGTCCGAGCAAGCAAGCATCCTTTCGGGACACTAAGACACTATGGTAGTCTTGCCATTGGGAGGTTCAAGCAACAGTAATTGAGTAAAGCTCATTTAAATCTCACTGTGATCAATGAAACACTTTCACCGACTTTAGGGAAGTAGCCCTTGCAAATTACAGTGTGAAGCAGACTTAGGTGAAGTGTACCACTAGGAATCACTAGGCTTCTTTCAAGACATTTTATCTACTCTTCTCAATAAAACTGACAGTTTAATTTATGAATCTATTTGCAGTTTGTTTGTTTGCATGTCTGGAAATAGAAGCTAACCAACAACAGGGTAAAGGAAGAAATTCATATTAGACTGCACTGCACTACAAATTACTGTATTCTACCTATGGATAATGTCTGAATCTTTGCAATTAAATTTCTTTTTTCTGAGGCACCATTCAATAACTGACCATTTCCCCTCTATACCTTGCACAATTAATGTCTTTAAATAGCAGTGATTTTTTTAATTTGAGCAAATAAATCCATGTTATCTTACACCTCTCATTTGTATTTTCTTATTTTGAAGGCTATCAAACTACTATAGTATCTTTGATCTAATTTATAGGGGGGGTTAATGTCTTTTTGAAAGCTGAAACAGCATGAGATAATCTTACAGAATAAAGGAGAAAATTCTTAAATTAACAAGACATAGCAAGAAATAACTCCAAAATAACTTGGATTAAGAAGAATGAAGATTCAGGGCAATTTGTGTAATAATATTTCCATTGTATCAAAGAACTGAAGAGGGATATACGTAACTTTTCATCACTTGCCTTTCAACAGCAAGTGCCAGAATTTAGTGTTCCTACAAGCTTTCACTGAGGAATGCTTAATCGGTGTGGTACTGGCAGTGTCACATCGAGTGTTTGGCAGCGGGACTAATGCACTGTCATTCAGACATTTAATTCCCCTTTCAGCTCCTCAGTCTGTCAGAGATAATCCCATTTATTAGTCAGAAACTATAAAATATGATTGCCTGCAAAATTCATGTAAATCATTAGTTATTACTTGATTGTTGTATGGTGCAGCCTCATTTGTCAAAAAGAATGTGGTGTGGGGCTATACAATTATATACATAATAATAAGGTATGTAAGTACTATATAAATACAGAGCAAAAGGATGATCCCTGACTGAGAGAGCTCAGAACTTGAAGAAAAAGCTTGCACTTAAAATATAAAATCAGTTCATCTGTAGGTTACTCACTTTGCTGCTGTGTACTGTAACCATTTTAACAAAGCCTTCCTGGCGCTTCCTTGGACCTTGGTTACCACCTTCCGTTTGCTTGGGGGACTTGCAGTTTCTGAACTGACAACACTTTCCACAGAAGAAGCACTGCTAGACAAGGGCTGCAGCTGTGGGAGGTTGCTGGTAAGCTCTTCAATCTGCAGGGAAAAATTGTTCATGGACTCTTTGTAGATAATCTTCTTAATTCACACTAGTTTCTTTAATGATTTCCCAATACAACTGTCCAAAATAAATTAGGGCAGAAGCTATGATTAACTGTGTTTTATTTAAGTATACATTAAAGGAGCTTTAAAAACACTAATGTATGTCCCCAGGTGATGGTCTTAGATTCAGAAGCACCAGGCATGTAAAAATCATTGACTCTACAGTTGGAACAATATGCAAGTGTGTCATGCTATCTATTGTGACAAATTATCACCAAAATAGGAGACAATGTCTTACATGTAGTTTGAGTTCAGATTATAAAATAATCCACTAATTTCGGAGGAAGCTCAGTCTATTAAAGAATGGCAGTGACCTCAATGATCTAATCTGTATAGTTTTTTACTTCCTGTTGTACTGTTCTGGCATAAATTCAATTGTGTTTTTGCTTAGAGGTACCTTGTGAAGAAACAGTGAATGTACTACAGGCAAAGTGCGTTAATAGTGCTTGCTGAGGTTGTAGGACAGTAATAATGCCTTTCATCAGATGAAAATCATTAACTTGATTCTTTTAAGAACATTAATTTGACTAACAATTTGGTTCTTTAACATGACAAAGTTATATCCAGAGAATGTTGCAAAATTTTTATGCTGTCCTCTTAAAATCCAAAGTTCTGTCACATCGCAGAATGAGTCTGCCAGAATACGAACCACAGCTCTCACGCATTTCTGCTTTCAATCATGTTAAAATTATGTATCTGCCGCCAACAACTATAGAAAAGGTCAAAAAATGATGAAATAAAACTGATGCAGAGAACTAGAGTTTCAGTAAGTCTGAGAAGCATAATTTTCTCAGTTCATCTAAATGAGCTATAAATTAAAATATTAATATCATTCTGACTAAATTTTATTCTGACGAATTCTGAACTATTAAGGCATCACAATGGTTGGTGCTGAGGAGAACAGCATCCCTGAGACATCACAAGGGAGCCAAAGAACTCTATAAAGAAGAGTAATAAAACTAGTTGTTATTTTAAGTGTTGAACAGTGACTCACTTTGTTAACTCATATGGTCAGGATTTAGAAGCCAGTTTTTCCTCCCACCTAACTTCAACAGAATGCAAGTGCTCTCTCCTCTACAAATTCAACCCTTTCTCAATCTACATCACTCACAAGTAAATTATATCCTTGCAATTATCTGCATGTTCCAGTGAAATCACCAGTGAATCATGTTTACACATATGGTTTCAGAATAATTACTGACTGACATCCAGTGCACCGGAGTTAAATGTACAGCACAGTCACTGCTGTGGTTGCTAAAGATACTTGTAACAAAAATCCACAATTCTATTATTTTCCTCTTTTGCTATGTTGTATTCTTTAGAGAAAGCAGAAGAATATGTTTCAGTGACAAAGGAACTCCACTCTAGGCAAAGACCAATTTACTTGACCAAAAAGTATCTAATTTTACTCAATGTGAAACATCCCTATGATGAACTGTTGCTTTATTCAGGAATTACAAAGTATCTCATCTACGGTGAAAGACTGGAACTACACCAGTTCATATAAAGTGATGATCTGAACCATTGTTTGAGCAAGCAAATCTGAAGTATAAAAAATGTAGTACCTGAAAATATAGAATTATGGTCCACACCAAGCCAAGCACAATAGAAGGCCTGCCATCAGCAATATCAGTTGAGTTTATGTTGACAAGCTTAATCTATATAAAAAAGAAAACATCTGTTACTATCACACACAAAAAATAGCAATTACGAAATGCATTTCAAATAGGTTTTATATTTGAAATGAATTTCTGCAATCAAACAAGTTTCTCAATTAAAAAAACCCAAACACTGAATAGTGCAATTTCACATTTAGACAAGTGCAATTTCACATTTAGGAAACTTTTGCAAGTAATGGAAAACTTCAAAGACCAATCCATTGTATTATTTGTAGAAAAGATAATTTCAAGCAGAAAGAAAAATAAAAATTAGATAGAAACACTGTACAAACCGGAGATCCTCTGTATACGGACTAGCGTGAAAAGCAAAAGGAAAAATATGATACAAAAATAAATTTTAAATTATTAATTACTAGGTAAATGCATTAATCTAATTTTATAATGCAAAGAAAGCAAAATTTTGGCACATCTTACAATAAAATTTAATCAGGAGAGCAAATGAAATGCTCTGCAACAGATTTTAAATTATGCAAGACTTCCTTGATATAGTTCTAATCTATGTGTAATGAAAAGAGAAAAGTGAGTTTAAAAATAAAAATATAAAAAGGAAAGGGGTGGGAAAAGCATAAAAGAAAGAAAAGGGGAAAAAGAATGCCACAGTTCTCCTGCAAACACCATTTTATTGCAAGGGATATCACAACGACTGATTAAGGCCCCTTTGCAAGACAAGGCTAACAATAGCTCTTTTAAAAATAGAGTGGGAAAAATTAGTTGTCCAAGGTCAAATTAGGTTTTTCAACAGAGATGGGAACAGATTTCATGACTATTAACTCTCAACTGCTAATCTATAGTCTGAATAAAATATCACCCTAAAATAAGTTCATAAGATAGAAGGAAATAAAGAGAGGAATATATGATAAGGAAACTAACATGTAGATAATGCTCAAGGAAATGAAATAAAACAAGTAATATTGGAAAATCAGCAACTCTGTTAGTACTTATTTCCTCGGCAAAACTAAGAATTGGGCATCAATCATGATAAAAATATGAATGACTGCTAAAGTACCCATGCACTACAAGCTTGTTCAAGGACAAAGGTTGTGGAAAAACCTTGGTGAACAGTCTAAAGAAAAGCTGGAGAATGACTTCAAGTGACCTCCTTTGTCTCTCCAAAACAGAGAAAAGACTGCATTTCTCTGAATCAGCAACTGGAAAACCACTAGACAATGTCAAGAGCAAACAAAACATTGCTGTCCAGACCTCTAAGTTTTTTTTCAGACTTAAATCTGCATAGGCTGCTTTGGAAGGGGCAGAGCAGAAGTCCCCATAGGTTACATTTTCAATCCTTTCCACCAAGACATTGACAAAACTCTAGGAAAGTTGACATTACTAGCTTCTCCATCAGCCAATAAGGAAAATTTTCTATTCCCTATCTCAAAAAAATATACCTCATTCTCTCAGCTGGACCAATTCCAACAAAAGCTTTTCTTTTTCTAGAAAGTGAGGTTATTTTAGTATCCATTACAAATCAAAAGATTTACAGGGACTCAGCTAATGCTTCTGATGAGGCTACTGTTCACAGAAGCATAGCCTATCTAGTGTAGTTACTGAGTTACCCTTATCTTATACACCATTAAGATGCAGCTAAAACTAAAACTAAACTTTTCAGAACCATGAGAAAACCAATTTTGTCCAGAATACTATCTGTTAATTGAAAGCTGCAGTTTGTAGTGTAACAGGAGTATTAACAGAAGTCTCTTTGGACAGTGAAAATAGTAAGCTGATTAAATGTGTAATAACATTTTTTTATGGGACAGTCCATGGAGGAAGGAAATCCTGTCTGCATTTGTTGCCCTTTGAGTACAGCCCAGGGATGGCATTCAGCTGCTGAAGAAGCATTTATTGTCTGAACAGTATCCCCAGCTCCTCTGGGAGGAGAAGGGTGACAGACTGGATAGATGCATCCTTTAGGTTAGATTCAGCCTATGGAACACTGCTATCGACCACCCTGATAGACCTGACACACACAGATTTCCAATTCCCCGTAGAAGAAAATCTGGGATATTAATACAGCGTACTTACAAAGAAACTAAGACAAGTCTGGACAAAAATACTGAGAGATCAGAAGGAAAAATGCAGCACTCTGACAATCTGTTGATCCGTGGCAGGGTCAGTTTCCCAGCTCCACTGCTATAGTATTTCTGGGATCTAAGCTGGGTCACCCGCCACGCTCTGACAGTAAACTGGGCAAGTGTGGGTGTGTTTCTCTTCATCCCAGCCTTGTCTTAGGTTACAGAGGCCTCACCAGGAAACAGCTCTCTCTGTACCTGAGCTTCCTCCCTCAGGCTCCATATGATATGGTTTGTGTTAACAAACTATACTTCCTCAGATAGAGAAAGTGTGAGCTAAAGCGGAATTTTGCTCCAGAAGTATATTTGTCTTTGCTTTGGTTATACATTTTCAAGTTTAAAAAGTTCTCTTTTAGATTTATTTTTATGGGCATCTGCTAAGATTGTTTCCCACATAGCATAAATGCAATTAGGTCTAGATGTTAGAGAATCAAGGAGAGGGAAAGATTGCCAAAATCCAACAACTCCCAGTGTACAGCATTATGGAGAAATAAAATTCATCAAGTGTAACATCTGCATTGAGAAAAACTGAACTGAAATGCAGAAATTAGGGGAACAAAATACCTATAATCTGATGAAAAAATACAGATCTGAGTCATTATAGTACAGAGACAAGTCAGGAAAATGGGTAGAAAGACATTCCTTTTATATGATATTCACACCTGGATCAAAATGAGTTTTTAAGTTTTCTTCTTTTGTTCAATTTATAAACTATTTTTTTTTTCTTTTCTGTAACAGCCACAGCACTAACTGGACCAGAATAAATCCAGGAATTCTGTCTGGGAAAACACAATAAAGACACTCTCGCACCTGCTAGGTTCAGCAGAAAGGAGGGAAAAGGCCCTTTATTTACATGTGTCACATTCTTATAGAATTCTGAACTCCACAAGGGATTGGAGGACATGTCACTTCCTTCTCAATCCCACTGGAGAAAAAAGATGCTTATCGAAGTTTTCTTATTACAAAAGGAATGAAAAACAGAAAATACCGTTAAGTAAACATTGGCTATTATTTACACGAAACTGTGTGAGAAAGAATTCCGACTCCAAAGTTAAAACAGAAAGCTTAGCAAAAACCAGGGCAACAAGGAATCAGTCTGAAGTCCTGGCAAGCTAATACGGGGTCACATTGCACTAAATTATCATATCTATAATTTCAGGGAGTAGATTTTTGCATGTAAAAGGTAGTGAAGACCAGAACCTATTTTTTAATTATAAACTAATGTTTTTCCTGAACTAAAGTTCATTCTTTGCTGAGAACAGCAACAGGGAGTAGAGATCATGAGAAGCCAAAGAGCACGTTAAAAAAAAAAAAAAAAAAAGGAAGTCTTCCAAGGTTATTCGTTGTTAATTTAAAAAAAAAAAAGAAAAGACAAGTTTCACCCTATGCATTGCCACATATTTGCTTTGGACCATATAATTTTTACTTTAAAGCAGCTTTCAGGCACAGTGTAGAAACTGAAGACTGCATACATAGCTCAGATTTTGGAGAACAAAAACAGATGGGTGGATACAAATCATACCCTTATGGAGACAAAGAAATAAAAAGTAAAACTAGGGCTAAGTGCTACCATACTTACCCGTCTACCTTCTAGAAACTTAAGAGCTGTGCCAATGTTGGCAACCCAGTGAATTCTCTTCAGCTGACGTCCCTGCTCACAAGGCTTAAAGAGAAAGAACAGATTAAACTTCAATTAGATTTATGCCAATTTGCTTCAAAAAATGAAGTTTCAGATTATTGTCAATGCCTGTGTAAAAATGCTCCTTGGAACAGTTAAATTGTTGAATTGTATCTTTGCAGATAGATCACACAGAGGACTGACAGATACAGGGGACACAAGTGCAATAACTCCATTATAAAAAAGTCACATATGTCTTACAAATCTCAGGATGTAAGTTATTGGCTTCAATCTATAAACATCATTAAATTAGAGAACTGTTTTTCTTATGTAAAATAACTACTAATATTTCTGTACACATGCAAACACACATATGTATGTGTATATATATATGTATGTGTATATATATATATATATATATGCATTTGAGAGAAGACAACATTCTCTCAGGGAAATATTTTTGCCTGCAATGTATGAGTCAAAGTGGTTGTTGTTTTTAATAACTAGTCTGCAGTGAAGGCATTTTACCTAAGAATTTTCATCCCATCTCTCTAATACCTTACTGGCAATTAAAACCTCAGCTGAATTCCCACTGAACAATGAATTTTGCTGAACTTTAGACATGTATGCTAAGAAAAGACAGAATTCTTTCAATTCTATCAAGAACATATGCTAGGTTTCTAACACTCTACAGTGGAATCAAATTCCCCACAGAATTTTATATTGTAATGCTAATGTGCAACGATTATAATTTAAATTCCCATTCACCATGTTACAAATGGATTTAACAAAGGCCTACTATAAATTCTGACTCCCTCTTGAAGTTACTACAGGATATCATATGCTGGAATACATAACCTTTAAGTTCACCAGACACTATTCTAGTTTTGGAATATCTCTTGTCTTCCCCTAATTAATATAGGCAGGATAAAATCCAGTGAACTTCACTGTAACAGGTGCTGTCATTAAAATTCTTTTCCTGTTTTACTACTTCTGGTTTACCACAAGAGGGAGGCTTTCTGTCTTAGACTAACGCAAACTGAAATGGATATATTTCAGTGGAGCAGAAAGACACTGGAAAGTACAACTTTATCCCATTTCATAGGAAAATCGCTTTTGCAGTTTGATTTACTACCTAATTTTGGGGTTCACCTGCAATCAAAAGAGAGGTGAAACATGAAAAGGAGAGCACTTGCAAACTGCCTGTATGTAAGGGAGCCTGTAACACCTAAGCCCCGGAGCCAGCTGAACGACACACAGTTCCACTGCTCCTTCAGCCACTGCCACCTCATCTATGAGCTGTTTTGGAAAAGTCAGAGCCTTTGGCCTAAAATCCTGTCATTTTTCTCCTCCATGCACAAAACTAGCCTGCCTACCAAGAGACAGCCTATTTGCTGTGTGCACACCGTCCGCTCTGTAGATAACTTGGCCGTGAAAAAGCCATTTGGCATCATTTAAGGTTCTTTACAGTGGCAGAGCAGCTGTCAAGGCAAATGGATATAAGCCCCCATGAAATTTGAGGAGCTCATATGAGATTTTTTGAGGCAAAGCCATAAATTTAACAAGAAATGGCTCGTTTTTTCAAGATGTATAAAAATAACGTGCAGTTTAGACCTTGATTGTGTCGTAGCAGCAAAACCCAGACGAACTGCAAAGACTAATACAAATAAGAAATTTTTATAAACTACAGGGAAAAATTAATTAAAAAAGCATACAGTCAAGCATGCCTGTAATATTCTGTAATAATGCTTTGTGATCAGATAATCCACCCAGTGAAAAACTTACTGTCCTATGTAGGAGCAAGTTTTTCTACAGTATTGAAATATAGAAACTTATAAGAAAATTGTATCCCACAGAAGTTATGCAATTATCTTGTATACTGAGAAAGAAGAAAGTTCTTACCAGCTTCTGCCCTGAAAGAACCTCCAAAAGGGCAATTAGCATTACCCCATCTTTGATATCTTCAAACAGGTCATTCACCAGCATGGGAGGATTGCGCTGAAAAAGGAGAAGGTTTCAGATATTATAAAAGCTCACCAGTATTACATCCTAACTCTATTCCTTTTGAATAGAAACCCGAAGAGAGTGACTGGTCCCCTTCCTTGTGTTTTATAACGTTTAATATCAACATATCCTTTAACCACTGCTTTGCCACCACACTGTGTACTTAACATTTCTGGCACAGGACTACAATACTTTGTGGATTTCTGCCACTGATGACACAAAGGAAAAACCACCTGGTCCCTGAAAAAAGCAGAGAAGCACACCAACAGCCGACTCTGGTTCTATAAAATATGCACAACTTATGTATATGGTATTATAGTCACATTTCAATCCATCAGATTATTTTCCCGAGTGTTAAGTATTTCACAGAAATTTCACTCTCTTAGTCTGAGCAACAGGAGGAGGTGTATGAAGGGAAGATCTCTAGAGTGGTGCAGCAGGTTGAGCAATGCTGCCACTTTCTCACAGCTGACAGTTCTTACACTGAGTTGCTGTACTTTCTTTCCTCTCCTCCAGCCTTGCAGGCTTCCGGTGCTGTCAGCATTATGTCAGCTCCTACTTAAGACAAATTGTTTACCAGACGTCTTTACATTCACAAGAACAACAATGACAATGCTCAAAAACATGTAAACAGGTGATTTTTCAGAAATTTTAAATAACAAGGTCACAAACTCTGTATTCTTAAATGCACCCCAGTTTGTGGAACTACCTCTCTCAGCTGGTCAGTAGTTTAATGATCACAAAATGACTCTCAGAAACAAAAAGTTTAAACTTGGCCCAGCTGACAGATAGAATAAGCCTCTCTAGCTTCCACCAGCTTGTGAGAATTCATATACCTTATGATGATGAAAACAATAGTGATAATGATAATGATAATAATGATAATAATAATAATACCTGCTAATTCACTAAAATTACAATGAGGCTATAAAATTCTTGAAACTACTTCAGGTTTTATCATTTACTTTTGGGGTACTTGTTAAAAAAAGAGCTTGCAAAACAATTTACCTATTGCTTTTTTAGTGTAGAAATAGAGATTTGAAAAAATGAATCTAACAAATGAAACACTGCTCTTGAAAAGGTAAAAATGCAGTAACAAATCAGGAGAAAGCAAATGATTTCGGCTCCACAAATTAAAAAAAAATTTCAGCTTGGATAAACTCATATTTCAATGAAGCACAATTTTGGCAGAAAGTGAAAAAAGAACTCCTCTGCTGGAAGCAGACTTCATCTGAGATTTGACATGCCCTAATAGTCACACTAATAGAAGAGACTATTTTCTCATGTATATAAAATAAAGCAGCACTACAACTCATAATGAGGGTATATTTAGTCATAGTTCTTTTTAATTTCCTAGCAATGCAATAGATAAAGTTCCTTCTTGGAACATATTCTTCCTTAATGTAACACCAAAGAAATCAATGGAGCAGCGGGTCACTGGAGATTAATTTGTGCCAGTTTTGCATCACAGGCAGTTGACATAAACGCAATTAATTTTCCTCACCTTCCATGTTATCATTTCCTGTTTGAAGCTTGGAGCAGCTTTGGTTTGACAAAACACTGAAGAATTACGTGCTAAAATAATTTAGCCATAAAGACAAGAGGATTATAGCAGCTGCCAACCTAATCCAACGGGAGGCGAAGACCTGAAAATATCTCACCATCTATGCCAATGCCCCAGTAGTGAGATTTGTCTATTGAAATTGACTCCACAGCAATGAGGAGAGGTGGGTTTCTTATAGTGGGCGATTTAGGATACATTTAGATTGAAGGATAAGTGAGACGTACAGTACCCCGTACTTCTGGTGCCCATAATGTGCCTGTCAGACAACCTGTTTGAGCACAACACAGCTGCCTTCTAGCTTGTGTGCTGTGGTATCCTTACTCACAAATCGAGGTCGGAATTTGTCTCATCCCAACATGACACCAAAAGTCATTTGGAACTCATCCACAAAGCGAGTCTGGGAAGCACTTCTCATTTCCCCAGTAGATAGCTTCACACTGTAGCTAAAACCTCTGATCACACAAGCCAAACTCTTGCTTTGATCCACCCTCCAGTGGTTACTGACAGAAGCTACAAAAACTAAATTCATGCCCCAGCTGAGGCTTGGTGCTATGGTAAGGCAGTGAAAGTATCTCTAGCAAATTAACATCTACAGTACTTTCTACTTGAATCAAATATTGTTTTGGGGAAAAACAGGGGAAGAGAAAGCATGGAATAAGATGAGAAGCAGCAAAGAAACCATCTTACCAAAGCTGGTAAGAGCTGTTGCTCTGAAGAAGCAATACTCTCTGCTGTGAGAAGCACAACAATTGTCCTTAACTCAGCAGGCTGAAATGTACTTTTAGTTGCCGGAAGGCGGCATAATTACAAACAGTGCCAGTGTTTAGCAGCACACGCCATGGATCTTACAACCAATGCAATGGGAACAGAAGGCAGATGCAACAGCCGTGTCACAGGACCTCCTGTATAAGATCCCTCTAATATGGAAAACTAGTCAATTATATAGACTGCCAAGAACGTTCTTAGTAATACATTATATAAGATAATGTTTTACACTACCCTGAAGATGTTAACACCTAATTACAAGGAGGTTACACTCTCATTGTGTTTCATAAATTATCTCTTTTTTAAACTACTTTGGGCACAAAAGCATAGAATTTACTTTACTATAATAATAATAATAATATAATAATATAATGATAATTTATTATTTCAGTCACTCTCAGAAATATGGAATGAGTCATATTTCTAGCGGCATATATAGAATAATAGACTCCTCTTTTACCCAAGCATAGATATCAATCTTATTCGTCGTGCTCATACATACACTAGCTGATACTGAGAAGTTCACACATGCTTGTTAATTGTATATGGACTACTTAAATGTTCTTCTACTAGATCCTCACTGAGATTAACACATCTTCCGTTGGAATGGGTAAATACCTACTCCCTGGATGCATATATAATGTCAAATGAAGTGAAAGATGAAGGTGAACACTAATTACTTATTAGCCTCCAGAGAAGAAAGGTTTGGAGTTTTTTTTAAGCTATATTCAGTTAGAATGTATTGAAAACTTTTTATTTTAGTGACTCAGACTTAACAACTATTCACTTAGCTGCCTTAATGCACTGCCAAAATACTAGCTGTAAATCAGTAAAAGCGGGGAAAAAAAACTAACTGAAATTTATGCAATTTTAAAATGTTGAATGTACTCCAGATTTTGGCTTTTTGCAAGTAAGTGTATAGCCCTAGGAATGCAATCAGCTGCAATGATCTTAATACACTCTAATTTGAATGTTGGAAAGACTGTGCAAAGAATTATCCTGTAATACTTAAGAAAATCTGTCAATTATAAACTTCTTGAACAAAATTCTTTTGCAGAACTCAGAACATACTTCAATGAATAAAGAGACATTAAATCTACAACTTGTCAGGTGGTCCACACCATGATTTCAGGTGCTTCAGTATTTGATTAAGCTCTTTTGCAAGCTTCTTCAAGAAAGAAAAATAGCAAAATAAGATTAATGATCTGCTACATACTGAACTGCATGAATTCTATTAAAGACTCATTTATTAAAGTTTATCCAATCACAATAGTGTAGTTTATAGTGACAATGATGCTTAGGAACAGCCGTGTCCCAAGGAGCGAGTCACACTCAGTGCAAGTAAATTCGTGTGATCTGTAGGAGGAATATGAATTGAGTAAGAACGAATCTTCAAGCTTAATAAACTAGATTTTCAACATACTAAATATTAATTGAAATAACTGTATTTAGAACTGATCAAAAGTGGGAACTGTGGAAGAAATGCTTTGCAAAAACTTGTTGCTCTTACAACTTGTCTAATTTGCTGTAGTTTTCAGGAAATATTCTGAATTACTTAAAGAACTGGACATTGGTACATACAGAAAAATATTTCACTGACAAGCCTCAAAAAAAGATTTTGAATAGACCTGCAATCTCTAGACATTCCTCCTCCAACAAAGTAAAATAAGTTTTATAAAGTCCAAACTTCAAATATGGAACAAATGTATATTTGCTAAGTCTTACTCTTTTATTTCAACACTTTTTCTTGCATTTAATTTCTCATTTATATCTTTGCTACAGGAATGTTTTCCTTACATCCTGTACTTAAAATCTCTAATGAATAAATCATACTATACAAATAACAGCATCTGCATCATAATGAATGCCAATGCAGACATTGAAAACTATTTTTGCTACATTAATTTTCAATTAATCTTTCAAAAACTGCTGAAAAGATGTATGAAAATCTATCCACCTGCACAAACAGGAACAAATCTATGTTAACTATTGAATTTGTCTCTGCAAGGAAATACATGTTAGAACAGCAAGGACAATGTGAAATTCCCATTACTCTGTAATAACTGGACCACTCCTCTGCCACAATTTAATTCCTAAATCTATAAGCATGTAGGTTTTCATACTCCTGGCTGTTAGCGACTTTTTTAATTACTAAAGCTGAGGGACTCAGTCCTAAGATTTACATGATTAATTTCACTACACAAATTAATTTAGCATTCACTGTTTAACATTAGAGCCTACATGCAATACTAGCTAAAAACATACAATAACTGTTGAAGCACAAATCTACCAGCCAGATTTTCCTTATCATGCAATCAAGGTGGACAGTAGCTTAATTTTTTTTGTGTCAGTGACTAAGATATTGGGAGCCTCTGTTTTCACATTTGAAAAAGACAAAAAGAATCAGACTCAGTTAAATGGTGAAAACTGATGAGGTTCATGAAAGACCAAGTTACATTTTAAGAACAAGCTAACACCATGGACAGAACTATGTGTGAGAGCTCTGTGTCTTGGTATATCTGTTTCTTTTTCTTCCTGTCTCTGCTATAAGAGATATAATTTTGCATTTTCAAAAGCTTTAGCATGAGGTTTAATGCCCAGGTTTAATTCAGCATTATATAAATATTGCATAAATAAAATTTAAAATGTTCATCCATTCTTATTTTAAATTTATATCCATCCTCTGCTTTTGTTTTTTAATGTGTGCATCCTCTTAATGGAAACACAAAATTAATGGTAATTTCTTTCAGTAAGTATTCGTTGTTCACTCTGTCAGTAAGTTTACAGCAATACTTTGGGGAGTACAAATACTAAAATTATCCCAACACCTGGTAACAAGAACGTTATTTGATTGAGTTAAACCAATTCACAGCCCATGTTTCAAAGCTTTGAAACTTCTATTCACCCAAACTTTCATGAAAGATGAAAAAGGCAATAAAAATCACATGCCTCTGCTGTTTAAGGAAGTGATACAGTTTTCATCTTCTTTACTCATCTAATCCCCTACCTCAAAAATTGGCGTAGGTAATGAAATGGAAAATATTTAAGCAATTGCTGTTCTGAATGCAAGTAATGTCTCCTTTTTGAAATATTTGGTGTAAATTTGTTCTGTATTTTAAATTTAGACTTTGAAAAGATGCTTTAAAAGATAGTTAGATGCATACTCAAGTTATGTCTATACTTAGAAGCTGAGATTGAGATGAGGAAGGACAGTTCTACAACCATAGAAAAATATGAATAAATTATATGGAATCAGAAAACTTCTTGTCCTGTTACACATGCGTATCTCATTTACCATTATTAAAACTGCACAGATGCACAAAAATTCAACAGGATGGCCAGAAAATAGATCACATTCATTTCATAGACTGTGACCCAATTTCTGAAAGTGGCTGGCAGAGAAAACATATCCTTTCCAGTTGATGAGTCTCACCAGATTACTACTCAGAATCACAGAGCAGAGACAGCTGGGGTTAGGGAGACAGCAAAGGGACAGATGCAGCCTCGTGCTAACAGCTCACCCAAAATGAAGCTGGATTACACTACCAGCTAGTTATCATACTTGCAAGTCTTTCTTCTCTGTTCATCCCTGCTGGGTGAGGGCACAGCTTGAACCAAGGTTGTTTTACCCCCACCTTGCTTTGAGTTGTCCCATAATGAGCTGATGCCAAGTCCTTTACTTGACTTCTGCTTGTGAAAGAACGTATATTTGAATAGGAAACAATTTTAAAAAGGTAGCATTCTATCATAAGAATGAGAGAGAATAAAAAATTCACACCTGTCTCCTACTGCCTTTCATAAAATTCAAGGCATAGAATCATAAAACCATTTAGGCTGGAAAATAGCTTTAAAATCAAGTCCAACTGTTAACCTCACACTGACATGTCCACCAGTAAGCCATGTACCTAAGTGCCACATCTGCACCTCTCTTAAATACCTCCAGCGACCATGACTCAACCGCTTTCATAGGCAGCCAATTCCAGAGCCTGACAACCATTTTGGTGAAGAAATTTCAGCAACAGTCTCATTTAATTTACCTGTTTTTCTCATTCTTATTTATTTGTGTCCATATTCTCAAACCCATTTTTAACTTTACAGCTGAAAAGCCAAAAATAATTGGTTTAATGTACTTGATAGCCTTAGTTATTTAATTAGTTTCTGTTTCAATTAGAGCATGACTTTTTAGATGAAAAACACACACTAAGATCTTAAAGATTAGCAGGGAAGAATCTTTTACTCATAGCAAACCCTGACAAACAATCACATCCTGCTTTATGTTCCCAAGCTATGAATTGTTCTTGGTCCTACCTAAAATAACCAAATCACTTCTGTATTTCTATTTCTTTCCAATCATTACTCCTCACAATGTGAGAAACTGCTCCTTTTTAGATCCTCCTTTGTTCTACTCAATCAACACAGTATAAGGATGACAACTCTACCTTAGTAGAGTTTCCTTTCCTTGGTTACCTCTAAACCCATCTTTCAAATTGCTACAGTGAAACTCTACCAATCTTTGCCTAGAAAACATTAATTTTTCCTGCTTTTGAGGTTTCATGCAGTACTTTTTTTTTCAAAAACCCTCCAACTCATTTATGATGAGACACTTCTTTAGATAGCCATGGTGTTAAGAGTTACAGATATCTTAATTATAGTTTCCAGTTTTCTCTTATTTCCTTCTATTACTTTTTCCATTAATAATTCTATGAAATGATCAAAAATGGCAATGAAAGGAAAGAAACCCAAAGTTTTCCAAGAGTAGCCAAGAGATAGAGAGACAATTTGAAGTGAAGTTACTGTTATTTTGAATGCATATACTGAGTCAAACTCAGCATAGTTTTTCTGGATCAGTGGTGAGACACAAAGGCAAAATCCAAATCACCTTCCTCCCAGCTACCCCTTTTTCCCCTGGCTCAGCTTCACTCCTTCACTCCCAGCTCCTTCACCCCACAGTGGTGCAGCATTTGTTGCCGTTTCTCTGCTCTAAGTTTGGGGCCAGCATTTCACTGTGTTCCTTGCTAGGTACCAGACTAGTAGATGATCCACTTTTGATTGGGTCAAAGATGAGAGCAGAATGCAGACAAGGCTGCCTAAAAGTGGGTCTCCTTCCAGGATTTTTCTTTATCACATTTCAAAGGCTCACAGACAATAGAGATGTTACAGATCTCTTTTGGAACAATCAAAACCACAACAACCTTTTACAAAACTCAAATAGCCTAAATACTGAAACTTTGAATTACATGTCAGAACATGAGTGCAAGGGGAGCCCTGGGCACTTCAGAGACCCACCTGTATTTCCTACAGCTGTGATTAACTCAAAAAACGTATTTCCATTTACATATTTCCAAAAATGTAACTAACAAAGTTTTAAAAGCTTAAGCTTTAAAAACTTAAGAATTTGAATGACATGGGTCACTTCTGTTGAGTTTAATTTCTATCAACAGTTCTTCTCTTTTGGCAGTGTAACAGTGGAAATGGGAAGCAGACCCAGCTAATCCATACATCTGATTTTGGCAGTGAGGCAAACGTGCTGACAGTCATCAGTAAAAGTATCACAGAAACAACTTTCCTGCTAAAGTGTGAATTAACACAAACCAGTTACTACAAGTAATTAAAAGGTATCTCAGGTAGCTAAAAGTCAGGGCTGTGGCTGCATAACTGCCTGGTTTGAATGTATTTGATCAGTCTTTACAGTATCAGACCCATTAAAGAACTACACACCCTGATCAGGCAAGTCAAAAGGTTCATCTGAGTCCTCATGGCCCAAAGGGACCAGCACAGCGGGAAACATTCCCAAATCCCAGTTCAGAGCAAGATCTCTCAATGCAGCTGCCACCACAGTTTCTCTTCCCAAGGATTGGTCTGTAGACTAGGAAATTGTCATGACATGCACACACACACTTGTAACACCTAACAATATGATATTGATAACCCACCTAATAGTTCAACTTGTCCATAATTATCAGATTATTATTAATGACACAATACAATTAAGAAATAGATGAACATGAAATAAGAGTTATTTTTCTCCACTGACACTTGTTTGCAGCCTGCACAGCTAACACTTTAGCAAACACTGAATGCCTTTCAATTTCAGTTGAAGTAAACAGAACAGAGTGCCTCTCTCCTGGATGGGGGTCTTTTACAAATTATTTTAAAGACAATATGGGGACAGACCTCATTTCCAGTGAGAATCCACTATCAAGAAGTACTGAAGATACTTTGTTCTTGCAGCTGAATTTTACAATTCCAGTGTAGTTAATTTCATAGTAAGTTCTTCAATTACATTCCTCAGCAGTGCAAATAAATGCTGCTGCTCTACCATACTGTCTCATTAGATCAAATCACATGATAGAGCATTATATGGGTTTCCTGCTTTGCTCAGCTCATTTTTGAGGGTATTATTAGCCAATGCCTTCCACAAAACCTAAAACAGTGCTGTTACAGCTATTCTTTACTCAATTTTAATGATCATTCATCTTCAGGCTTAAAAACACACATTTCAAAAAGCTTCTCTGGAGTTTAAAATTTTAATTTGTTGGACTAATTGATAACTACAGTTAGAGCTCTGTTGTGTGAAAACTTCGGGAAATGCCAAATTGAATCTCACTGCTTATGTTTTCAGATAAAGTTGGTACCAACTGTAGCTTAATACTTTTAAAACTGCATATAAATCACAGTATTTACTCTTCTAAAGTCAAAACCAGGAGTTTTAAGTTTTGTTTAGAAAAAGCAACGATAGTTTCATGACAATGCATCAGATAATTAAACCAGCACTGGATTCATGAAGCACTATTTATGTCTGTAACCAGCTCAGTACGCCTCTATCAAACTCCAGATATGACTTAGGTTTAATTTGAATATATTGTGTGCAATAAGTCTAATATTTCTATTTCACAGAAATCAGTTTCAGGCATTTCCTCTGGCTGAAATAGCAGGGACTGTGCTACCCTTCAGGTCTGGCCAAAGAAGCTGGGTGGTTCCCTCAGGACACCACTCGCACTTCTGCAGCTGACCACTACCATGCTGAGATTCATCCTCAATGTTGTACAGATGATGAGGAGGATCCTCTTTTAATTTTATGAAATATTGCTCAGAGAAAGCTGACATATTCTATACTCCAGGGCTGTATAGGCATAGATTGAAAGATCTGATTTTTAAAAAAAGTAAGTTTCAAACCCATGTGTTACCTTAGCCAGATGAGTATTGATCCATTTTGTGAAAGTCCGTTTCTGCACTGACTCTTGCTCATCTGAGAATAAAAGGAAATCAGTTTGATTAGACATCACTGGATACTGCCAGATTTACATGATGGAAGAGTAAAATTCCCTACTGACAACAAATGCATTCTGCACTTGCCAGAAATAACTCTATATATTTTATTAGGACAGTCAATTTTACCTCTAAATATTCATTTAAAAAATACTTCATATTATTACAATAATATTCTGATAGTTGACTATTTGAAGAGTTTCATAGCGAAGTTCAAGTCTTAACAAGCCAATTGTTGCCCTGGTTTTGTAAGCCTTCTGTTTTTAACCTTGGAGTCAGATTCTTTCTCACACAGTTTTATGTAAATAATAGCCAATGTTTACTTAACGGTATTTTTTGTTTTTCATTCCTTTTGTGATATGACAACTTTGATGAGCACCTTTCTTCTCCAGTGGGATTGAGAAGGAAGTGACATGCTCTCCAATCCCTTGTGGAGTTGGGACATGTATAAGAATGAGATCATGTAAATAAATCCATCCATTTTCCTCTTTTCTGCTGAACCTGGCAGGTGTAAGAGCCTCTTTATTGTGTCTCCGCAGACACAGCCAATGACAAGAAAGACACCATTTAAAATCTCAATGTCAAGATAAATCTAAGTCCATACTATACTTACCCAAGGTCTGAGCACCTAGAATGTCTCTATACTTTTTAACTAGAATCCACATCTCCGACAGCCAAGCTGCTTTTAGGTAGAAAACCAGCTAGGGACTTAGAAAAAATGCTCTTAGCATGTGTATTTGAAAATGTTTAGAATGTTGAATTAAAGATTTGAAATTGCATTATCAAACTTACCTGTCCTCTGGGAGACCCTACCAGGAAGGAGCCATTAGCTAGTTCAGGCAGTTTCTGCACCACTACTTACTACCTCCCTTAGCCCTGTCTCGAAGCACTCGTCTGATTTATAGTGAATTTCCCTGACTGTCAGATCGTCCCTGCGGGACAGCTGCCAGATGCACAGATAAAAATAGCTCCTGAATGAGCTCCTCCAGCTTCAGCAGTAAGGGTCACAGCGATGGAGGGAAGAGCATCATAGCACTATAAGCAATCCACAAAGTCCTCCCCTTTTCTTGTGGGTAATCAGTTTCGACATACGGAGTAATTTCACAGCAGAGATATTCAAGTATTTATGACAGAGATTTTTCTTTCAAAAATAGGAGGAAATATCCATTTCATGGAAAACCAAATCATGTTATTACCATCATCAGTTCTAAATTAACACCTTCATGACTCAAAAGAAAATTCAAATAAACACAATTGCCCTTACATATTTACTTTTCATAAGAATATGTGTGTTGTCCTGTTTTTTTGCTAACCCTTCTGTTTTAGCCTTGGAGTAAAAGAATTTTCACAGTTTTATGTAAACAATAGCCGATGTTTATTTAACCATCTATTCTGTTTTTCATTCCTTTTGTGATAAGAGAAAGTTTGACGAGCATCTTTTTTCTCCAGTGGGATTGAGGAGGAAGTGGCATGTCCTCCAATCCCTTGTGGAGTTGAGAATCTTATAAAACATGTCAAATGTAAATAAACTCTCTCTTTTCCCTCCTTTCTGCTGAACCTAGCAGGTGTGAGCATGTCCTTTATTGTGCTTTCACTGGCACATATGTGCACATCCCAAAACCTACAGATGGAGTATCTAATTTTAGCTACTGCATTTGTTAGTGACTTGTGCAGCATTGAATAGCATTTTTCCTATTCCACATCTGTAAAATTAAAATGGAATATTCCTTAATACCCATTAAAGATCTGGAATAGGTAACTACTAAATTGTTGCATTACTAACAATAAGCTCCCTGATTTACACTCATGCAATGCTGCTTCACAATGAGGGTACATAAAGATAGAAATCACAACACACAATTCAAAGGTCAAAATGCTATTTTCAATGGAACAGTGATAGCTCCCTGACTATATACAAGTTCCCAAAAAGTGTCTGTGCATTATAACTCAGGGATATTTTCTTTATATATAAATACTATCTCACATATAAGAAATACGGAAGGAAAAAAGATACCTACACTGTCCAGAATCTACTGCTAGACTGTCACACTTTATGCCTAAGAAAATAATTTTGTGCTCTTTGTTTTCCTTTTATATCATTGGGCAGGCAGTCTTATGTAAGTTTTAAAAATCTATTACATTCTCAGAACCTACTTGTTGCACTCATGGTCAAGTTATGAAAAATATCACTAAGATACTGCACCGTTCTTCACTCCACACTATTTTTGGCAGGAAGGTGTCTTGACTTTGCATGTGACAATTGTTTCTACATTCTGAAAAACAGACTTCTCACTGCGTGGTTCCTAACCATGAACAAGATGCTTTTCCTTTTGACACACAGTAAATGTCAGCTGTGGTCTGAAATTACATATATAGGCCGCCAAATAAATTTCCATGGAAGCACCTGCACACTTCTATTGGGTTGTGTGTGAATAGGTGTAGGGATAGAGAGCAAGCACACACAGAATTAGTCCAGTTCTGCCTTTATCCATACCTCTGTAACTTAAAAAACTCCCCAGCAACCCTGATACAACAAGGGCATGCCAAAAGAAATAAACCAGGCCTTCAGAAGTCAAACTTCTCGTCAAAGAAATGAATGAAAATTATTCCATGATTTTTAGTTCCAGTGCATCTTGGTGATTTAAGAAACAGCCTTATGAAAAAAATGAAAATCAAAGAACCAGCTTCCAGTTTCTAAAGAGACACTTTACTAGCAGAAGACATACACAGTTTCCATCATACCAACAAACAGCAGAAATAGCCTTTCATAACCTGTTTCAAGGGAATTTATGTGAGCAACATATTCTTCATGAGCCCAACTGGAACCACTAACAATAAAGTTTCCTGGGTTCTAGCATTTATTTTGTATAGGCTTAAAAGGAACAGATTTTACCACTGTAAAATCTATGTCTGAACATAACACAAGCAGTGCACTGTGATTTTAAAAATTCCATCGTAAATATGCTTTGTACAAATTTACCTGGAAGCAGTTATTTTCATTGATTAAATTCTCTGCAGAGGTACTGTTTATCTACACCCACAAGACGTGTGTGTCACACAGTTCCTTACGCTCTCCCCACTTGCAAGGACTGTCAGCTCCGCATTCGCACCACTTACCCTGCTGCAACTGGAAGAATTCAGGAAGCACATTCAATGACGGAACACTTCTGCCACCAGCACTTTTATAGTGAGCCATAGGCAACTGCTGCTGCTGCGGATGCTGCTGCAGCTTCTACCCCTCTCTCATGTGCAGCATTTCTTTAGAATACAGCCAGAAGTAATTTTTCAACAATGATCCGATTTTTTTTCCCTCACTGGAAATGCAGGCCTCTTACAAAAATCCCTCCACCGTCTCCTATCAGAGAATTCACATGAAGCCAAACCTTAAAAACATCCTTATATGTTCTTGCAGAGATGCAACAGCCAGACAAAGCCAGCTGTATTGGAAGCGGCAGTTCTGCTGGTCTCACTGCCATCATCCTTCTCCACTGTTTTTCTGTGGAAAGATTTTATTATCCCAGCACCAGCCAATCCGCTAGCAGAAATCTCTGATGTCAAGAGCTTGAATAATTCATCCAGGGACCGTGACAACCCAACTACACTGCTGATATCCTAAAGCAAAAAGATGTGTGGCTGCAAAAAGATGTGTGGCTGCAAAAATTGATGCAGCTTTCCCACCAGTGCTTTTGTAACAATATAGTGCTCAGTAAGTAAAAATGGTTGAATGGCACAGACCTTCTTCTCTAGGTTGTCATATATATAAAGGAAAACAGCTTTTAAAAACAACCACTTGGGTTCACTGCGCACTCTAGTGAGACAGGAATGTCCTTCAGCTTTGCAACTGAAAGTGGAAGAAACAGCAAGCAATGGATCTGAACAGACATGCAGGCCACTTAGCTTTGAATAATGTATTTGATCTGTTGTACCAGGGCATGAAAAACATATGTAAGGATGCTGAGAATTTTTGGAGTGTGCCTAGATCAGCCTGAAACATAATCAAATTTCTGATAATATGCAGTACTTTAGATTTCATTAAATCAGAGCACCAGAGCATTTGAACAATTTTTTTTTTTCCCTCTGGTAAAATGAAGGCAGATATGAAACATTCTTTGTGGATATTCATACGTTATTCCCCTATAGGGGCCAACTGAGAAGTACACACTATTGAAATCAGAATAAAAAGGCTCACTTTTATTATGCCATTATTGTAAACCTATCGTTACAGAGGTCAAATTCAAATTTCTGTTTCTGTAAAACACGACGACTCTGAAAATATCATTCTGCATCAGAAAGAAACATTGCAACAAAGATACCTTTAATCAAATATCTTCTTTTAATTGGCCAGAAATATCTTCATATTTTTACAAACCTTTACTCTACTAAAGCATCACCAACAGACTGCTTTTTTGCTTAGACAAAAAAAGACAAATGTAATTGGATATATTTACTTTAAAACATTAAACCATATTATATGGATCAATGAACACAACCAGCTATGCATCCTCAGACAGTTACGAATATGTTGATGGAATGTTCATCATCCATACTTTTTCTGATGTCTGCTATCATGGTGATAGGTGTGTACTGTGCAGTAGCAGATGGCACATCAAGCACCTGGTGCTTGGGGCTGGGACAGCACAGGGTGGCAAATACTGGGTTCTGCTTCAAGGCAACACAGGAACGGGGCTCATGCACAGAGTGAGAGTCACAACAGAGTCAAGCTCACACACGTCTAATGAAAACATCTTGATTGATTCTCACAGACTGCATAATGTGAAGATTTGTTTTGTTTATTGCTTTAGTGAAATTCAAGTTCCTCACAGCTCCTCATTTTTTCGTTTTCCTTGGTTTTGATAGTTCTTCACTAAGAACACCACAGAACTTTTCGTTTTATCTTGTTCTCCAGGTTTTTGCCGTACTGCTAAATCAACCTGAAGTAAAGAAAAGTGTACCAAAACAGCTGCAGAGTTTCAATGTCACTTGAGAAGACAACACAGGACAGAAAGCAGTGGACAGTACCTCACTGGAAAATTCTGTTTGATGAGCAGTATGGCACACATTCTCTAAAGCTTTCAGGAAGGTATGTTCCTGAAATGTATATAACAATTTCTATCTTCATTAAAGACAGTTTTAACTTAGAGCAGCTGTAGAAAAGCTTGCAGAGTGAAAGCAATAATGTGGGGACACTGCTTATGAAAAGGGGCAACATTTCCATATCAACATTTCCATAACAGGTGGATTACCCCAATTAGGAGTACTGCACAGGGCAACACAAATTCATTTCTTGTCCTTTAAACCTCCACTTGACATTTTCTTATGGGACAATGCCAGGAAAGTTTTGGTTTTTTATAAAAA
The DNA here is from genome assembly GCA_013397175.1 of Platysteira castanea. Lineage (NCBI taxonomy): Eukaryota > Metazoa > Chordata > Aves > Passeriformes > Platysteira > Platysteira castanea. The sequence continues at coordinate 206,210 of VYXC01010636.1, read as the reverse complement.
ACCCAACAAACTAATTAAATTTGGTGGCAGCTCTAAAGCTTACATATTTTTCGAAGTTTAATAGTAACTCTTTAGACTTTGGGATGAAAGAAAGGATGAAAACAAAGAGGGAAAAATTGTTTTCAGCAGCCATTGCTACTCAGTTGACAATAAGACTCAGCAGTACTGACACAAAGAATGAGAATATATTTTTAAAAGCGTTATGCATTTATTATTTTTTTATATTTTTTAAGGAGAAAGACAGGATTTGTTGAAGTGCAGCTTTTGGATATGTGCTTTTACTGAATGTGTTTTATCAGAGATGGTGAGATGGTCACAGTAACAGACCATTTCTCTAAATTTCGATTATTTGGGATCTAGGTCTACACATCACTCACAGCCTGCTCCACCACTGAGCACCACTCTGCTCCCCATCAGTTTCTGCAGAAAGAAAATCCATGCACAAGGGCTGGAAGGCAACCTGTCATCCTTGGACAAACCCCGACTAGAGAAAACCCCCACCAGAGCAGGGGATCAGCCCACTGGGGTTTGCACAATCTACAGGTAACCTCAGTACAGTCCTCTTGGGAGCCAAAGGCTTTAGGTCATTTGGAAGAGTGGAAATAGAGAAAACCCACACACATACTGGTGGAATAATTACAGGAAACTGCAGCAGGGAGAAGCAGGCTCACATCTGCAGCAGCACTGCCTGCTGTGTCACACGCTGCTGCACAGCAACTGGCACACAGCTGAGGACTTTCTGCTCTTACTGTCTGAAATGTACTTACCAAATATGTTATTTTAAATTTAAATATTTCTTGTTGGTTTCCTGCATTTCTAAGAGGGAGAAAGTGTCTATCTAGCCACTATTTAGAAAGATATAAAGAATTATTCCATTTATAATCCAAAGAAGGTTGCATTTAAAAAAAAATATCTGGTTAGAATAAAGAACAAACTGAAAAACTTCTTCTGTCCTCAGTCAATTTATTGCAAGCACAATCAGCAGTCAGGTTCTCTGGAAGCATGTGTTGTGGACTGTGCAAGCAGATTAAATTTTTGAAATCTGGGAAACCAAAAATTTAAGCAGCACCAGAGAGTGTGTGCTTTAACTCAGGCTGCCGGTTCCACCTCACAGCAGCACTTAAGACTGTCACAGCAAATGTTTATACTGTGGGACTTGGGAGACTTCCAGCCCTTAAATCCAAGGTAAGGCCCTGTTGTGCCCATATTCTCTTGGGCATGTCAAATGTTCCTGAGCCACCCAGACTCACATTATCCCCCACTTTCCTGCACTCTGGTTTTCAGAGGAAGGAACACAGCATGAACAGAGCACAGTGCAGTGATTTAATCTTGATTCTTAGAAGCCAGGACATGGTCTGGACATCACTGCACTGCCCATAACTGTTCTTCACTTTGATCAGAAGGGCCTCCCTTGGTGTTTGGAGAAACGAAGGAGAATAACACGATTTTAGCAGTGGATTGGAAGATATGTCCAAAAGGTCATTTTTTTGACCTCTGCATCTCTCCCATTTCCTTTCAGCACACTTGCTCCTATTTTGTGTTTTGTGTGACTAAAAATAAACCAACCTGAAATTAAATTGCTATGCACCATATTTTGCCTGTATGGGCTGCATTTTGTTCTTCTGCACATGTAGAAGCAGAATGCATTCATAACTAATCAATGAATGTATTTGCATTTTATGTTTACTGTGTATTTGCCTGTGCTGCTGCACTACTATTTTCATCTCCACTGACTGCTGTCTTAATCTGCATGTGATGTAAACATATTACTCATATTTGACTCACTTTCATAGTCTCTGCACTCAACTGAATACAGTCAGAAATTAAAACACCACCATTTAGAAAACCAATATAGGCACACTCAATTCATTTTTAAAAGCAGCACTGTCAAGAAGGTATTAACAAAAATCAGGATACCCAACATTTGAGTTAATCATGTGTAATGGCTTCAGCTCCATCTGAAAGATTCAGGATTTGCTGCTCTGCAGGTGTCTGTTTATTCACCAGTTTGGCACACGTGACAGTGAACTTAAGTGTTCATACACACATATCTTTTCCTGCACCAACAAGTAAGGTGAAAACAGCTTGATATAACTGATCAGACTCAACTTGACATTTTTTCTTATAATTACTTATTTTCCTTAATTATATACTTAAAGAGACGGTTTGGATGGTGACTAATCAAACAGAAATCTATAAAATCCAGTATATTTCATTAGTAAAAATAACTATCCTACATAGCACTCCTATTTAAATGTATTCATGCTAGTAAGTAAGCACAGCAGTTTAAAAATTGATTTTTCCTAAAGACTTTAGTATTTAAAGACCCTGATGAAAAATCATTGTCTTGTCTATAAACTACCTACTACAGTAGCAGCTGCAATGACCAGAATATATATATTAAAAAAAGGTCCTAAACAAATATTTTGGGGGTTTTATTACAGCTCATTGCAGTTCTGCAACTGGCATCGTGCTATCATTCACATGTTTTACAGACGTTCTTCCTATTGACATGAAAACCCTGTGTGTAATAACCTTTGTGTGCTGTTGGTCCACTCCCCTAGAGCTTTTAATAAAATCAGATTAAAAAAAAACCAAACATCCCTCATTGAAAAGAAGTCCAATTTTTAACAGAAGTCTTAAAGACAAGCAGTATTCAGATCAAATCATTTCAAGAAAATAATTTAAAGAATATCTTTTAAAATGTTGATTATAAATCTATAGGTAATCTAGATCAGTACCAGTATGTCTACAAATATCTTTATTAGTCAGGGCTTTAAGCAGCCATTCTGTAGTGAAGAAAGGTACTTAAAAAGCAGTTATACAAAACTACCTATGAGATCAGATTGAAGATAGCAGATCTCTGAAAATGGAAAGCACAGGCTCTGATTCCATCTTCTACACACTGTATGGCACTTACATGAACTCCTGAAACAATGGAGAGTCCTGCTTTCCTGAAGCCAGCCTTGTCAGGCAGGCAAATTACTGTAACAGTCATCACTGATTTGCAGTAGATTTGCTCGTATTGTCTGAGGCTAATAGGACTGCTCAAAACATTATTCACTACAGCCTTTGAGAGAGACTTTGTGAAAAAATGTCAGAACTGAATTGGAATTTGAATGTTTAATGTCTTTCTGTCACCAGACACAGAAACCTAAATGCACTGCAGCAAATGCACTGCTTGAAGCAAATTTCTATAACCAGTAGTAAAACTACCATTTTTCTATCCCTACAGTGAATTCAATAGCCTAAGAAGTGGAAAAAAACTTGAATTGGATATGGAAAAGCTCAGAATCTATTGAAATAAATCAAAACTCAACAAGACATATTGGGCACATGCTGTCCAATGGATTAAATCAGGATATAAGGGTCCTTTACTATAGCAGTATTTTTGGCATGTTGTTCATGAATTCAGAATATTCACCAATAATTATATTAAACATTCATATTTGTTTATAGTAACAAATCTAGTAATAATTCTAATATTAATAAAAGAGACTAGAACAAAACAACAGAACACCTCAAAATAGTAAAAACGTACACATGGTAATAAGGGGTAAAGCAATACTAAATTTTGTGGTGATGCATTTTGGAAGCCTCGTTGTCCCTTCTGGAGGTGCCAAAGAACCTATGCCTTGAGTGGCTACCTAGAAACAGAGAGTAGACAGGAGTAAGGGAATAAGGGTAGGTATTTATTTGAAAGGCCTTCAAACGTACACCCTGGGGGGCCAAAGGCTACATCCAGAAAATGGACCCCAAGATGGACAACAAGTCATGAGTTCTTCACACTTTTATAGGTTTGGTCCATTTGCATATCAGCATAAATTCGCCAATTAAAACTTCAGCTAATGATGTAATTTCTTCAATTTCTCCACCTCTCTTGTGGCCCTCGTTTACACCTTTGGGCCTAGGGCCAAGGACTGAGTGTCCTTGAACAGCAAGCTCGGAGAAGCTTTGTTGTGTCTAGCCGGCCTAAGAGAGCAGCTAACAAGCTACAAGAAACTTCAGAGTTACACACTAGGCAATACAGGATTTGAAAAATATAAAAGTTAAAACCTCAGGCATCATTCGTACCAAATAATATATCCTGCTATCTTGTAAGATGAAAACCAGCACCACATAGAAAGGAAGCAAGCTGTTCAACAAACACCAGGCAGGACTTTGAGATGCTAACTATCCAGAAGTGAGGGATTTTCAAGGAAATCAATCTGGGCAATGTCTTGAACAGAAATAGATTTCCCTACAAATGACAATTACTTTTGTGATCCTCATTCGTGCAGTCTCTGTGCTGTCTGTCCTACATGACACACGAACATCTTGGAAAAATGCACGACTTTGACCACTGCTTCTGATACAGTCCATTCACAACCAGAGAATTCTTTTCATGAAAGCTGCATAGGATCAACCATTTTGAAGCTCAACAACTTTTATTCTCAAGTTAAACAATGAAATAGCCAACTGAGAACATCAAATGGCCTAAACATTCAATGAGCCCTCCAAGTGATTAGAGTCATAAACTGGTCTATGTTGTTCAGTTCAGCCAGCCAAAGGTAAAAGAAGCTGCTAAAACTTCAAGGCAAACTGGTGAGCTACAAAGTGCAGTTCTATTAGGATTTGTTTCAGTAAAAACTTCATTCCTACAGACACCTCTGCTATGGTACCTAAGCACTATCTAGGCCTGAAAGACTGTGTAATTGCCCAAGCATGGAAAGATAAACAAAGCTGGTAAAGAAACTACCCGATGAATTGCTACAGATAGTGAAGAACTACAAACAAGCTTACAACTTAGGGCAAACAATGCTTTAACAAGCCAGTGGAAATAAAATTATTTTTTGTCAATCCATCTACAAGCTATTTGTGATGCAAAGAGTCTTAATTTTAGATTGGCTGCTCCTTCACTTTTTTCTCAATACATGAATGAATAAGCAGGACCTTCAGAGTTACACATCTGGCAAGAAGCAGAGCTCTAGATATCCCTGAAAAAGTCTATCCTAATTTGTCCAAATTACAAGCCTTTTCAAATTCTCACATACACTTGAATTTTAACACTTAAGAGTCTTCAACAACCCACCTTCATACCCTTAATGAAACACTAAGGAGACTGCACACAAACTGTTCCCACAAAAAAGTGGTTGAACATGCTTCAGCTTGGGGAATACAGGGAAAAAAATAAACTTTTACTGCCCATAACTGCTTCAGCTTCAAATAATCCTATAAAGAAGCTGCATACTCAACATCTATTCCCGCTTTCCCCCTCATCCCCAAGATGGGAGCTGGATGTAGTTCTCTGTTCCAGGCACAGAAGGGACAAAAGCTGGGTTAAGGGAGGAGTCTAAGGAGGAAAGAAGAAAAGTGTGATTTGTCTAGACAGCATGTACCCAGAAGGTGGGAAAAGCCTCTGACTGGCATCTGGAAAAGTGAAAGAAATAGGCAGAATCTGCTTGTGCTATCCTGGAGAGCATGATGCTATTGTCATTGCCAAGACAACCCAGAGGTTACATATTCCAGTTGCAATCATGTCCATACAAACTTTTTTTTCTCCTCTTCTACACATGTGATAAGATCAGTCTTTAATTACATAAACACACAGGTTTTAATGACATGCTCGCTACCATTTTTTTGTGCATGAAGGGAAAATAGTCAATTAATAAATTGTGGGGTTTTATTTTTTTATTGTTTACAACAATGTTGTCTCCCTGTCAGACCTAATGATTAAGCATGTGACTTTGCAACTCTTGCACTATTTCTGTAAGCATTTCTTCTCTTGGATATGAAAATACTATGAAAAATAATGGGGGAGGCAAAATTAAGTTCACTAAAAAAAAAACAAAACAAAAAGCCCTTAAAAAATTCTTGAAGCCAAATGTTTTGCAGAGAAAAATGTAAAAAAAAAAGGCTACATTGTGAATGAAGACAATTCAATCTCTTAAACCAAGTGTAAGGAATGATGAAAACCAGAGTCTGTTCTCTGAACACCATTCCACCCCAAAGTCCTAGGATATAGCTCATAATCAACAACCATGCACGTTCACTTACAAGTTTCAGCCATTCATATACTGCACCAGTTTGCTCAATGGAATTGCATTGATCTGAACAGAATGACTCTGGCAAACCACTGGACATTATTCAAACTGGAATGTGCATGTCTAGGCATTGATTAGTACTTATAAAGGCGATTTGACATTCTTCTGTGAAACACTGCAATAAGCAAGTAACTGTGGAAGAAAAAAGTTTCATCCTGACTGCGCTTGCCTTCAAGAGTCCCTTCCGTAGCAGCAAATCACAGACACCACTGTGCAGGTAACAGAATTTCTGTAGTGTCTATACTACTTAAAAGGACAAAAAGAAAATCTGGGCCATTGTGTTAGAATAATGAAGCCTCTGAACTTGTTGAGGGGCAGCTAGAATAGAGTCCATGCCCTAGGAGAGGGAAAGCATCCTCCTGCCAACCTATGTCCCTGCACCCTCAACAGAAACTGAGCTTCAAAGTTCAGTGGGAGAGTTGGAAACCGGGGGGCTGCCACGAAGGGAAAGGCAGCAGTGGTTTGCAAGCAAATATTATCCCTAATAGCCAGGGACAAGTGAGGCTTAACTTTAAGCATTTATGATACGTTGTGCCTGCCCTTTGGGCAGAAGTGAGGTGTTAGCTTCGCTTTCAGACAACTATTTTTTAAAAGGCCTACTAGGCTACTACACAGTTACATCTGTTCCTTTTTTTTCTTGGTAGCAATAAAAGATTTTCTTTATCATTTATTTAAACATAACCATGATGTAATTCATCATTTATGCCCTACTACCGCAACATACAAACTAATGAGAATTTTGCCAGCGAAAGAAACTGTTGGAGTCCAGGACATGTCTCTGGCTGCCCTGGGGGGTCAGAGACCTCAGCAAGGGGGTCTCAAACCCTGGCAGAAAGCCCAAAATAATACAGCTTTTGATTTTATCCCATGGGAAAGACTACCAACATTACAAGAGGAACTACAAAACACCGCAATCTGAAACATATTAGTAGCTTAATTTATCACAGGGTGAAAATGTAGAATTTAGATTTTTAAATGAGGACTGAGGAGCCAAAAGGGAGGATTTTGGGTGTGGTCACTCTTTTTCCTTCTTCTCCTCTCTCCTCCATGTTTCTTGGTGACGGTAGCACATTCACATTGGTAAAGGTAAAAATGACATGTCTAGGATTAATGAAAATTTATTGGTATATAACAGTAAATAATAAAACATTTCGGGCAGTGGTTGGATTGTAAGACAGGTACAAAAGGGACAGAACCGCCTGACTGGGGGCAGTTCCTGCAGGGTTTCAGCTGGTGCTCGGTTTGCTGCAGAAGCTGAGGGCTAGCTGAGAGGTAAGAAAAAATAAACAACCTTGAAACAGAACCTGCAGGCCTCTCTCGTCTCTTCTGGCTCTGGGAAAGGACTTTAGAAAAGCTAAAAACCACCCTAAGCAGATGTGAGGAGTAACAACTTGCGCAAGAAATAAGCATTTTTCATTGACATTATACTTCAGATTGGCCATAATTTATCATCTGAAATACAAAGGTACACTTTTTTCATTCATGTTATAGCATATATATTTGTAAGGAGGAAGTATTTCCTTGGCACACTAAGCATTTTGCTCTTGCTTGGCCCTGATGAAATCCTGCACTTACCACCTCCTGGTGGTTTTGCCAGAAGCAATATTTTTGTAAGAAGCCTGAAAATCAGTTGATGTACTGGGTTCATCAAGTCTACAACTGATCACAGGAAGTATTTATTTATGTTCCCCTGTGGGAAAACCATTCTGATTAAACTGACTGGATCTTGATTTTGACAGATGTATTCTTACGTACAAAAAAAGCAGAAAAATGTATTTCCTCATAGGAAATTTTACATGTACTAGACATCCAAAAGTATATTAAAATGGTATGGGAAAGAAGAGATGACAAGCATATTCAGAGGAGGCTGTTCAATAAACAAAACAGAACCAAAAAACCAACAACCATCAAAACAAAAAGAAACATCTGACAAAATGCATAGAGATAGTGGTAACTCGAATTTGCCCAGGAACCACCATGCTGTGACTCAACACTGTTCCCATTTAATATATTCCTTGTCAAACTCAGTTGTTCTTATTTATATTTTTAATTTAAAAAAAAATCTTCAAGCCTTCATCACAGATTTTATATAAGTGAATGACTGTAGATTGTGTCCAGGGCCACCTGAAACACAGTGAAGGGAAACCCCACTACAAAGAAGGAAGAGGCTGTCTTGCTAATGATAGGGCCAGAACTCAATCTGGAGTTATTATTAAAAATTCCCCTACTAAGTCACTAGCACACAGGTAGGTAGCAACATGCAATTGGAATATCTCTCACAGGGGACCTTATGTGAACAGAATGCATGCCATGCATCACTTGCCCTGCAAGGAGAAGCAAGGGTTAGAGGGTCTGGTTCAGTCTGGGGCAGAAATGGCTTCAGTGGCACCTACCTGCAGCCCCCTAGCAGCTGTAGGGAGGCCAGGAAGAAGATGGAGCTGGATTCTTCAGCAGCGTGGCTGGAAAATGAGAGATAACGGGCAGAAGCCAAAACAAGAGATGTCTCAGTACAGGGAATGCCTTCTTGCTCAGAGGACTGTAGGGCTATGGATCAGGTCACCTGTAATCTCTGTCTATGGAGATAAAGTTCTGAAAACCCAATCTCAGCTGGTTCCAGCTGACCAAGATGGAAGTTGAAAAACAGAGCTCTTTACAGCCTGAATTTTCCTATCAACCTAGGAAACATATCCTCCTGACAAAGAGGTAATGAAAATCACATTTGCAAATAACTAATTAGAGTAAAACCCAGAGAAGGTCATTCAGTAGATCAGACAGCTGCTCAATATCTGGAAAAACATATAGGCATGTTGCTTTTCAGGAGACTTACTTATTCCATACTGGCACAAGCAGTTACAAGATTGCTCACTCATCATACTGAAAAGCAGAGTACTCAAAACTGCATGCATTTAGAAAGTTCCTGTTAAGAGTGATATTTATTGAATCTCAGAAGTTTAAAATTTCTCAGGTCCATCTAATTTTTACATAGCGTAAAGCTCCAAAATAATCCTAATTAATACTTCCCACTGCCAAGAGTATCAGTGCTTGATCTCCAGCCCTTGAACAGATAAACTTGATAAGTACATTCCAGAGTCCATGGCATTCCACTGCTAGTAGTTAAAGAAGCAACAAGAATGTTGATCTCAAGCAGCACCTGTAGGATGAATGCATTTTGATTTGCCACAATCTGTTAGAAAGGAACCTTTTGTCTTAATCCATTTCATAGTCAATGAGAAAAATACAATATGAATACATTTTAAAATATAAAAAAACCCACTTCCTTCAGCTCATTCATACCTTACACCAGGGAGTGATCTTCAGAAGTTCTGCTAGCTAAATAAGCATTTTATAAGATTTTGTCTGCATTTATTCTAGTTGCCCTGACACAACTCCTTTTCAGAATGGGAAGGCACGGAATATACTGTACTAAACAGAAAGAAATGCCCTATCACAACTTCTAGACTCTAAATCCATTTTATACTACTCCTAGAACAGTATGAAAGCAGGTTCCCTCAAACCAAGGATCTAATCCAAAGATGGAGTCAAATCAATGCTGACATAGTTTGTTCTTGTTGGTTTGGTTTTGGTTTTTTTCAAACATCTTTCTAATATTCATGCTGGGCAAGTATATGCTGATAGCTATCAATGGCAATGACGAGGCAGCTAATCACAAGTGCAGCAGACACTAGCAGTGGTAACATATTCCAGCAGGCACAACATGCTGTTTGTATCCATTGGCACAGAAACAGTAACCTCATGAACTCAGAGACTACCGCAGGTAGGAAGTTACGTGCTGTAGGATTTCCGTGTTTATGTGGGACAAGAAAACAGTGGAGCACATGTGGCAGCCCAGAATACTCCTCAGACCGTACAGGGGGGTCTGGAGTCGTGCCAGACTGTTTCCGAACTCGAGACTAAAGCACAGAATTCTGTGCTTGAGCTGTGTCATCGGAGAACGCTACCCACATTGAGAAATGAAATGCAAAATAGAAAGAAAGTGTGTAATTAGCTTATCTTATCACTGGGTGATTGTAGGTTTTAGATTTATGGAGGTNTTTTTAAGATCAAGAAACAGCCATAAAAAACCCAAAGATAAACAATAAGCACATGAATGTTCATTGTGGAGGTAAAATTTCTTCCCTAATTTCCTGTGGGCCTCTTAAGTTTGAGATGAATTACAAACTCAAACTTTTTCAATTTTATCTAAATTGCTCTCCTTCACAAGAGAAGTGTTACAGAACCTCACTGTATTTGTTTTATCTAGTGGACCTGGGAGTTCTCAAATACAACAGATGTAAGCACATATCCCAGTTCATAAGGCTGTGACAACTTGGCTGCAATAACTCCCTACTATCCCATGCTTGGACTCATTAGGAAAGGGCTAGGATCAGAGAAGATAAAAGACATCACTCAGTTGACTTCTGTTCTGGCTGATCAAGTCCCCAGGAGTCTGGGATACTTATCACAGAATCATGGAATCAAAGAATGGTTTTGGTTGGAAAGACTTTAAAGATCATCTTGTTCCAACCACCCTGCCATGGCGGGGACACCTTCCACTACACCCGATTTCTCAGAGCTCTATCCAACCTGATAGGGATGGTGAGTCCATATCTTCCCTGGGCAACCTGGTTTCAGTGCCTCACCAACCTTACAACAAATAATTGCTTCCTTATATCTAATCTAAATCTAGTCTCCTTCAGCTTAGAGCCATTCCCTTGTCCTGTCATTTCATGCTCTTGTGAAAAGTTCCTCTCCAGCTCTCTTGTAGCCTGTCTTTAGGTACTGGAAGGTGCTATAAGGTCTCCCTGGACCCTTCTCCTCTCCAAGCTGAACAGCTCCAACTCTCTCAGCCCAGCTTCATAGCAGAGGTGCTCCAGCCCTCTGATCAACGTGGTGGCCCCCTCCAGACTCACTCCAACAGGTCCACATTTTTCTTGTGTTGTGGACTCTAGAGCTGGATGCAGCACTCCAGGCAGGGTCTCACAACAGCACATGTCTTTTGATGCAGGCCGGGATGCAGTGTCAGAATACTTTAACTTAGTTACAAATATTACTGCAGATTTCCAACTTTCTTGCTCTCTTTACAAGCTTTACTTCACTCTCAGTAGAAGCAACAGAAAGCATTTATTACTGTGCAATATCATACTTAACTGCCTTCACCTAGCATGAGCATTATTATTGAAGGATGCAGCATGCAATGTTTTGTGAGAAGCATGTATCTTCTATGAAATAACCATAAACATTAAATAAAGTCAAATAAAAGTGAAGATAAATGCAGTGAAATTAACTTCTGTATTTACTTTAATAAAAAGTCATAATTTACTTTTAAATGAAAGGATTAAATAGGAGCCTTCAGTTGGCAGACTAAAATCTCCCCTATATTTTATACATATTACAAAACCAGGATAAAAAAAACTAGGTAAAACTTTGTTAAAGCAATTATTGAGAAAACATCTTAGTTTGTTGTTAGTAAGCTCTTTTTCACTGTATCTAGGTATATGTTTCTTCCTTTTGTTTTGTTTTTAATTACCATAGTATGAAAAAGAAAAAAAAGAAGAAAAAAAGGTGTAAATCTAACCTATTTATCATGCTTGTTTGGTACAACTACTGTTTTATTCAGTACATGTAGCATGTATCTCTTCCTTTTCTGTCATTGTTTCATGATATACCTGAGGCTACCTTCTAGAAAGCTTAAAAGCTCATGGCCTGATTGTGATTTCACACTGAGTCATTCCACTGACATCATCAGGGCTGCATGAGAATACATCAGAGCATGATGAGAACCACAGTGAGATGAGCTTATTGGGGTCTACATTCAGCTGTAAAGCCAGTCTAAACGAAAGGAAAAATAGACCACACAGATTTAAACTTCACCATTCTTAATCAGGCTTTTTCATTTTGGTCCTCCCTAGGATGCCTCTATTATATTCTCAAAATAGCAAAAAAAATTACCATGAGAACCCACACAGACATGAAGTATCCAAATTTCAGAGGCAGTAAACAAAACCCTTGAGGACTCCTAAGAGCACTTGTCAGTTTTCTCTAAAGGTAACCAAATACCAAACAGCAAAACATGAGGACTGTGCTGTAGATCAGAATATGACGATAATGATGATGAATCTAGTGAAAGGTTTTAGCTGCAGTTCATCAAAGATCACTACCTTCAAATATTTACTTACTATAAGTTTTAAATTCACTTTTCAAAACACACCAAGATCTGGGGGTTTAGGCAAGGTATCTTAACAGTTAAGATACATTATAGTAAAGCTGCCTCCCCAACCTGAAGTACAGACCCTGTACCAAGTCAGAGCAGCAACTGTGGCTTCCAAAGGTTCCCATCCCTTCTGCTCCCACAGCAGTAGCCACTATCCTGACTCCATAGGGGAAGTAGCAGCTCCAGCTTTGGTTTTCAAGGCTCTGGCACAGGCAAAGGCAGCAACACAGTGGTGACCTTGTTCCTGTAGAGCAACGTGCTGCCTTTATTTTATGTATGCCAACTGCACTCCTATTAAATGCACAATGTTCTCAAGAGGTGCTAAAAAAGCACTGTTTGTATCTGCTGGTGCAGGAGGATGCAATGGAAACAGAAAGGGTAGTACAAGCACTGAAATTCATTTCCTGCTAGAGCTGCATGGCCATATGCTGTAACTGAGAAGTAACTGCAGTGTTGGCTCATGAACACAACCAGTGACCCTAATTACACCACCAAGAGGTATTTCCTACCAGGCTGCAGCAGCTGATAAAACTCATTCTAAACTGAACCTTGCAATACAGGAACAACATTTGCCTCTTACTATAGCTATGGGAAAAAAAAAAAAAAAAGGATAAATAGCTGGCATTTCTCTGTTAACACTTATTCAAACAAAAGAAAAAGTAATTTGTCCAGCTCCTCTGCTGCTTTGGGTAAGAATCTGTACCTAGCCTATAAATATCACAGTGAAGATAACAAACGGGTTTCTTTCAGGTAGAAAAGCAAAGTCTGTGCTGGCCTAAGAGTTCTGATGCCCATTCTTCTTTACATATATCCACTGAAGAAGAGGAGGCCTCAGGCCACTTAGAATTAATAAAAAAAAATCTAAATACCCACATAAGGTCAGAAAAATAAAATGTTTGCTTGTGCTAATTCGTACTATGTAGTATTATCAGCATTTCAGGTATTAAGTTTTGCTAATTTCCATATGACTATTGTCTTTGCCAAGAAAAACAAGATAAAAAATTACTATAGCACTTAGATTTTACTGACCAGCATGAAACCATATCCCAGGAAAAAATCCCACTAACAAAGAAATGTATTACTGAGTGAAATACTACCACCTCCAAACTCTGCTACTTTTTTTGTTATTATCATTGTGGTTTATAGCTGGTGAAACAGATCCTTCACTCCTGAAGGGAAGTCGTACTCCAGAAAAAGCACACAAGTGAAGAAATTACTCTGCGTGACCTCTAGTAAATCCTCCTAGAAGCAACAAACTTGTAGCAGTACCCTGAGCATGGGCTCCAGGGTCCAGAGATAACATCATGGAGACTGCAACAAGGAGTGGATGGTGAGAGTGGCTGGACTTGGCAGCAGAGCTGGAAAAAGAACCAGGCATTGGGGGAAGGTGGGAGCTGGCCCCAAGATGGATCAAACACTGTCAGCCTCCTCCAGGGAGGTCTTAACAGCAAGACCTGGATTCTTTCCCACCAATTTAGTGCTGTGTTTCACACCATGCTTATACAAACTCTTCCTGTATTGATTTGGGTATGATTTTCTCATGATGACAATTTCTGCATTTAAAGACTATGCCTCCTAAATTTGAATTATTCCTCCAGTCTGGGAAAGCAATACTTCGTATTTGTGACAGAGTAGAAAAATTAAATGCTGTCTGGTCAACAAGCAAGCCCAAACAAGTCTTCCACAGCATACAGAGCTCAAATACTTCACTCAGCTGCTTAATGGGACATAACATTCACTGCATTACAACAAACTGTTTAATGTTTTCCAGTTCACTTTGCTTTTATATCCTTGACAATGATGTTTGACTATTGATACTACTTCATACCAGGAAAGTATAAAAACAGTAATGGAAATGATTATGTGCTACAACCTAGTATCTTGATCTATGCCTCAAAAACTTATAGCTGTATACCACAGCATTTTCTAATTGTTTTGACAAACGAGTTATACTTCCTGAAAGTCATTGAAGATTTGAAGTCCTTGATCGAAGTCCAAGAAGCCTTTATAAACCTCAGTGGGTACAGCTTGTGTCCTATCTGGAAAGAATAACAGTGAAATGCTGTGAAAAACTCAGTTTCCCATTGCTATTCTAGAGTAGTCCAAACTTGCTGGCCAATTTTTCACACTGAGGAGAAGAGTATCAAAGAGTGATTCTGAAAGCAAGTATCTGCAGATACCTCGAAGACCACTTGTCATTAGGGCTAAAGAAAAAGAAGTAAGCCCTTTATGTTCTTAGCAGAAGGAGGACAACTCTGTCAGCTTCACAGTGTAAAATAAAACTACTACAATAGTACTTTTGTAGGTAACTGCTATTGAAGTATTAATACAATTAGTAAAAAAATAATTAATTCAAGAAGTTTGACTAAAATTCAATTATTCAGGAAGTTTGACTGCTACTGAAGTATTAATACAATTAGTAAAAAAATAATTAATTCAAGAAGTTTGACTAAAATTCAATTATTCAGGAAGTTTGACTAAAAGCATCACCTGAGTGATCCATTTCAGTGAACATATTACCAAAATCCATAGTTTTCAGATCAGCCCGTTATACTCATGGTGAGGCCAGATGAGTCTGGTCTCATCACAAGCAGTCCCATACCAAAAGTGTGATGGAACTTTGCTGTCTGATAATCAGCTCTAATTAATACATATAATAGAAATAATCCAGCTAATATCCAAATCCAAATAATCCAAATAATCCAGCTTCCGCAGTAAAGTTCACACTTGAGGCAAAGTGAATGAGAGAAGCTTCTTAAACTCTCCCCTGCAGGGCCTACACCAGAGCCCATTACATTCTCATGATTAACTGAGGTATCAGGATATTATATAAGCAAAAACTCCCCTCAATGGTGATTTTAAATTTTTTTAAAACGATATTAGCATCTAATTTTTAAGCCATTCTCTTCAGCCATTAAAGCCAGAAGATGATTTAGTGTTTTGTTTTAGTATTTTGCCAATAACAGAATCCCAGAAGCATCAAATATTATAAGCTGGCCATTCTGTAATTAAAGGCTGACAGTGGCCTTTTAAGTACATGCTGATGGCAGAGATTGTAGATATCCTAGAGCTAAAAAAATATGACACAAATATGAAGACCCTTAGCTGAACCCCTTCCAAAGTTCACTAGCTCTTACCTCAATGGTAATTTCACCTTTCATTGTAATTTGTCTTTCAGTGCTGTGGAACATCTTAGCCCAGTTCTCTTCAACGTCTTCATAAATGACTTGGATGCAGGACTCAAAGGGATACTAAGTAAGTTTGCCACTGATACTAAACTGGGAGGAGCTGTTGACTGCCTTGAAGGCAGAGAGGCCCTTTGGAGACAACTCAACAAATTAGAGGGCTGGGCAGTCACCAACTGTATGAAATTTAACAAGGGAAACATGGATTCTGCATCTGGGATGGGGCAACCCTGGATGTAGGTGCAGACTCAGGAAAGGGAGGCTGGAGAGTAGCACCATGGAAAGGAATCTGGGAGTCCTGGTCAAGGGCAAGTTGGACATGAGTCAGCAGTGCCCTGGCAGCCAGGAGGGCTAACCCTGTCCTGGGGGGCATCAGGCACAGCATCACCAGCCGGGCAAGGGAGGGGATTGTCCCGCTCTGCTCTGCACTGGGGCAGCCTCACCTCGAGCGCTGGGGGCAGTTCTGGGTGCCACAATATAGGAAAGATATTAAGCTGCTGGAAAGCACCCAAAGGAGGGAAACAAAGATGGTGAAGAGCCTTGAGAGGGAGATATATGAGGAGTGGCTGAGGTCACTTGGTTGTTTCAGCCTGGAAGAGACTGAGGGGAGACCTCACTGCAGTTACAACTTCCTTGTGAGGGGAAGAGGAGGGGCAGGCACTGATCTCTTCTCTGTGGTGCCCAGTGACAGGACCAAGGGAATGGCCTGAAGTTGTATCAGGGGAAGTTTAGGTTGGATATCAGAAAAACATTCTTCACCCAGAGGGTGATTGGACACCAGAACAGGCTCCCCAGGGAAGTGGTCATAGCACCAAGCCTGCCAGAGTTCAAGAAGCATGTGGACACTGCTCTTGGGCACAGGGTGTGACTCTTGGGGCTGTCCTGTGCCAGGCCAGAAGTTGGACTTTGGTGATCCTTATGGCTCTCTTTCAACTCAGGCTATTCTATGATTCTATCAGTGAAATTAGTGAAAATAAATGTGATATTGGATCCCTATCCTCAAGTTATTTTGATAAAACTTAACGATCTGGTAGGTTATAAAGGTATAAAGTGAATTATTAATAAAAAATCTTCTTCATACAACTGCTCTCCAGACCTTTGTCAGTATCACTTATATGGGTCCCAGATAATGAACACCAAAGAGTAAGAACAACCATTTTGCACAATACTATGTTCTTCAAAACCTGACTTTTCTTAAACCTGTATCATATGTTGTTGTATTCCTGCTATGTCGGTACACATTCCATTGTACATGTAATCAGAAATGTTTGAGGTCCACAATCTGGTTTCATGTCAGTCTAATTCTGGATTTTAGACAAGTGATCTCCCTTTGGTTTAGGAAATGTAAGCAATCAAGCCACAGAGAAATAACTAAATTGGGGATTTTAGACTACAGCCACATGTCAGGAAAAGAGGCATCTACCAAAAATTCATACCGTATATTTAGGTTTTCTAGACCTAGAGAACTAGGAGTAAATTCAAGTGTGTTTTGAATACCTCACATACCAAAACAATAAATACCTAAAAATGCAGTAACGTCTACGAATTTACACACTTGTATGAAGTGTGCATGCCAATTTTCACTTGAACATGTATAACAAAGGTCATGATGAGGCCATGGGATTTATGCTTCAGGGAATATAAACCTTTCGGAATCATTAAGTTAGGCTTTATATACTGGCAGATCTGAAAGGAAGTGCTCATCATGGAATGCAAAATCAGAAGTTAATCAGGTAACGTCACTTTATTCTTTCCTCTCCCCAGATGCAGCACCAAAGAGCAAGGGATACGGACAGGGATAGGGTAAGGGCAGGGACAGGGAGAGCAGTGTGGATAAGGAGATCAGGGAGGAAGTGTTTAATTCAGTAACTTCCCCTGAGTGCTTTGCTGAGACTTTCCAGAGTGCAGGCCCAGCCAGACATCATTACTGCCTGATTCAAGCTGCAAGATAATCCTGTGTGCAAAAGCCCCAGTCATTTCTAGGACACCAATCTACTGTAATATGCTCTTTAGTGGCCTTAATACAGTATGTTTAGCTTAGTGGAGTGCCTAGGGAAAATCGCCATTTCCAATTCATATTTATCATTTTAGGATGCTAGTTAGCATTACGCTCTAGCAACACAGAAATTTGCTTGGTGCCATACAGACACAGACAAAACACACAGTGCCTGCTCGAAGGGTCTGCCTCCATCTTCAGCACAGGAGCTGAAATCACTAACTGCACGTGCATAACCATACAGGCCAGCTCCTCAGTGCTCCACTCAAGTGAAATGGAGCAATGACAACTTACCCTGAATGAGGTTATTTCCATCCTTATGTAAGTCCTTGCAGTAGGTAAAGCATAATGCAATCAAACATTGGAAAAACAGACAGAAAATGAGGAGGGTAGAGAGTAAACACAGAAATGGATTGACATACGTTTACCAGGAATTGCACAAATTACACCTTATTTCTTTAAAATGACACCTAAAGCCCAGGCAATAAGTATATATCATAGCATTTTAAATAACCCACAATGTCTAAATCATTACAAATACAGCCTTCAAAGTAAATTTTAACAAGAGGTTTTGCTAATGTTTGAAAACACTCAGAGTTCTTCCTAGATGGAACAGACTAGGGCAAGAAAAAAGTAACTATGTTTGGCTTCACGTATTTTCTTTAAATCTAATTCAAAATTTCTGAATATCTCTTATCCCCCGGGGCCAGAAAATACCAGAGCTTCACAACTTAAAAATGTGTTAAAAAGTTAATTCTGGACAGATTATCTGAGTAACATTAACAACTGAATATGAAAAATTATCTATCTGGTGCTAAGTCTCAGCCAAGTTGGATGATATCCACAGATTTTGGGTGTGTGCTCTTACAAAAACCAGCAAAAGAACAAACAAACAGACAACTGCTGTGGCAATTAAAAGTACTTAAGCTTTCACACAGAAACAGGGAATGCAAAATGATGGGTTTTAGTGTAGTTTTGAAAGTAAAAGCAGAGTCCTAACATGCTGTCACATCCAATCAAGGTGAAAACCAGTCTGCCTTCCTGATGAATCAATATAATACTGCATGAAGACAATCTGAGAGGCAGAGGATATTAAAAAACGTCAGTGTTTTAATGCTAGTCTGGAGTGTATGACGGGACACGGCACTTACCTTCATTTTTTACTGTTACAGAAGCAAAAGAATCTCAGTCATGTCAAATGGGGCTGAAGGTGCTCTTAATTTCTGAAAATGAGGCCACTTTTATTTAGGTACAAAAATATAGGTATCTCTCTAGGGACCCAAGTTAAAAATGTAACCTTTAAAAAACAAATATTGAGGCCCATATAAATTAAAAGTACTGCATCTGGGCTAAATACCCCTGAAATTACCCCCTATTTAAATATATGATTACCAGACATACATGTGCACCTACGAAATGAACTGTTTGATTACAGCTCCTCTTCATCCCCAAGAGCAAATACCATTTTAGAGAAGAATAATAAAATATGACAGTGTCTCGCCCAGTGCTCCTGGGTAATACCCTTCAGCTCACACGCACATGCTCATGCTGGTATAGATGAATGCACAATCAATGTAAGTCTGCACATCACACGCACAGAATAATGTGTGGAACATATAACTATTTTAGTGACCATTTCACTGCTAGCAATAATTAATAGTCAATATTTCATGGGAAAAAAAAATACATATAAAGCACCCTAAATCTCCATTTGAAAAAGTAGCTTCCTGCACAAAGAATATAACCAGAACAGATAAATGTCTGTCAGCTTTTGTTGGACTCTACCTCAAGCAGTCAGATTCTATCACCAAATGAGAACTCAGAGACAGGATAAGCCTTCTAAGTCAAGGCCTGGCTGTGTGCCTGAATAGAGGGTTTCCCCAAACGCCATCTGAGTCATCCCACCAGCTGTTCCTAGATGTTCAATTTGCCACTTGGCTGAAATGATACTCCTTTTCCTCACTGATTGCTCTTACCAACTGAGATTTGGTCCCTGCACCAACTTACTCTGCCTGAGGATTTTCCAGCTTGACCTGAATTTTCTTTAGGGCTGTGCCCTGTTGTGCATACTGCTTTTCTGATTCCCTGTGTGGCTCAGAAATTTGCCAGGATCTTCTCAGTGACAGGGTATCTCCACATGTCCTTAATTCCTGTCCACAGTTTTGGGGTCACACTTTTGAATCCTTCTCATTGGACCAAGTGCGTACACTTAATTGTATTTCTTGGCTATCTGCTTTTTCCACCAGTCTTATTTCAGGGCTTCCCTGAGACAGAGTTTCAATTATTATTATTTTAATACAGTTATATTTGTATATGGTTTGCTTGGTGGAGCATGTGACACTGAATCTACAAGTTTCTTTCATCTATAACTTAATGTAGACATAGATCACATAAGACTTTCAACTGAAACATCCTCTTTTGTCCTGATACAAATGATATTTTGAATCCTATTCTTGACTAATACAAATATTTCCTTGCATTGGTTTCTGGATGTTGATGTAGAAGGATGTGTCCCCAACAGTGCTGAAGAAACATAGGGGGAAATTACAAATTTAAATATTGCTTTGTATGAAAGAATCTTTCCCTTCAGAGTCTACTGACAAGCACTGAAAAATTTAAAATTATAATTTACAAATGAAAACTTGATTTGATGATTTTAATTAAAGATTTGGATTTATTGATAACAGTTTGCTTCCTAGAGGAAATAACCCAGTTTTCAAACTCCCCTGAACAAGCCACACACTGTGTTGACATTATTACAATGAAAATCTGAAGAAACACAAATTACTTTGTAATGAGTCCAAAAAACCATAATATTAAAAAAGTTACCAAAGAACAGCACTGTACAAGTAGCAATCTACAGACTTGGGACCATAAATTATTGATGTTACCTTTTTTTGATGTTTTTTATGGAAGTTTGTTGATAGATAGAATTTTTTTAATGTAAACATGCAGAAACACTACCATTCATAGCTAATTCACTGTAAAGAATACTGTTTATCAGAGTGAGAGTCCCACCTCTTATTATCATGTTATTACTTAAAATGAACTTCCTTTGGATATCAGGTAGGATCACAATTAGTAACTTCTGAGCTTAAATGACTGTTAAACAATCATTTGTGACTTGGTCTGGGTGGAAGGACACCCCTGCAGGATGTTCCACCTCCAGAACTTGGTAGCAGTTGTCAAACCACTCATCCATCCTATCTTCCAGAAAAATTTTGGAGACCTCAGGCGTCCTATCCAAGAGCATTTCCTAAGTTCTCACATGGGCCAGGACTAATAGGATTCAAATATCAGTAGAACAGCCTCAATAGTTTTCCCTATGAGTTTTCCCTGTGTCTACTATGGCATCCATACACATGGATATGTGGCCAAGAGTGTCAGTGAAAGTATTGCCACATACCAGGCATTATTTTCTATTAATGTATACGTTATCCAAAAAAAGCAAAGAAAACACACAAACAACAAACAAACAAAAAGAAACAATGATATTTATATTTCCACTTTTCTGGGTAAGCAGTGGGCTGGATTTCGCTGGGTAAACAATCTGCATTGTTCTTCTCGCCAGCTGGATGACGGGCACGTGCACTCTGGAAGTAAAGGTAATGGTAAAGGTAAGACTAAGCCAATCTTTCTATTTCAGGGTAGATCAGAACCATGGCAGGCTGATTTGGCAGGGTCATGCAGGTCAAGGAGGCACACTTATAAATAACTGCTGATTAAGCAGAGACTGCTACAAGCAGTCTGACGAACTATGGCAAGGAAACTATTGCGCTAAAATAAGCTAAACTGAAGCAAAAATTAGGTCAGAGGTGGAAGAGGAGACTATCATTCAAAATTGTGAAGGATGTGTACATTCCGAACTTTCCACAGCTTTCAAGGTGGAAGAAGGAAAGCTCTTTGAAGGAAGGTCTACAACGTTCTAACTGCAGTAAAACAAAGAGAGCGCATTAGTTCCTCATGGCTACAGCTAAGCTTCTCAGAAGAGATATTTAACTCCAGTCATTTGGCTGAAGTATGGAATTATTTTTTTTTAGGTCATTGTGCACTATCATTCTTATCTTTACACCACCCTAAAATAACAAAGATATTCTTTCTTCCTCTACAGACAATCCATGCTTGGTCTATCTATTCACCTATACAAACCCACCCTCCCTTTTCCATTTTGTTCCTGCAGTTCATTGTGTTCTCTAATGGACGTAGAATGCAGCTAATAAAATAATTTCCTTCAGCAACCTCTTCAACAATATGATTTCCTTAACCGATACCTTTTTTGGTATTTTACCACTTTTGAATAAAAATATTTTTAAAACCCAAACAAACAAAGCTCTCCATAAATCTTTTGAATTGTCAATGGTTTCTACACTGCCTTTTTTGACAATCTCTTCTTTCATATAATGTATTTCAATTGCTTTGCTTTGCTTTCAGACTGCTCTCCTTATCTCAGATGGCTGACTCATCACACAATCTCAAGCAGTTGAGACTCTTGGCTTTGAAAACCCTTTTCCAATTACCTTTCCCTAAAGCTCACTAATATTGGGGAATCTATGCCATTCATTGGTTCAGTCAAATTCTTGAAAGACAGTGTCTTCTTCTACACCTTCAAAGTCATCTGATAAATTTACATATAGTTTGCAAATTCAGATAGGATTCTTGGAGTGAAAACTTATTTTTTTCATCTACAGCTTCTACTACGCAACTGATAGCACAAATAATCTGACGAAGATGTTTGCAGATCACCTTCGTTAAATGTCACAAAAACACGAGCCTGTATATACAGACTTTGAAGTTTAGTTAAAACTCTAACTACCCTTTGCAGGTAAATATTGTCCACAGAGATTTTACCAGTCTCTGAACCCAGTAGGAGACGGATGTTGGAGCAGTTGCCACTACACACTTAATTCCTCTGTATTGGAATTTGTCCTTTTATTTTTTTGCCAGTTGCCACTCATCTGAAGAGCCTAACAGCACCATTAGAGGTGGCAGAATTTTCATAATTCTCTAATAATATTTTCTGCATTCTTCAGGTTTCAGAGAAAAGTTTCATACTGAGAACTTTACAGCAGCTATGAAGCCTAACTTTTATCAGGCTAGTATAAAAAAAAAATTAAAAAATTTTTAGTCTGCCATACAATATTTTTAAAATACTATAGGAATTCAGTAACCCTATTAAATTATCTTGAGGCTTAATTTTTTTAATGTATATAGAAAATAGGGTTCTTTAACAGGAGAGAATTTGTTATTTTTAAAAAGAGGGAGAGAGGCACAGTTACACTTGCCTTAGGTCACAGAAAACAGTAATTTATGATCTACTGTAGAAAGACCACACACCCACACCACACTCTCCCAACAATAGGACATTTTTGTTTTAAAAGAAGCCAATATCCAGAATAGGTGGTGCTTAGGACAAAGGCAACTAAGTCATTCCGGTCTGCAAGTTTTCACCAATACTATATTTGCTCACAGCTTTCCTGGCTCCATCCAGCATTCGCTGTCTTTCGGTTTCATAGGCACTAAAAATAACTATCATCTGAAGAACAACCTCCTTC
Source organism: Platysteira castanea (assembly GCA_013397175.1). Taxonomy (NCBI): domain Eukaryota; kingdom Metazoa; phylum Chordata; class Aves; order Passeriformes; genus Platysteira; species Platysteira castanea. Next base: position 183,183 of record VYXC01010636.1, on the reverse strand, counting down.
CAAGAAAACAAACAACAATTCAAACATAAATTCAACACAAACGTTATTTCCTTCTGATGTTCTTGACGTGATTTCAAGTTCTTCATGAAAACAACGTATGGGTGGAGTACCACGGGGACTGGAAAGGCCAGCTATGACCTCAGTTACAACTCTCGTTAAAGCAGGAGAAGGGTCAGTGCCTTTTCCACAGTTAAGTGTTTACAGTCTGTGAGGCTCTTAGGCTCTTTATGGTGTGTTACTTCCCAGTACTTTTGTTTGGTTGGGGTTCTTTTAATGATATGCCACTGCACATTACCATATGAGAGATGCAGGGTGAAGACAGCAATGTGTTCATCCTATTTATTTATCAGTCATAATTATTGCATAGTAATTAGAGAAAACTATGGAAATATGCAGTTACAGATACTTAGTTTCTGCCTGCATCTCTTGTATTTGACATGCTTGTAAGTAGGTCTAGAGCATCTTTGCTCCACAAACGTAAGAAAAGGTAGTTTGCCTTCCAAGCAGGGATGTTGTAAAGATAAATACCTTAAAAATTTGGAGAAACTTAAATAACATCATAATGGAGATCATACAATTGCAATAAACTGCTATGAATCTGGTATGAGTATGTTTCTGTTTCTTGTCAGCAGCGCTCTACTTCCTAAAAAGGAATAAAAGCATGTTTTCAATTGGTTTTAATACCTACTTTAATCATATCACAGCACTTTTACATTTGCTGTGTTCAGGCTTTGCCCATTAGATAATGACCTATGTACTCCAGTACAGACTATTCTTTTATGTTTGGGATGTAGTAAACATCTCTGGTTTAGATAAAAATTTGATCAACTGGACTCAAAATATCTGTGTCTATTGCTTTACTGTGTTTGCATTTGTGTTTACACATAGATTTACACACGGTTTGTTAGACCAAGTCTCCAACTTTGCACTGCTAAAGAGATTAAATCCAGACTGAAGATCTGAAAGTGACCACCTGGAGCCCAAAACTTGTTGAAGTAAGTGTCCAAAGGCATAGTATTCATATTGACAAAAGTCATATCCTATGTAAATTTCAATATTCAAGATGCTCTGAACCCTGAATAGCAGAGGGTAAACAAGCACAGAGATCTTTTCCCGATTCCCATCCATACAAACTCCTTGCAACAAACAGGAGTGCATGCAGCCCCTAAAACACTGAGCTCCAAAACACAAAGTGATACTTTCAAACCCTTTCTCCTCCAGTATGGTTTCATTTTATGCGGAGTCCAGTAAGTCTCACATTCAGAGGCGCTGCCTTTGAACAGAGAAGCTACAGTTATTTCTGTAAGTTTACTATGTTAGGCAATCTTGACTTGCAAAGTGCAAACTCCTTATCTGAGGAGGTAAGAGGAACTTATTCATTTGGACAACTTCCTTTTTTATGTCCTTATATGTTCCCTTTTTCACACACAAACATATGCACACACAGAGTTCAATGTAAAATTAATCAACATGATAATATTTGCAAATGGAGAAGAGATTCCCTGTGCCCTTTTCTACTCCACTTCTCTCTTTAATGGGGTCACATGAGACACTTCATCACTCAGGACTGGATTCTGCAATTACGTACCAGGACAGAATCTCCTGGCTTCACAATTATTTCTTTCAGTTTAGGTCACAGTCTTATCTGGTGCATCTTGTGCTAGGTTCTCCAAAAGTGTCTGTCTCAGTCTGCCTAGTTCTTCCTCAAGGGCAACACACTGCCTTCAAGGCCTGCATGTTTTCTTTAGAGCAATAGGCTTATGCTAGCCTAAAGACTGTATTTTCAATCTCTATTTGAGTCTCAGCTACAGAAAAGAGTTCAGATGTATACATTCTCTTAATTTGGATGGCAAAATGGGTGAAGAAAAGGGAAACTAGAGAAATTAGATTATTAGATTATACATTATATCACTACCCAACAACTTAATCTGATTTTGTCTTTACTGGTTACAGTAAGTCCTCACTGTGACTACACAGACCTAGTGAACTTAAAAATGTTAAGCTTGGGATTCCTTTGCCAAAGTGACTTTTTAGCACTAGATTTATCTCGCTCTTATTCTGAAGGTTTTTTTTTTTTTTCCCCCTTTGGTTTTGCTTTTTCCTGGATGCGGGAAAGGAGACATTTTTCCCTGCAAATAAAGCACAGTTTTGAAAGGGTAAATCTGCCAAAGCAGCTTATGTCCAGCATTGCTGGCAATGAGCCATCAATTCTATCCAGTCACAGGCAAAAAAAAAAAAACCAAAACTATTTCTGGAGAACAGATGATCAGCATCCTGTAGCACTGATTTTAGACAGAGTGAAAGAGGTCATGTAAATGCAGCATATGGTTTCAGTGACAAGCTATTGAGTTGTATCTTTATTTCTCAGCATCTCAAGTTAAATATTTCTATGCTTGAGTATAAATCTAGATGGCAATGCCTATAAATCTAGAGGATAATGCCTATAAATAAACCTTAACCAATAATAACTGCACATTCTTAATTACCTGCAGATCAGCTATTTACATATATACATATAAATATATATTTTATATATCAATATCAGCTGTTTATATTTTTAACAAGCTTTTAATTCTTTCTGGTTCTGCAGCAAAAGTGGGAAAAACATTGAAATACAGATAATGCTAAAATAAATTGCTCTTATCTAAGGCAATTATTAGGCAATTAAAAGATGTAATTAAACTGGAAGTTTTTAGAGTGTAAAGGAATTCAAACAACAGATTTTAGTAAAAGAGGCCAGAGAACACCAGACGGTGACAATTGACTAGTAAGAAACTACTCTAATTACATGTGCTCAGGGCTTTAAATTATTTGGAAACTGAAGAAATCACCTACAAAATGAGATCCATTTATCAGGAAGAAAGAAGAAATCGAGATAGTTCTTTGTAACAGACTAATGAACAGCTCTTGCTGTTGCCAGGGCAAGTGCAAGAGAATGCTGCAGGATCAGGGAAGCCCAGCTCAGCATCCACCTGTCACCTAGTAATTAGCAAACAGCCAAATCCTGATAGGGAGCAAGCAAGTAATGGTGTTATAGACATTTTGATTGTACTCTGCCAGAGAACACCAGACGGAGATGAAAGACATCTCTTTTTTGCATGTAAGGACTTTCAAACATGCTTTTAGATGTTAATTGAGACTGACACAGTTCACAAACAGTAACACAGTTGAAACTCTTGCCATGGTAATTTTTAAGCTCAGATATGTAAAGCAGCTTCTCTCCCTGTTTGTTTCTCAAGACAATGTTATTGCTCTTCTCAACGTCCAATCTTCTTTCCTCAGTAATTTTTTTTTTACATTTCTACCTATCAGAAGCTTAGATGTGTTCCTTTCACTTTCATTTCTCTTTTTCTTCCACTTCTATGTGTATTCTTATGCGTTAGCTTGTTCTGTTTCCTTAAAAATAGATTATTCAAAGCTTTCTATCTAACTTCTAATTACAAATTTATCTCTCTCAGAGATGCAAGGAGAGCATTACAAGATTTGTGTGTGTGTATGTGTGTGTGCGTGTGTAAAATGGGCTTTTTCTTTTTAAGGCTGTTTAATCTTCCACTCAGCTCTGATTTCTATGCTTAACACTCTCCTTTGGCTACAAGAAGTATCTAAGTGTTGAGAATTTTGATCAATGAACTTCAATCTTTTCCTTCCCTACAAATAAAATTCAATGCACGTTTTCATGTAAGTCTGTTTATATGGGTCTGGGGTTTTTTTTTCCATTTCCTGTGGCATTACTATAATTAAGCTTGATACTTTTAAACTTAATCATAAGCCTGGGAGAATAACCTGAACACCTTAGCCACTGTCACTAATGTTATGTTAATTAATGATGTCACTGAACATAGATTCCAGGTTTGGCCTCATTCAAAATACACTTCTGCTGGCAATTAGCAATTCAGCTGGAAAACAGCCATTGTATTGTCATACCTGTTGTCTTAAACAGCTGCTCTTTTGCAGTTAGAAGGTTTGGCATTTTAACTATGGCAAGACTAATTTTTTTTTTTTTTTAAAGTACTGCAACCTGTAAAATTTTCAAGTTTGGTTACTAACATATAATAGTGTAGAAAACATGGAGAAAATATACTTGTGAAATTTAAAGTGTGACTTTTCAAACATGCTGCTAAATGTATAAGTCATAGTTGTTAAGTCAAATTTTAAGGTACTTCCTATTCCTGATAACACACTTCCCACTATTTCAGCCTTTCAGCTATTAATAATAAACAGAACTAACTACTTGTAACTACCATAGGTACATGTGGAGCTGATTTCTTTCAGTAGACAGATATGCACCTGATTTGTAGAACCATGTTGGTACTTAAGCAGCTCAGTAGTTTTAGGAACTGATTTATTCTTCCCGACTGCCTCAAAGGCCATGTTGCATCCTACACTTGCAGAGTATTTGGTGAGAATGAGACCTTTCTCTGTCTCATTCTAACCCAGAGAGTGATATTATCTTTACCTCCTTCACAGGTCAAAATGTGCTACTTCACTACATATTTTGCATACCTCTTCCTAAAGGCCAACCAAAAACCAAAACAAACCAAACAAACTACCCCCTAAAAAAACCTTGACTAGTTAAGAATTAGCACAGTGACACAGCATTATTTATTCTCATTCATAAATACATGTAATTTCCTACTCAAAACTGATGACATCTTACTGATAAATACAAAGGGTAATTTTTTTTGTGCAGACACAAGTGTCCCCAGGGAGCACAGGGTTTAAATGTGCCCAAGATCTCAAATACAAACACACAGAAACAGTAAGCCTGAACTGTTAGTCTCTTAGAAACCAGATGTAAACACAACAATTAACTGTTCATGATTCCTTTCATTTATTCAAATCACTTCTGGCAGCTGATCACACCTCCAGCTCTCTTACTAACCACACAAATGAAAAGGCAGGCTCAGGATTATGGAAGAAGAAGAATTATGCAACGAGGCTTTGTACAAGCTCAGCAAAGTGACCAAACAAAAGGCCATTCTGGAAAGCAAGACGAAGAAAGCACATTATACAACTAAACGCCTTTCCACGAAACATTGCAATGCAGAAGAAGCAGATTTTCTGCTCCTGAGAGAGTCAATCAGACAGAAAAAAAACCTCAAAATGAGTTCCTGTCTCTTTGGGAAGCAGAAAGCAAAATCTTCACAGCAAGATTTAAGGCTTTTTATTCAAGAAGGATTTCATTTGAATGAAAAAGCAGCAATCAATACAAAGCTTTCAACATGGCTATAGTGTTTTAGTAGGATGCATACATATTTTAGAAATGTGTACTAGGTGTTCACATGGCTTCACTTCTATTTAATGGACATAACACTAAAGAACAAAATTAGTAGTTCCAGGATAGCCCACTGACTTTAGCTCACAACTGCTGATAAATGAGAATTTAGATTTAGAAATACTAACTATGTTGAGGGTACTAAATACATTTGCAAATAATAAATTTCTAATTCCTTACTGCTAATTAGAATCTCAGTACAACCTCATTGAAGACTTTTAATCCACTTTATTTGTTTGTTCATGGATTGGATCATAAAGTACTCAGGTCTTTGAAGCTGAAGTAAGGCATCTAAAGTGGTATTAAAAATGTACAAACCTTTTTATAGCAATATCTATCTGCAGGTGCTCAAATGCCTTTTCAAATCTTATTCTTCCTGCAATGCACAACTTCAGTAATGCAAAGCAGCTAGAAATCCAGGTTAATTAGACTTATGTCCAGTCTAATAAGTCTCAAACCAGAGTGTTTTATTACTGCAACTCACATCTGCTAACAAACCTTTATGCCTGGAGACCTCTGGTAACACAGTGGCCTGATCACTTTTTTTTTCCACTGACTTGTGATTGATCATTGGATAGTCCCACCTCTGTCTCTCCTGTCCACGACTTGAGTTTTGGCTGATTTAAGAATCACCTCACCACCCTAGTCTGAGCTCCTGTGACAATACACTCCAATGGGGGAAAAATGCCAGCTGGGCTACAAATTTGAGTGAAGGGCCCATTCCCAAAGCTTCTCTCCTCTTTTGGATGGGAGCTAAAGCTTTGTGACATCCATTAAAAGGTACTTCTTGTCCTCACTGTAACAAGCCACATCAGGTTCACCTGTGTGTGAATGGAATAGGAATGTCCAGGCTGCAAAAGGAGCACTCAGCTCCCAGCAGAGAATGACTGGGCTGGTATGACTGGCTGGTAACTGTTGTAACTAGTGATGCTGACTCTTGATTCTCTCTTGAAAAACCACACGATGTTTCTGGACTACTAAGTGGATCTAAAAAGGTGGGGGTTTTTTTGCAGGAGTCAGCTAAAAGAGAAAATTTGTCTGTATTATTTATCTTGTATAAGCCAGTGTCAGTTTGCAGCCTCAGAACTGGGAATGGCTGCACCATGTAAACTTAGAAAAGCCTAGGGATGTCTTGGCAAATGAAACAATAAAACAGAAATCCTGGCCAAAACAAACAGAAAAAAGAGATATGTCTTTACATAGGCTCAAATGTACTAATAATTTACTTTAATCTCCTTGGGAGAACGAAAGCACAATCCAAAAGTGAATTTTCTACAAATTACCATAATTTCTTATAAACAGACAAGTCTGAAGACTACAAGCTCCATTCCTAAGTAATTTTTTTTTTTTTTTTTAATATGTAAGTCACTGTAAGCAAATAAATATTTTGCTTTGCTACACTGGTTTGGCCGGAAATCATCCTGAATACCGTGATCTTGTCTGTAGAGTTGGGTTCTTTTCCCCTCCAAGACTGGAATGCTAACAGTAATACTCTTCACATACAATTGCTGTTTTATGTGAAGTCCATTCACCTTATGGAAAGAAGATTTTTTTTCCTCTGTTTTAATGAGCTTAAGATAAAGTCTTTACAGAACAGCTGCTGCATTGACAAGGTCTGCGGTTTTCTCGCAATAGCACCTTAAGTAAAGACTTACAGAAAGTCCACAGTGTCCAGTGAGGAAGCTGTGCCCACCCAGGCACACCGATGGTGACTCCCAAGGATGCTGGCAGAGGCAGGACAGGCTATGCAGTTATGACAAGACACATGAGCTGGCCTCTAAGAGCGAGGTGCAGAAAGCAGGCGAACATTCTACTACATTTGTACGGGCCTTTGGCATCTCAGGAAGGGGATGATGCACTTTCCTGGAATTACACTGGCATAGCTGAAGAAGTTCAGTGATTTGGATAAACTAAATCACAACTCTTGTTCTGCAGCAGTGGCTATGTGGGTACAAGGTGTTACTAAATGTTCTGGATATATCTCTTATCTGGGTGAATACAAGAGTCTTTAGCTTGGAGATTTACAGGTTTTGCGGGCTTGTGCCACAAGCCTAACACTGTTACAGAGATTACATACATTCTCCACAGTCACTTAAACCAATGTACATCAGTGAGGGCATAATCCTCTTAAAAGCATAAAAGACTGTGTAACAAATACTGAAAAGTGATTACATAAAATCTAGTGAAATTGCAGTGAAAGAATCTTCAAAAATGACATCTCTTAATATGTTAATGTTTATGTTCCATGTAATGAAGCTCCAAAAGATATTTCACAACGACCTCTGTTAAGAACAATGACTCCTCAGCAGGAAAAGCATGAAAGGCAGATAGATCAGAGAGAGAGGAGAGCCAGTTAAGAGCTCATGCTCTTGGCCACCAGGCCAAGCTGTGCAGGGGCTGAGCTGGAGTCCAAGAACTGTCCTCCCTGGGTAGGAACTCAGCATTACTCCTCCTTACAGGCATACCTGCAGGCTGCTTATCCTGAAACACCAAGCTGCTTTTCTGTTAGTTCCCTAACAGTTCTGATATTGAATTAAAATAATCACTGAGAACTTGAAATAATCAGGATCTCTTTCAAAGGATGGAGGCTAGTTTTTAATGTTTGTCCCAGTTTCTTTACACCCCTTCTTCAAAGAACATTGTACATGGAGCAGCCCCAGTTTAAAGTCTACTAACAAATGAGAATAATAAAACTTACACCCCAAAATAGTAGCACTCAGAATTTGAATTTTAAAAATAGCTGTGCTATTAAGCAGTTAGTTATAACTTTTTGTAAAATGTAATAGTATCTTTCAAACATGTCTTTTTAGTTTACCATGGAGACATAAATTCCAAGGAGCTAGAGAGGGGGGTTTTGGTGGGTTTTCTTTCTTTCTTTCTAGACTATTGGATTCTTAGTAAGTCATTGACACTTCCCTCATAAAGCTCTTTCTCATCTTGGATGAAAGACAGAACAAGTAGCCTGTTTTCTTGCACCCAGTAATAGACGATTCACTTGGATACATACAACTGCCAACTAAAAAACCTCAGTGTGAGTCTAAAATTAGAACTCAGTGATATGAGTCACAAGGAGAAGCTTTGTGACAGAAACGAGGATATTTTTAAGCAAATGAAGTCTAAAGTGCAAAATAAAAATGGCAGTCTATAATAAAGTCTATAGAATAAATTGCTAATAATTGTTAGGTGTTATTTTTCATCTATGTGTTTTTTCTACCTGCAAGTATATTCTCTAAAGTATATTGTCATCCTGATAAATAAAGATGGTGAAGCCTCTGATTTTTACAAATGGGCAAAACATGATTACAGCAAAACTGTAAAAAAAGGAGAACTTTCTCATTGAAATATTTTGCTTTTATGTTACAGAAGTCTCTACACCAGTGTAGAAGCATGACCAGCAGTAGTTCTACAAAACTATTTTAATCCCTATTAATTAGTAACAAGGGACAAGAGGCACGTCTTTCTGCATTTTTCAGTTCTTCTAGTATTAAAAAACAACAGATGTGGCATTTCAGAAGGGAGGTTTATTTATGGTGATGACACTAAGCTACGTTCAAATTTAGTAACACACCAAAATATATTGTCAGAAGGTATTACAGCACAGCTCTGAGAAGATAAAGTTTAATTTTTCAAGCCTGCAGTATATATTATAGAAATAGGAAATCACAAAACAGAAAAGTGATAAATTGTCTGACCTGCATAAAAAACATGTCATCAAAATATTTTTAAGATATTCTGCTTCCTGATACCCTCAACCCAAAGCTATTACTAAAATAGCTGTCTAGCAGCCTGTTAGAATAGAGGGGGCACTCTCAAAAATAAACACTGCAATATCTTCCTTCTCAAAATCTTTATCTTCACAAAACCATCAAAATTGACACATAATTGTCCCTATTTAGACTTCTTGAAATATCTCTCGTTTCACACCAGAACAAATATGGCAGATGTTATTTTGAGACAAAATCTTAACTGAAAACAGCTTTTGAGCCTCAGATAACACTTTATCAAAACCAGAATTAAACAGCTGCAGTGTGGATGCCTACATACAAACTTGTCAAATCATACTGAGCAGCACAGAGCTGCTGAAGACAGGCTCATGTAAAACACAATTTGCCTGACATGTTTTGGATACCCACTATATTTAAGACAGAGCATTTTTAACCATCGTCTATAAAACTGTCCAAGGACAATTTGCATTTTGCCTCCTACATTTTGTGTAATGAATCCTGTCAGTGTTTTAATAGCAGCATAGGAGAAGAATTTCAGTTTCTGAACTGTTTTTCTTCACATCCAAACGAAAGCTATCTCAGTGTGAGACACTACCGTGTCAGCCATTTTCTGCCCTAAATATATACTTTATCCCAGATGAAAATTGGAAAAATATGTTGATTTTTTCTTAAAAAGCAACTCAAATGCAAATACATATATGTAGTTTATAGCACCTGTGTGATTTTTAGTGCTTCATGTCATGGTTGACTAACCAAGTGGAAAGAGGACCACAGATTAGTTTACCAACCTGTGGAAACTTTACTGTGATCATCAAAAATGAAAGCAAGAAAAAAAGATAAGTAGGAATACGTTGATTTACATTGTTAGTTTTGTGGTCAAAAGCAGTAGAAAAAGTGTAAGCAATGAGATGGCAATACTAACTTTAAATATTTTTCTAAAAATATATTTTAAATCACTAACTTGGAATTTTTTAATGATGAAAAACCACCTGATAATAAAAACATAGGACCATGCCTCACTAAAATACATTTTACATTTCACACACTGCCCCAGGACTGTGTTCTCATTGAAGAGAACACAAAGTGAAAGCTAACTGGAGTTAAAAAAAAAAAAAGGCAGCATATGGTTTTTTCCACTGAGATACTTACTGCACCATATGTCAAAACAGCCTAACTATATGACAAAACATTCTAATATAACATGATACCTAAATTCAGTTCATACTTTAGTCATTTGTACTATTAGTGAAATGTTTTGATCATATCCTTTCCCCCATGGTTTTGCAATACCTACAGGTAGCTCAGAATTTCTCCTTACCAGCAATACATCAGATTATTACCATCACATACTTGGGTCAGAAAGAAACTGAACTGGATTGTCACTGGACTTGTTTGCATATGCATAAACCAAAATTAAATACTTCTAAAAATGGTGATTTCACAGTATGCCTTAGTAACTTTCCTTATCAAATGTTAACTAATATTTAACTTGACTATCCCCAGATTATCCTTTCACATGTTTTTGTTGTAGTAAATGAAAAACATGATCCCTTTCATCTTTGTTTTTACCTTCTAATGATCCTCTTTTCAGCTATGAAGGAGGATTGTTTGCAGCCATCTGAACCTTCACACATAAACCTTATATTTCAGGATTTTTGTTCTGAAATAATATTAATTTTCTCACACTTAAAAAATAATAAAAAATAAAAAGTTGAAATCCTGCTTGACTTCCTCTTATTAAGTAACATGGGCTGTGATGCTATTCAGATTTCCAATTCATCATTAGATTTACATGACCTTCAGATCATAGAGTCTATAACAGTTAATAGAGTCAAAAGTGTTTATTTTCCCTTAACACACTGGCAGTGAGTAATGAATTGCCTTAGATACAAGATTTTATCACCCGACAGAGTAATAATTTACACTGGCATCTTCTGTAATTCAAGAGAAATCCAAGAAAGATGCAGGAATCAAACTGGGACATTTTAGATAGTGAAAGACAGCAAGGAAAAGGCATCAGCACAACTGCACGGAACCAGTATACACAAGCAAACTGGACAGAAGGAAACCTTGACCAGAGCAGTGTTTGCAATATGGGGATAAAACTCAACTGTGCAAAGATGTGCAGCATGCCCTTCCTGATCAAGCACACCTTTTCAATTTTGCTGACATTTACGAACGTGATCTTGCACTTTGGTTTTGCCAACAATAAAATGGTAAATGGCACGGAAGGGGAGACACTGCCTTTTTCCCAAGAGCTCACTCGGCCTCTACAAACTAATTCTCAGCTGGCTCAGGTCTAAGGTAAGAAGACGAAGAGTACTGGTGAAAACAAAGTTTGGAACGTGCATGCAGTGAAGCAAGGTACTTTCAGTAGCAAGTATCTGTTAAATCACCTTAGTTTAATGTTAAACTGTGGCTCTTGGAACTGTTGACTTAGAGGGAAGAACAAAGGAAAATGCCAACGAAGGTACACATTAACAAAGTGGCTATCAGCTGAACAGAAGAAAAATGTACTGTTTAGTTAATGGCTGCTGGTATGGAAAATAAATGCCAGACTGCAAAAGAAAGGAAAAGAAGAGCCAAAACTTCTGGGGGACAGGACAAGGGGAAGGAAGGAAGGACAATCCAGAAGAAAACCCAATCCACGACAACATTCTATGAATGATGTTAATGTAAGGAAGGCATAAAACCACAGATGATAGTCAGTTGTAGGTAAGTTTACATAAAATAAGCACTGGGCTTGAAGCTAATTTGACCTGCTTGTACTGAAGCTTTACTGGAGTGTATGAGTGTTACTAGAACGATGTCTCCTTTCCAGCACAGTGGGTCTTCATGCATGACCATGCTGCTTGCTTTCCCACCTTAGCTTTTCACACATCATGAAGTGTCTCTACAGCGAGTTTACAAAACCCCAAAATACCCACAGTCTAAAGTGATTTTAAGAGCCTAATAAGAACAGTGGTGCAATCCAGAACAAATGGAAGATTGAAAAGAATTTTTTACGCTTCTATACCACTTATAGAGGGTTTTTTTCAAAACAACAAAGTTATTGTCTTGTAGCATTATGTTGTTTAAATTGTTTTACTTTGTACACTCTAAAACTGGTTTTACTGCATGGGGTTAAAATGGATAACAGTCTCAAAATACCAGCTATACCACAGCAAACTAATCTGGGTGGCATATATGCTTAGGTTGTAGTGCACACTTCATTTTTGGTGATCCACTACAGGAAAGGAAAAAGCATCCTGTTTGACTAAATGGACCACCCAATAAGGAACACAATGACACTCAGAATAAGTAGTCATGCAGCGCAGAGTACTAAATTAGAAACTGAAAGGAAAAAAACATGGAGGGACAGAAAAGCGGGAATTAGAAAAGCCTGCAGTAATAGTATGCTAGAGTGACTGTTAAATATCACCTTACAAGCCAGTAAGAGCAAGTCAGCATACAGGAACAACAAGGTTCTGAGGAACGGGACAAATGGGACATTTCTTTTTTTCCCCTTTTGTTTTCTTCAGAACACCATGAGCATGACTGCAGTTTGCCTGTAAGAGTGCATGCTAATGGAAAAGATTGCATTTCATGATGGCAGAGATTGCAAATTCAGAAGAGAATTTCTAGCTTCTCTTCTAGCACTCCTTGCTTTGATAGCTGTAGCTATCAAAAGTGCTTTAAGAATCTTTAGTGTACAGTTACAATGCCAGTGAAACTTGCACTTCCTGTGGGCTAAGGAGCAGTGCTTTTGTGCCAACTGGCTTTAATTCCCAGAATAATCCAAAAGACAGTCCCAGGAATGTAACGCATATGGATAGTGTACACCAGTTCTGCTCAGGTTTTACGGGTGTTTTTATAATATGAACAACTAGGAAGCATAAGGTACTGTACAAAACCTAAAACTAGCAAGGAATAAACTGTGCAAAGGCAATTATATGGAAGGATGTCACCAGTTCATTCTCTAGTAGCATGAGATCGGGTTCCACATGCTTAAATTCAGCAATGAAAAAATCAGATGTTGTCTCTGTACTCTCCTGTCTGTCTCTGCAGCAATGAGGAGAGAGAGGCACTTTCAGAAGATTAATTACACCCTTCTGAACCACCTGCCTTAGGCTCCATTAGCTCCTGTGGCAGTCACAACACCCTTTCAGTCCCCTGAGCCAGGCAGGACAGACCTGGCAGCCCAGGAGCACCAAGCAGGGCACGGCCCCTCTGAGCAAGCACTGAGGGAAGGATAAGCAGCAAGCAGAAAGAAATCAGTGGAAATATCCTACACACAGCTAAGGGCATGTGTCTAGCAAAAGAGTGAGATAGAGGGCACATATGACTTCTGAGGATTTAAAGTGGTAAGGCCACTTTTTTCTGCAGCCTTTGCCTATTACATATGTTATAAAATTCCCAGAATTAAAATATCACTGGAAGGATTTTGTTTTTTGCTGGAAAGACATACCCTTATTAACTAAAATTCAGTGACAAGGGATCATACTCCTGGAGAGGCATGTCTCTCTCCCTTGAGTTCAGACTGAGTTATAATGAATAGCACTATGCCTCAATTTTTATTAGAATCACAGGGATGCTTAACTCAGAGATGGTTAATCTTGTCCTCAGTGCTCACCACTCTCCTGTGCTCTTCCTGGCCTAGACTAAAGGAGTAGATCCTCCATTCTTCTGAGTGCAGAGAGCTATACTGCAACACACTTTTGCCTGGGCCCCATCGGGTAAGACAGGTTCTATGTACACTTGCACGCAATGTTATTCAAAAACTCTGTATATATACAGAGTGTATTGCAAGCATCATAATTACCAAAGGGAAGTGACTGGAAATATTTATATTAAAAAACTCAATCAAACAAACAAAATAAAACCAACACAGAATCAACTTTGTTGCTCTCTGGCAGATTTTAGGAGAGCATATATAACTGCATTCACTAAAAGTAGTTACAGAAGATATTTCAAAACTGGTGTTGAGAATCCCAGTGAAAAGTGGCATTTTTCTGGTCTTTCCTACGCTCTCCCACCACAAACACTCACTGGGAATCTGAGAGGCAAATAGGAGAACAATGTGGAGGAGGGAGCACAGCTTGCTTTACCTCTCAATGCTGACAAATTCCAGCACTGACATCTTGTAGCACTGTCTGAGCAGTATCACCCAAGAAGAACTCTCCTGCCTCAGCTCACAGCCAGGTACAAAAACAGGTGCCGTAAAGCACAACTGCTGCTCGGCACTGACTGAGGATCCCCCAAACCATTGCCATTCCTGTTACACCTTGAATTCTGTCAATTCCACTCTCACCTTGAGCTGTGTACCCAGCTCTGCATTGATTCTGGGCTGCCATGCAAATATGCCAAGAAATATCTCTGTGCTCCTATGCCCATCTACTCCTATTTCAGCTGAGTATAATTTCTGAAAGGTAGAGCAACCTTAATACACAAGGGCTTAGGTAGTCGCAGTGCAGACTGCCTGCTCATCCATAATGCAGAACTACAGACTAAAAAAAGATTTAGGCTCCAAGCACTCTAGCTTTGGCACAGGTGATTTACTGAAATAGTGCATCTGCAGCAAAACTCAGATCCCATCAATATTAAGCTGAGCTTATTTCATCTGAGAAGCAAAGAATCCAGTTACAGGTATGAATTCAAATTAACATGCAATGCAAAATTTCCATTTAGTTCATACATTTCCTTTTAAAATTTCTTCATTTCAGAATTCATGTAACTATTTTTGCCTAATTTCCAAAAATAAAATAATATAAAAAACATTGGAGCAGAGTGAACTATGTATCAGATTTCAGCAGAGCGAAATACATAAAAATGAAAAAAAAGTGTCAAACCCCCCAAAATGCAAATAAACAGAACTGCCTTTTTGTCAGCAACAGCTTTACAGATGTTTAGAAAGTTAGCACGTAACAGTCTGATCATTAATTGTCCCCACACTCTGTAAATACCTCCTGTAGCATCCTCCTTATACATTGCTTCAGAGTACCAGCCTGGATAATCCTCCCTGAACGCAGCTTAGCTCTCTGATGTTTTCCTTTGCAACACGTCTCCATAACCTTTGAGTACCTCTGCCATTTCTCTCACGCATTTCTTCATATTCCTCAGAAGGTCTCACAGTTTCATAATCATTTCGTTTCTTGCTTCAAGTCTCTCAACATTTTTTTTTTCTGGAATACCTACTAAGAACATAAGCTCATACAAATATATAATATCCTGTGATACACACACACGGTGTCCTAAGACCCCTGCCTGTTCTGTGGGCAAGGCTGCCTCACTGTGACCTTGCACAGCCTCATTTAAACCTACCTGAAGTGTCTTAGTCTAATGCTTAAATCATAAATCTTCTGACCATGAAATATTCCCTCACTCTATGTTTGTGGGCACTTTGAACAGCGACTGTCCAAGATTGTGGCCTAAGAATTAGCAGTCATAAAAATAGCGTGGGAACATACAGTGAACATACAAAAGGCTGAGGAAAATTAAGCAGAACCATTTTGGAATTGATGAAGTGCTGTAGCAGGTCTAAATAGGACAGACTCTTCCATTTATCTACTGAGACTACATGGATATCATTTGTACTAGTTGTAGCTGGTGGCTGGGAAGCTAAGTTCAGATATCCTGAATTGAAAAACAATAAATGGAAGGAAAAGCCACGAGCAGATTAAGCTTCCATATTTAGAGGATGCAGAGGGGAGTATCAAAGGTTCTGTGCATACAAGCTTTTGTTGAAGTCAGTGGAAAATTGTCTGTAGAGGAAAGTAGAAGGCCAGGGATTTATGATCAAGTTCAAAAGTTAGTGGGAGTGAAATCTACAGCAGCAATGACAGTTTTTTTCGAGTTAAAATCATCATTGAACAAAAAACATTTCAAATGCAAGCTTCTAGCAGCAGCCGTTAGGTGTATAACTTCTAAAAAAAAAGATAATAAATTTGTTTAGTAATGCTGTATTATAGGAACATAAAACCATAATGAATACTCAATGAATATTGCAAAGACATCCTGTGATGTGTTATCTAAAAGGTCATCAACTTGAGGACTAATAAGCTCACTGAGCTATGAATTCTTCAATGCTTAACAATATAATAAAGCACTGTTCTCATTGCTAAAATAATAAATATTAGTTTATCAGTATAAAAGATCTACCAGTTGACTTTGTACTTGAGAAAAGGATGGATATAATTTCTACTCTCTTTTATATGAGAAAACTGAGGCACACATCAGGTAACAGGAGACACAGAACCAAAGTCTCATAATCTTCAATTCAGTGTACTGTCCTGTGCTGGTAAAGGCACAATAAAGCAAACTCACACCTGCTAGGTTCAGCAGAAAGAGGGAAAAAGGAGACTTTATTTACATTTATCATACTTTATAGGGTTCTCAACTCCACAAGGGATTGGAGGACATGTCACTTCCTCCTCAATCCCACTGGAGAAAAAGGATGCTCATCAAACTTTCTCCTATCACAAAAGGAATGAAAAACAGAAAAGACGGTTAAATAAACATTGGCTATTATTTACATGAAACTGTGTGAAAATCTCCGACTCCAAGGCTAAAACAGAAGGCTTAGCAAAAAACAGGACAACACTGTCCCACGGAGTCAGGTTCATGTCAACTGCTTTTAAACACCACTGTTAATGCTATGCCAAAGAACTCGTATAACCACAGCCCTTTAGATATACTGGAAGCACTTTCCAGTAGATAAGTTTAAAAAAGTTACTAAACTTCAGAAATTCTGTTCTGACTGTTCAGTAGAGCAGAAAATAGGAACCTCCATGTATAAGGGCATGGCAGAGAGCGCCAGCCCAAGTCAGTCACTTACCTTGAAGCCGCTGCATGACATTGGCAATGTCTCTAGATCTTGCCACCAGTCGGGATGAAGCCATGATCTCTTTGCAGCGAGTCAACTTCCCCTAACAGAATTCTCCCTCCAAGCCGTGGAGCTCAGTGAGATGAGGATTTTGAATGGCTTCCTTTAAGCGTTCAACCCTCAGCCGTGGCAGAGCATCCCTGGGGCAGTCAGACACCTCCAGCCCAATGCTGGCCCCCATAGGGCTGGGGCAAAGCACTGGCAAACAACCTCAGCACCTGTGAAAGAAAGTACCAAAGTTTAGAGGAAACTTCTACCAGCTCTCAGAAACTAAGAAGTCTGAGTCTTAATAGCTATCTTAACAGGTAAAGGGTTTATGTTTTGCCCATAGTGTACACCTCAGTCAGAAACATAATTAATGCTGAAAGCTTGCTTGGCAATCATCAAGCAGAATGAAGCTGCAAAAACAAATCATTAAACACAGTTGGCAACGCACCAGACATCAATGCTTTCCTGCGGATGCTTGTCGATATTGCTTTAGAAATAATAATAATCTTATACTTATTAAAAGTAATACTTTTTAACACAGAGACTATTAAGCATAAAAGAAAAACAAAACCACTTGTAAAAATCCAAAAACTGTTCAATTCTCATTCTATTTCACCACAGTAGGAAGGAGCATGTAACAGAAACTCATTGGTCTGGATTACTACTAACTCCACTGGACAATATAATCTACTTTAAAATATTGAGATTAATATATTTCATTATTAAATAAAGTTGTATTTATATTCTTTTATTGTATAATGATGCTATATTTTGCATCATTTAACATCAAAAGCTGTGAACTAGAACTGCCACATGAACGCAATGCTTTTGCATCTATAATAAAATCTATGTGACTATAAATTTGGTCTAAAAATAATCTAACTAGATTCTTCAGAGAATGCTATCAATAACATCTTATCTTCTGAGGAACAAGTAAGGTTGTGTATACATGCAGTGATTTCCCTGATAAGAAATAACTGAGCGTATAGACACCGAGAATAACTGATTCATACCATACATACTGGGTGCACCCCAATTTCAAGATGATATGCTGATATTCTGATCAATATCACAAATACGAGTGTGTTTATCAGTGTTGTGCTCTTTCCTCTTTTCCTGGCCCCAAGGTCTGTCAGAGAATAGAGTCTTCCATTATCAGGCAGACAAGCCTTTAGGCTGCACAGCTTCAGGCAGGATGAACCGTCCCAAAGGAGCTGTGTCAACATGTAAGGGCAGCCAGAGGAAATTACATTTCAACATTTCCTTTTCTAACCCTTCAAACCTTGCCTGACCCAAGGTATGTTCTGCTTTCCCTCTACATGATGTTTTTATTGTATGTTTACCTCATATTTTGGATACCTAAATGCTGCTCAGATCAGCAGCCCCAAGCTGGCTTTAAACCAATGGAGCTGAGGGAAGCACACTTCTGATGGGCCACGGCGCAGAACAGATTGCGAAGTCCACCCGTATCTTTGGGCTGTGCTCTTGCGTGGCCTTGTGGTGCTAACACCTACTTCAGACACACTGCTGCTATTGTCACATGCGCCTACACTTCACATGACCTGGATGCTCACACCCCCACTCTCTTTCCACGTGTGTCTGCTCTCTCCTTCAAGGGACTCCTCCCCTCCCTAGCCCTTCCCACCTTCCAGGCTTTGCCCCACACACTTCTGGGGTGCGCAGAGACTCTTCATATCAGTCACCATTTCCCAAGCATGGAAAGACACCCTGGCAGGAATGTCACTCTTGTGTCAATCAGGCATGAGAAGGTGCCACCATCACACCTCTCAGCCACAACACTGGCTGGGGCTGATGGTTCCCCCAGTGTTGCTAAATCCCTGCAGAGAGCATCAGCAATAGCACACCAAATAGCACCCGACTGGGTGGATGGGGAGCAGAAGGAGGTTTTCTGTTGCTTGTGCTCACATATGACAGCTTGGTGAACTTTGCTTCCTCTGCAATATTTAAATGAAACATCAGCTTGAAACTTCATCCAAACCAGAAATATTTGTAGAACAGCGGGTTAAATTTAGCCTTGTTTCTGCAGCAGTGGCACTGCTAACATTTCGAGCAGTAAGCTGGGTACAGCCACTTTTAGTAGCAAGCTGCTAGACTAATTTGTGGGCAGAGAAAAGGGGTATTAAAAATGCTTCATCTGATTGGGTTTTTGGCTAACAGTAGTAACAATATCAGAACACCAGTTCACTCACACTGTGACAGAGCTGGCCTAAGTCAGCTGTACATGAGCAGATTTAGAGGAGCTGTGGAATATGCTGATCCAAGTCCAAGTTAAAAGCGTCTGGGAAGGTGTTATGAAGATGTACGTTCAATGTACTCATACAGCAGGCTGAGTCACTGCACAGCGATAAATGGCAGACTTGCAATTAATAATTTATTTAGCTGATATTAAATTATATGCTGCATAAAAAGAATGTGCATTTCTAAATACGGCTCCTCATTCAAAAGCTCCTTTGCAAGCAGTGGGAATTAAGTCATTTAAAGATGACATTAAGTTAGTACAGGTGGGAAGGAAAGATTCTTGTGTGCCCAGTCACCTCCACAGGCAGAAAACCACAGCTCAGAGCACAACAAAACATCAGCAGCATAGGTGTAGCAAAGCTTCATGCACCCTTCTCACCTGTCTTCAGCCAACATCTAAAGTTCCACAGAACAAAAAATACTATGTAGGCAGTCAGGTATTCAATGTAATGCAGAACAGGAGTTTTTCATTACTTCTACAAGTAGTCAAAGCCGTTAACAAAACTTTTTTTTTTTCCCTTGCCGAAAGAGTACATTTTTTGGATTTGTAAGCATTAAAATCTTAATTAAATATTTACATGGCTGCTATACAAAATAATTTTTAATAGATGGAATGACTTTTTTATATCAGTGTCAGACACAAAGATGTGTCTTCAGATCGATGTTTTCAAAGTACACAGGTTTTTTAAAAAGTGCATGGCTTAAATCTCTTCAGTCTTAGCCTGAAATAAACCTGAAGCTAAACCTGAATATGAGCTATTCCCTGTTTTAGCATTCAACAGGTGATTATTCAATATGATAAATTATTCTCTTTTTCTGGTCTGAACATACATGGAATCAACACACAAGAGTGAAATAGAATGGTTTTGCATATAAATTAGGTAAATCTTCTATTAAATTTGCCATTTATCTGGATTTGATAGATAAAGTTACACCAACACCATTTTCTTGTATTAATATCCCAGTATTCTGGGTTTAGAAGAAAAGAAGAAATGTGAACTTCTCTCATATAAGAGCCATTAGGCTTTATTAAATTTCAGTTTACAACTCTTGGGATTATTTTGTTTCTCTCTTCAAATTCCAGGAAACTGAGATGTCTGTCCTATGGAAGAGATAAGAAAAACACTACATCTATGGTGGCTTAACTTTTCTGGGTGCCCCATCTAATCCTCCTTTTCTCATTGTGCTCAGGAGCACTTTGAATTTAAAAAGGTATTTTCCTTTTATTGGTAAAACTAGAATACCACTGGCAAGACAAGGTTGTAATTTATCTTTCCTTTCTTAAAGTTTACATATTAAAAGAAAACAGACCTGCCTGTCAGCAGTGTGGTTCCAGAAAAACAAAGAGACACCTGCTAGGTGCAGACAACATATACAATGTGCAACAAGGGCTGAAGATAAACCTGACCAAAAAGAGATAAACAATTGTCTGACTGTACTTCATGTTGCCACAAATTGCAGATTCCAGATGAACCCATCAGTGGTTCTTCCAGCCTTAACCATTCTGTGATTCCGTGATTCCCAGTACACCATGTTGATGCCATATATAGCAGTGAGGAGAAGAAGCTACTGATGTGAAAGTATGGTTGTACCCGAAAATATAGTTTTAGACTTCTATAAACTCCCATTATAGCGCCAGAATAGATAAAGAAACTCTAGATAAACAAGGATAAACACAATAAATAAATAAAGATATTGAGGAGAGCAAGAAATAGACAGGGGCAGACAGTGAAAGGACTGTTTCTAATATGGGACATTTCAAAAAGAGATATTTGAGAGGACAATAAACAGAGCAATAAATTCAAGGAAGTCCTGCAGCTAGAAGACATTTACAAATCAAATGTTACACAGCTATCAGAAATACAGTGGAATAACTAAAGTAACTATAGCACATGAACTGAACAGAATGTCAGGAACAACAGGAATAGGGTCAAGTACTGGGGTGCCATTATATATCAACAGAGGCAGACTTCCCTGGTAAGCAAGAGTTGCACTGAAATGATCAAGGGAAAAAAATCTAGGAAAAGAATTTAAAAGCATAGTTTACTGCTGTAGTGCTGGAAATCCACTTCGATCCACAGATTCCGTTTCTGAAACTTAAGAGGTCTTGGAAATGCTGCCAGGTTGATAGACACTACTGGAACAGATGCAATTCTATGAGACAGCAGGAGCCTCCTGCCAGTCAGGAATACATGACTCACAGAAAGATAGGAACCAGAATTTTCTGGAGGTCATAAATGCTTTTTTAAACAACAAACAGTCAGAAAACCAGCTGTTTTAGGTTGGGTGTTAGCTGTCAGTGGGAAGAAAATGCCAATTAACAGAATATAGCTCCAACTAAGGAAGTGACTGATGGTGTCCAAAACATTACAAGAATAAGCCAAAGCATGTAAGCAGGCCAGGGGATGATCTACAAACACAGTGTTTAGAAAATAAATAAAAGGGAAATCAGCAGAGGAGTCAACTAGACTGAAAAGCACAGTGCCTCCCCTGTGAAGCAGGCTGGGGTTTTCTTTAAATCCAAACTCTAGTAGCTGTAGACTTGTTCAGAAAAGAGTAAAACTGCTCCAGATGTAACTGGAAAAGCCATCATGCAGAAATAAGTGGGCAGAAACAGAGCATGAGAAGTGCAGAGCACTGTCTTAGTGTGTACTGTCTACAGGGATGGAGAAAGATGTGCTGAAAGACCATCTGAGAAATAAAGACAGCAAGCAAATGGTTTTTAGCCATATAAGTAAAAAGAAAATAGAAAATAAGATCAAGAGGAGTTTCTAGGCTTCTAGTTTCTAGGGTTTTTTGCCTCAATTATTATTAAACTGATTTTTCCACTGAAGACATTTCTGATAGACAAAGGCATGACAAAAAATGGAAGGAGCACCCTCTTAAATAAACTCAAACTTAAAGTGGAAAAACTCAATAAAATTAATTCCAGGATATTGATAACTGGTAGATTATGAATTGAGAATCATTTGTAAATTTATTTGAATTTATTTAAATCTGTCAAGTTGCACCTGATGCCTACCGGATATATAAAATTAGGAGCTAGGATGAAGAAGTGGGGTAGAGTGATCCGACATGGTTCTTATACTATCCTCAGAGAAAATGCAGTATCTCCTCACTGATCTTCCAAAATCCAGGCGAAGAGAGAAGTCCCTTTGGTAATTGTTTCTGACAGTTGAACTGCAAGTCTGGAGTCATTTGCTTAAATCCAGTGCAGCACAAGTCAGTGGATACTGGAACTTTCCCAAAGGCAATGGGACATAACTGTGCACCACATAAGATCATGGAAAATGCAATTTTGGCTCTGAAAGGTGTTTTTGATGGTTGATTACCAACATTGTCACTCTGTGCTTCCTTTCTCTACTGAAAAAAAAATGCATTGAAACAGGAATACTGAAACACAATGTTCTCACTGACCACCCAACCTCACACCGACTTAATGTGTAGTAACTACCTGGAGATACTGAAATTTGTTTTTCTTGGAGAGTGTGGGGAAGCAGAGAGGGACATTTGGATCCTTTCTGGAACTCTAGATTATTTTGGTTCATCTAGGTATCTTTAAGCATATTTTGGAGTTGAACAAAAGGTTTTCATTTGGCAGAAGTTTGAAGGTCTTGCAACAGAAATTAATAATTTGAAAAGTTCAAGGTAATTTGTGCATCTGACATTTAAATCTGTCGCATATACGGCACACAATTTTCTCTTTTTTACCTATCATTGTGTTGCCTTTCCCTGGTCTTAAA
This sequence comes from Platysteira castanea, assembly GCA_013397175.1. Lineage (NCBI taxonomy): Eukaryota > Metazoa > Chordata > Aves > Passeriformes > Platysteira > Platysteira castanea. The sequence goes on along the minus strand of VYXC01010636.1, from coordinate 160,332 downwards.
ATTAAAAGCCAGACACGGTTAAGGGGAAAAGGGGTTTTTATCTTGGTATTTAAAGGATCCTTAGGTGCTCCACTTTGTCTAGGTGGAACGTGCCGCAACGCACACCGAAATGCACACACATGTTAGATCACGTATACAATTCATAGGCCTTGCAAATTAGCAAGACAGTTATGCAAATTAGCATAACTATCACAGGACAGGCTCAAATGAACCCCCCATTCCAGGAATTCCCCCCTGGATGGGCCTATCTTAGTTTAAAGAATGTGTTCTAGAGGGGACCTTGGTTTCTAGGGCTTTTTGGCCTCCAACTGCAAGGCCTCCAGGATGTTTGGTCTCCTGGCTTAACGGAACTTGGGGTCTAAGCTAAGTTATCAGACTTAAGGAATTACAAGTATGTGGGCTTAAAGCACTGAGGATACATAAAAGCTGTATAAAAGGGTATACAAAAGAAAAGGCAAAAAATATCACAGCATCAAATTGTACTCCAGCATTCAAAAATTATTTGTAGGATCCTAGTCATGCACATACCTATGTATGCATTTAGATTCTAGCAAGTGAGCGTTTTATTGCCTACTTTTTATTAGATTTTTGGTAAAATGGGCAAAAATTCAGTGGTGTGATTCTTGTCTTGAAAGCTGTAATTCCATTTGAACAGAAAATGCAAACCGTTCTAGGAGAAAATAAAAGGCAGAGACTTGCTATTTTTTAGGAAAATTGGCAGAACATACATTTTTAGGTACATTCAAAGAAAGGTCATTCAGACTTACTGATACAAAAAGTTAAAGGCAGCGTAAACTACAGTTTAGTAATCCTGTTATTGAAATTGTGGAGGAATATATTACAGTTATATAGCTGTTGGTAATAGCAGGAGACTGGGATCAGTAGCTCATTACCTTCTACAAACACAGGATATAATCCTTGCCTAAAAGAGCTTACTACCTGCGCAGACAAAGACAGGCTGAGATTAAGATCAGAGGTCACAATACACAAGCAAATAGGACAGAAGTTCACATCTGAGGTGTAAGCTAGTTAATGGTAGAAGAATTGCTCTGATTTTTCTGGTTTAACACTGATATGGCACCTAGGAGTTCTGTGGCACAGTATGACCAATAGCAGAAGACTATTGCAGAGGTACGACTGTGGGAGAAAGAAAAAAAGAGACCCCTAAAATAGGAAACGCTGAAGCATCTCAGGAAAGGGTGGGTCAAACCAAGTCTGAGATAAGAAAGTAAGCGTCAGTTCTTTGGTATTCCTGCACATCTCCCAAGCAAAAAACTTAGCTTAATTATAACTTATAAGCAAGTGGCAGACAACTGCCATATGAATGCAAAAGCAGAAAACCCTCTGTTTTCCACATTACATTGTCCCTTTGGGTGAAACAAAGGCAAAAGTCCATTCACTTCAGATGTACAACACTGCTGTTAGTTTTGTGACCTCTAAGGAGGCACAAGAACTCTAAAGTTTTGTCACTAGCTATGGTAACGAGTAAGTATGGAAACAACTGTTTGTGTTTGACGTATGTACTTTCTCAATAACTACTGCCACTAGTTGATAAGAAAAAAATTGAGCCACAACTGACTTCCTTTAACATAGCATAACCGAGGTGGGTTAATGTGGTTTCTGTCTGAAGGGTGAATGTATGTATATTCCTCTTGGGACCAAAGCTCTGTAGACCCCCAGCTACCGCTCACGGTGCTGATCTTGGAAAATTCATGACTTGTTCAGTGCCTCACCCGGCAAGATCCTCTTCGCTGCCAGGAACTCGTACTCTCTCCCCAAATTTAAATACTAACAGAGTGCTGTTCTTCCTTCCCTGTGCGCCTCTGCTCTCTCTGACCCAGGATTAAAGTTAGTTTCTTTGAGCAGTGTCCTCGCTGACAGGCTGTGTAACTCTGCATGGCTCCAGTGAAGTCCACAGGAAGATGCTCTTAGGATCCCCCAAAAATATCCTTGAGGACTCTCATATTTAATAAAGAGAAAGTAATGTTGCATGAAGGCATATAGTCATTATGAGATTCTTGTGTCTGTATTCATTACAGCAGTCCAAATCACTACTGAAACTTATCACAATAGCTTAAAGTAAAAATAGAATAAAATTTTAAAAGTCTCAAATGTATTTGGATTCACATGTAAAATAGTTAAGCACTGGTATTTTATACTCAGCAACATGGAATTTACATTGACATATACTATTTCTGAAGTTAATATTAAACAAACAAATCAAAGCAGACTCTATGACCAGGAATTAAAAGAACGGGGGCGAAGTGTAGGGATTATTCCTTCTACATTCACATCTAACAGGGTTTGCAAAGATGAGAATTTAATCATTCCAACACGCAGCACCATGCTCATTCTGGAGAGCTCCTTTCTCACGGCAAAACGTCAGTGCTTTAAGGAACACGTGAAATATTCCAAATGACAATGCCTGACTCTCACCAGAAAAGAAGTGACTCCACAATTTTAACACTGTACCTCAGAAATCAGGTTTTCTCATGTCATTCAGCACACAACACTTAGTACAACAAACAAAAACGCCTTTCTGTATACCAATAAAAATGACATAGCACCCTGATTTTTTCTGTCCAGTGGCAACATATTAACACAGCCCATCAGCATTGGGATGTGTTTAATGTTGAAGTGCACACAAGAATCACAAAAATAATTATCAGAGATCACAGAGTGCAGACAGTCCATCACTAGTACTACTACAGGAAAGCGCGTGCCTGTTACGAGTCGTTCAACAGGCTCCGCACTAGAAGAGTTTTGGCAGGTAGCCAGAAACACCACATACTATTTCCCTACAAGCCACACAGGTATAAATCCCTCACAGCCAGAAGCACTGGAGTTTCCCTCACCATCACACAGACGATTTATATAAGTATTTCCTCATCAAATTCCAATATCTGGTGTTTTGTAGCAGGTTACTAATATTCCTTACAAGTATTTTTCCTCAGCATGAATACGGTTGTCAAAATCCTCGTAACAATCTTGTCGGTGAGTATTTCAGCAGGTCTTACCTCCTGGGAGTTACCACACAAGACAGGGAACATATGGGCTCTACGCATCTCTGTCGTGGTGCACTTGTCCTTTTTGCACCATCACTGCGTGCAACCCAGGCTAAAACTGGCTTCCCGGGAGCGCCCATCAATAGTCACATTTCCTTTGGTTAACTACGTTTTGGCCTGCAGTGTGTGACTGAGCATAAAACCGAGTATCTCTGCAACGCACACGTACGTGCACTTCAGGAGGAGAACCTCCGCCGGGTTTGTCCGCTCCGAAAGGGCAAAACCTCAAACCCTCCGCGGAAAACGGCCAAACTCCGCAACCACGGCACCGAGTTTCGGAGTCACCTCAAAACAGTTCTGCGTAGGGGAGCAGGAGGCGGCTGGTGGGCAGCCGGCAGAGGCTGCCCCGTGGGACTCCCTCCTTCCCGGCCGCGCTCCAGCCACTCGCGGGCTCACCCGGC
>VYXC01010636.1:48326-156768 GCA_013397175.1 Platysteira castanea | reverse complement strand
GGGATGCGTGTGCCAGGATGCGTGTGCCGGGGATGCGTGTGCCGTACCCTTGCGGCGCTCCCCGGAGCGCGGCCGCCGCCGCCTGCGGGCTGCAGCCCGTGCCCCGGAGCCCGCTGTCCTTGCGCGCATCGCGGGGGGGCCGCGCCGCGCCCCGCCCCGCCGCGGCTGCAGCAGCAGCGGCAGCAAAGCCGGGCCAGCTTGTCCGGGGGCGGCTGCGTTGACCGCTGTGCCGGGGAATTGGAGGATGAGACACCGGCCTCAGCCCCGAGACTCGACACCCCCGAAGTGCGTTCTAGCGAGTAGCCTAAATACTTCTGAGAACGATTGTATCGACCTGTCGCTGTTAATTACTATTAGTAGTTATATTACTAATATTGTTATTGCTGCAATATAGAGCGAGCGTGCTGTAGGGCATTACCTTTGGCGTAGGCTCCAGAGCATCATCACGCATAAGGCAGAGAGCTGCACAAGCAAACTGGGACAGCAGCTCTTACATAACAGCAGCAGGACAGAAATATTCAAAGGAGCTGGCAAGACGGTCTGCCACTTTTGAGCTCAAACCACGCTAACCATGCAACAGTGTTTGTGCCCCCAGTATAAAACGTGATTCTGCCTCTTCCAAAGACATTGCACAACCCCTATCCTTGATTTCGCTTTTCCCTCCTTCATTCCCAGTTGATACTATTAAGGCTAGCTTCATGCAGGAGACAGAAGGATATTTTTCTGCTTAAGAGATGGATCGTCTCTGGTCTGTGTCTTTGGGAAAAAAACCTACTCATTTGGAGCTGAAATGGAGAAGTTGGGAGAAGCAGTGCCAATGAACCTCTTAGTTTTCATCGTTTCTGGCAGTGCTGCAGTGATTCTACAACATTAGCATGCAGGGTGTTTACTGAGTGGATGGATAAAATCTGAGAGGCAGCAGAGATTACTCAGCATCACCCTGTCCTTTAGCACTAGTCATATTAACATTGGTGCTAACCTCGTGATATGAACGCTTACACTTACAGCACCCATCCCAACACTATGTAGTTATGGATTGCGCACTTGGAGCCAGGGTCCTGTGTGGAAGAAGCAGACATACCAGGAGCTACAGCAAGAATTCATGTGAAACTGGGATGTACATATCTAGGTCACCTCCAGCCATCCACAAAAATTACCCCTTTCTGACAATGAGTGTAACCAGGCATGTTGGGCCTGAAATCTTCCTCCTTTTGAAGGGGGATTTTTTTGGGGGGGGAAGGGAGGAGTTGGGGGGGAGGTTTGTGCAGGAGGGTAACTGAAAAGCTTTTCTCATCCAATTTTTCTTACCTCTTTGTCCTGCTTCTCTGCCTTACCCCATGCCAGTTGCAGCACCAAAGACGGCAAAGGAAGTGGATGCTAACATGTTTCTGAGTTCCCCCTTTCTACATATATCTTTTTGCTGAATAAATTCCTCACTTTGCTGTTTCTTTCAGAAAATACTGTTTTTCCAGGCTAAGAGTATAAGTATTAACCTAAGCAAGAGCATCTTCACTGCAGAAGACTTCATATTGTAATGCTACTATTGTTTGAAGCAGTTCAGCAAAGTACTTCTAGTGTAAACTTCAATTTCAGTGCTAAATGCTGTGCTGTATGTTTTAAAAGCTCAGCTAAAAATTTTTGTCTATGCTATCCTAGGGACAATGTATCATAATTTGCCATTTTTTCTCTTTATATTTTGTTTTTAACTGTTAAAAAATCATAATCTGAAACTTTCCTCTTGGGTATTTGTAAATATCTCTTCTGAAAGGAAAGGCGATTAGGTTTGATAATGTGTAGCAAGGGGACACCTCATTTTCTGTGCATGCTCTATCAACATGACTCAGAATTTTTGGAAAGGAAAAGCAAGAAATATATTCAGATATTTTTTATTAACTTAGAAGTAATAAAATCCTTACTGCAAGTGTATAATTTATTGCCCTATGATTTTAAACATGCTTAATGTTAAATGGTTATATTAAGTGAGGATTCTTTACTAGATGTTGGCATTTGTTAACATGAGACACAAATATTGCTTCCACTGCAGAGACAAGAAAGTAAAGAGAAAGAAGTATAGTAACTTAAGTCATTAAGGGCTCTCACTGTGCCCAAAGCACATTATTTAGTGTGAAGCACACTTCTGAGAGCACTCTGGTGAAACGGCCTCAGCTCAGGATGAGTCACAGCCAGACAGACTGCCCTGATGGACAAGTCTAACCAGGCACTGAAGGATGCTCTTCCAACAAACTCATCTTCTGAGTACCCAGGTAGAGCACTGCAAAACACAAGGAAATGCAGCCAGTATCACTGACAATGGCTCTGGGCCAAGGACAACACAGCACCTCTGAAGGCTGCTGCTTGTAGCTGAGACGTGAGAAGGTCTTTTGCACTGAAGAATTTGGGGCATTCTTCCTCAAAAGAGAAATACTGCCTATAAAAGACGTACAGTAATGTTTCAGTTTGCCTCAGTATTGTATGACCCTCTGCTTGGTCCAGTTTTGGTTGCCAGACTTCAAAAAATATATAAATCAGGCAGAGAAAATCCAGAGGACGGCTGTGGGAATGGTGGAAAGTTTAGAACACTCAGTCCAAAGGAAAAGTATGAAATGGATATTCAATCTAGAGATTAAAAACTGGCATGAGGTATAAAAACATTCTAAAGGAGCACTAAAAGGAGCACTAAAAGGAAGGGAATAATCACTTCTCGGGGTCCACAGTGCATAGGACAAGAAGTATCTGCTTACCTTGCAGATGGTGTTGTCATATCAGAACCAAAAATTTTAGGAGGAAATAAAGCTTTGCACCTCATACCATAAGAAAGAAGTGAAATTGGCATCATGGAAGATATTTAAGCACAGACTAGACAAGCATCTTCCTGGAAGGCATTTTTCACTTTTTGATACTTTGTCAGGGTGCAGAACAGGATATCTCTACAAGTGTCTTGATCTCTTTTGAGTCCATTTGCTTCAACTGTGAATGCTAAGACTGGTTTGAGTAAAAGAGCATACCCTTCTTCCTGCAGGTTTTGCAGTAAGCAGTAGTTGCCACTTCCTTCCTGTCCTAAACTGCCACACAGTATCTGTGTACAACCTGGAAGCATTGCCACGCACCTCCTGAGAGATGTGTGCAGTTCTACATCTGCTCTTCATGTACTGTATCAAGCATAATTGTATAAACATATAATCAAAGAATCGTTTAGTTTGAACAGACTTGTGAAATCATCAAGCCCAACTCTTAACCCAGTCCAAGTCCACTGCTACACCCTGTCCCTAAGCATCACATCTACATGTCTTTTAAAAACCTCCAGGGACAGGGAATCAATTACCTGGCTGGGCAGCCTGTTCCAGTGCATGACCACCCTTCCCATGAAGAAATTTTCCTGATAGCCAATCTAAGCCTCCCCTGATGCAACTTGAGGCTGTTTGTTCTTGTACTATCACTTAATAATAGGGAGAAAAGACTGACACACATCTTGCTACAACCTCCTTTCAGGCAGCTGTAGAGAACAAAAAGGTCTCCCCTGAGCCTCCTTTCCTCTAGGGTAAACAACCCCAGCTTCCTCAGACACTCCTCACAAGACTTGTTCTCCAGACCCTTCACCAGCTCCGTTGCCCTTCTCTGGACACACTCCAGCCCCTCAGTGTCCTTCTTGTAGCGAGAGGCCTAATACAGGATTCAAGGTGTGGCCTCAGAAGTGTTGAGTACAGGGGGGCAATCACTTCCCTGGTCCTGCTGGATACATTTTTTTCTCTTTGCTGTTGGTCTTCTTGGCCACCCAGGCACAGCTGGCTCATGTTCAGCAGCTGTTGACCAGAACCCCCAGGTCCTTTTCCCTGGGGCCACTCTCCAGCCACTTCCCTCAGCCTGTAGCACTGCCTGAAGTTGTTGTGACCCACGTGCAGGACCTGACACTTAGCCTTGTTGAACCTCACACCACTTGGCCCATCGATCCAGCCTCTCCAGATCCCTCTGCAGAGCCTTCCTGCCCTCCAGCAGATCCACACTCCCTTCCAAATTGGTGTCTCCCCTGCAAACTGACCGAGTTTGCACTTGATCCCCTCACCCAGATCGTTGATAAAGACATTAAATAAAGGAAAGGAACTGACCCCAGTACTGAGACCTGAGGAACACCACTTGTGAAACACCCCTTTTTTTCCCAAAGTTCCAGCCAAAGCTCTTTGTTCAGCAGGGCTTTCCTGCTGGCTCATCTTTCAGCACATTGGGACAGCCTGCTCCTGCACATTTAATATTTCCTTCCTGAAGAATGACCAGCCTTCCTGGACTCCTTTGCCTTTCAGGACTGCCTCCCAAGGGACTGTCAACCAGTATCCTTAACAGGCCAAAGTCTGCCCTCCAGAATTCCAAGGTAGCTGAAATCTCTCCTTACTTCTCCAAGAATCTATAAGCTGTAAAACTGCATGATTTTTTCTACATAATTTTGTATATTGTACTTGAGTGTTTGTGTTTTATATTCGAATGTAACACAACCTGGGTGAACCAACTTTGAAAATAAAGTAAAGGTACAACTAGAAGCCAGAGAATATATTCCCTCTAACATGAATTGTACTGGATTACATGAAATATAGCAACACACCATTTAACTTTCCTTGCATTGTACTGAAATAAATAAATACAGTGGGATGAGATTACACAAAATGATGTGGGAGTGGAAAAAAATCAAGACAAAAATCATCTGCTATTCTAGTATATTATACGAGGGTCTATGATCCATTCTCGTAAGTGAAGTTATCAAAATTATAACAGCTTAGAGATACTTAATTAGGATTTATATGTGCTGAATGAGCTCAGTCTAGCATATGGCAAGAGTCAAACTAAAACAAATGGCATTTATTTCTAGTGTTAGTCACTCCATTTTCATCAAGAAAGTCATTATATCCTTTCAAAATATATTGTTTTGAGAATTTTATCTTGTTTATGCTTCACAAGTTACACTAAATTGGAAAAAGATTACTAGAATCTCAAACTTCTGTAGAGGAATGAAAAATGGATGCCCCAATATTGTCTAAAACACGACTAAAAGGTTATTACTTGAAGGTCATAATCAAGCAGAAGAGCTAAAATTCCAATTAGGCAACCTAAAAATTCCATTCAAATCTGCCCAAACCAGTAGTTGAATAGCAGCAAGGCTGCCATAGGTTCCTATCCCCTCATCCAGCCAGTAGGAAAGCTGACTGTGCACTCCCCATAGGTGCGTGTGCTTATCATATAAATGTGCACGCACAGGAATGTGTGGCTGCACGCACAGCTCAACAGGGACCAAAACCACAGCACTCATGCTGCACTTGTCACAGGACCAGCCTGATCCTGCTGTATCAGGGTGAAAGCCTGAGAGCAGAAAATACCTGCAAATACATATGCAGCCATAAAGGGTGAATCCCTCCAGTAGCTGATGTTAAACACTGCGTTGTGCCAGTGCTTGGCCCCTGGATCCCGGTCTGCCCAGCTCCTGAGGCCTGAGCCCTGTTACATGGCAGGTACAGACCCACTGAGCCACCAGCAGACACTACTCCTACACATACAGCCATGGACAGATACGCGGACAGACTGTGCTTCCCTCAAAGGGCTGCCTTTAACCACTTGGTCTCTCCCACAGCTGACCCCCAGCCCCTCTCCTCCCTGGCTTGACCCTCACACTGACACCCTCTACTGAAAAAAGGCCTCTCCTGCAGCTGGTCCAGACCTATGGCCTCACTGAATCCCAGGTTCCCCCCAGTAGCTGGCTTGGACATCCTGGTGCCTCCAATAGCCAACCCCTGCTCTCTGCAGTATTACAGACACACATCGACTTTTTATGCCTCTGTCTTGTGGGTGAGTGTGGTGCTTGTTAGTGGTTACACACTCTGACATTCACATCCACTCACACTCTGCACGTTCTCCACTCTCTCCATGTGCTGGCAGCAGAGATGCAAGGGCTCCTATGGCTCCTGCTCCCCCTCCAGCTGCACACAGAATAGGGAGCCCCTCACTGTGGAAAATAGCTTGGAATGGAGTTTAATGAGAAGCCAAGGCAGACTGCACTGATCAGGTAATGGCCAGACAAGCATAACAACCTGCAACTTCTTTACAGGACACATTTTATCCCCTTAGGCTTTTATTTTCCCGCACTCCTCTACCTACCCTTGTGCCTCCAGACCCTGGTGTGTTATGGAGATGAGTCTTTAAACATATAAACTAACATCTATTAACAATTATTTGGCATAGAAAAATAAAGAAAAATAAAAATACAATCAGTTTTACAATTCAGATGAACATGATAAGAGTAAATTCTTTGTAATGAACTGGTAGTACCAGGCAATCATGATCAGATTGTGCCACCCTGTGGACTATATCAAAAAGCACTTTCCTTTAGTACTGGGCTAAAAGAATGCTGCAGGAACAGGCCAAGAAATTCTCAGCCACCAAAACAAAAGTAATTTTGGATTTCCTAATATTCCAATAGAGACAAGATGTCTTTTTGAACTATGCTTTTGAACAGCACTGGGCAGATTTTCAGCTGGCACCAATCTCAAACAAACATGTACAAATATCTTATCAGGAAAAGTCATAATACCTTGGTGAATTATCTTCCTGTTATGTAACACTAGGCAGAATAATTGTGTTTCTTTACTTGCTTGGAGATACGTGCGTGAACAGAAAAAACAACCTATCCTAAATTATAAAGAAATCAAAATAGTTACTGCTCTGAAATACAATATCACAGTCAAACAACAAATCCTTGTCATAAAAACAATAAACAAGATGGAAATCACAGTGTATGTTAATGTCCAGAGTGAAATGATGACTTGGACACTAAATTAAAAGACTAACCTGGTAGGAAGAGAGGGCTCACAGGAACGCTGGGGTCATTAAACAATGTGGAGCTGTCTTTTAAGGTCTAATCTGAAAGGAGATCTAAACAGAAATTGAGAACAGGGTATTTAATAAGGGGTAAGAAGCTTGGTGTGCCACATGAGGCAGCTACAGCATTTGACAGGAACAAACTGATGTTGCCAAAACATGAGAAGGCAGGTGAAATCAGTCAGAGATTGGAGAAAGCATTATTTTTCCATGAAGAATTGGATTTTGAACCTCTTTGCTTTACCTCAGTGGTTATAAGCATCATATGGGTCTAGTGTGAGGCTAATCTCCCTGATAATACAATATCTACCTGGAGGAAACCCTAGTCCCATGATTTTTCATAATCTGTATCAACATATTTAAGATTCTCATGATCATTACCACTACTCAGCTGTTGGCTGACTGACACTCAGTGGCTATTCTGCATCACTGTCATTATGCTTGAAGTTTCAAAGCTGTATTTTCCGACTTCTATAGTGGTATGGTTACAAAACATATGAAAAAAACCTACTAAAATTAAATATCTAAAATATGGTTAGGATGGTAAATATTTTGAATGACAAGACATGTATCTGAGCCACTGTACACTATGTCCGAGTGAAAGAACTTATCCAAAATCTTTCCTGACCTTATTTTGAATATATCATAAACTCATAGGTAAAGGAAACATCTTAGTATTCATGTGAACTTCCAAGGGCAGAAATCTGCCATCTCTGTGAAATTAATGTTATTAGACATTTTCTATCTTTTGATCTTGACAGGTAGTACCAAAAGTTCTTCTGAACAATGTTAGAATTCTTTTTGAGACATCCATGCTTTCATCATCATTTCCATTCAGGAGCTTGAAGCTCTATGTCTTGTCTAATAGCATATAATGAGTAGGAAGCATGTTGTTTTCTATGAGAACAGATGGTGTTGTTTAAAACAGTATTGCAAATTCTGTAAAAAATGCTTATTTAGAATCAGAGTTTTAAGAAAAATATAACGTAATAAAGAGACAATAAAAAATAATGGTACACAAGTTTCTCTTATACAGAAACAGGCAGGAATTTTATTAAGAACAAACACTTTCTGAATTGGTAGATCAAACCTAAGAATGAGACTATGAGATTTCTAATAGGCCAGTAGAAAGGCCAAGCAATGTTGAAAGAATAAGTTATCATGCTTACAAAATGTCTTTATTTATTTTTTCCAATATTATATGCTACCTCTTGGCTTTAACTGTGTCCACTGTTTCAGTGCTATGCTTTATCCTGAAGGTGGCTGCTTTTCATGTGAGTCGTTCATTCCTACAATGTCTGAATTTTTTTGCTGGATGTTTCCCATGTTTAGCTGTGACTACGAGTAAATTAGGTATTTTCAAGACTATACCATTTTCAAGACTACAACATTTATTTCAGGAAAATACTGTGACACAATACAAAAATACAGAATGGAGTTTAAGTTCATCACAATAATTATTCAGTAAATATGCCCTTCCACTGGGGCAAAAAGTCCCCAAGGGAACTCTTTCTTACTCCCTGAATGCTTTGGGTGAATATCTTTTCCTGTATAGAGCAAATCGTTGTTAAATGATTTTCTTGGGAGAACAAACAATCTTCTGGAAGATTTTTTTCTGTTGTAAAAAATCTCTCATAACTGTGTCTCTTTGACCCTCAAAAATCAAGTTTTATAGCTGAAAGAGACACTTAGACAGCCCACTGGTGATTTATATCCTTACAGGGTTTTACTTTAAATTGCCAGTATCACCTTTTCTAAAACTGGTCCTCCATGTTGTGGGGACCATTATGCACTTTGATTTTGGTAGTGCTGTTTGCAGATGCCTGTCAGAGTCGAAGTTATGATATTGAGGTCCAGACACTTCTAGCTCCTCTGTGCTTATTTCTGGAGATTTCATAAATGTTCTCTGTTCTCCAGAGATGGATTTTGTTGTTGTTTACACAGATTTTATAAAATACTGTCAGAGCAGAATGGCCTGATTTTGTATTCACGTTGCATTGATGGGGATGACAATAACAGCCACTGTTCTGACTAGCACCTCTGACTTTGAAGTGCAGCATCCTAAAAATAAAAGAAGAACCTGCCACAGAGCTGCCTGAACCACCAGCACTCTGCAGCTCAGACTTGCCACAGACTCATATCCTCTGTACACAGAAGATAGCAGTACGGTGAGTAGTGGCTTACACAGTTGAGAGCATAAGAGCTATGTAGAGTTGACCATATCTGCCTTTTTCATTGAATTCTTCCTGGACATTTTGTTTCTGCCCAGGCTTTGGCAACTCCAGGCCAATCTGTGACTTTTCCGTTCTTCAGTGTTTCAATATCATAAACTGCAGGATCCCAGATATAATGTTGAAGGACTAAATGACGCAGTTGTTTTTAATTAATTTTTGGGTCTATATTTGGGTTCAGGAACTCCCCCTGCATAGCTCCAAAGTGGGGCTTTTTGGGGATTTTGGGGAGTTTCTGGCAGAATCATTAAGTACAAGGCTCTGCAGCTACATTACACTTTTAACTACAAGTCAGATAACATGCCCAGTGGTCCAGCAATCTTGGAATATCTGTATGATCAAGATGAATCTGAACTCCCAGTCCTGAATGTAAAGCAAGGCAGAGCTTACCAGGTCCTTCAGTCCTACAATCTACACCTGAAATGGCAGCTTTAGAGATGAGCCACCTAATAATTTTTTGAGCAAACTAGGGAGGACTCAGCATTGATAGCCTCTAGATCCTTGGGATTTCTTTTGTTTTCTGGTGTCTTCTGAGGAAAACTGTATTACATGCTTCCCATTCTGCTTCTCTTTTCTCATCTCAGAACTGCCATCCCAACTCCAATTGGTTCAACTTATCCCAAGAAATATCCAAAAAGATTTCATTCTGAAAAGTATGTAGGTAAGGTCAGACTGTTCATTTTATTGACTGTGCTTCAAAATAAGGAAGCAGCAAGCAATTAATCAGCCAGTCAGAGGGTATTTTCTCTGATTTTGTCTCAAGATCAGATTTAGGTTGTCATCACCATACAAGAATCTTTCATAATATATTCCTGACAACTGCCAAAACCTGTTGTTTCAAAAGACATGTGACTTATTTTTGTCTTCAAAACTAGTAAGTGGAAGCATTCTTGCTGACATTAATGCCCCTATTCTCGCTTCCCCTTACCATTTCTGATGGTTGTCTAGTTAATGAAATCTCCACTTGGCTCTTGTTTATTTTTTAAACCTCAGTCCATGCACTGTCCTGACAGTCTTATTTGTGTCTTAGGACTGTTCCCTGATCAATCCAGAGATCTTTGATTAAGATCAAATGATCTTAATTGAAAGTGTAACAGTCATTCCTGGCATATATCCTTTAATTCTACATTTTAGTCTTATTGTGCTTTCTTTCTCAAGTTTCTTAAGTTTGACTGGCCCATGTCAAGCAGTCATGTTGTTGAATGCTTTGCTTTTGTCTTAATAGTTTCATTTCCCTTTTTCATCATCTCTCATAATTTTATTTCCTGGTATTTTTAATTATTCAGATCACGATTGTGAGTACATGTGATTCAATTTAATGATGCAGATTTCTGTATGCTAAATATCTGTTTCACAATTCCTACATCTTAGATGGGCTTGTCTTCCAAGACCTTTATGGAATAAATCAGGAGTTGTTCTACAGAAAGTTTCATCACTGTAAAACTGAAAGCATTCATTAAAGTGCACATGCATTCTTTCACGGATTCCAAGCTCCATGTACTTACTGGTAAATGATTTTCCACATCTGGAGTTCCTGCAGTCACTCCATGTTTGAATGCCTGTGTCCACAACCTCTCACCCTTACAGCACAAAATAGCAAGGTATCTGAGAGCAATAAAAATTAATGACCTGCAATACAAAATGGTTAAATTAATTATTCACCAGTTTCCAAAGGACCATAATTGCATTTCCATTCTTTGTGGAGCTCTCCAATTAGCTTGCTGAGGGACTGGGGTGCTCCACAGTGTGGAGGTTACAAGTACAGAAGTTTGTGCGGGTGCTCAGGAGAGAGGGAGTAGGAGGGATTGTCAGAGGTGGCTAGGATGGCTATATGGGTGAGGGTGAGGGCAAAGGTTTGGATGTTTTATGACTCTGGAGACTTCTGAGATGACTAGAAGGAAAGTGTATGTGGGAGGAATGACTACTGCGGTCTTTCATCAGAGCAAAATTCTGTAATTAGTTTGGGACATAACTTCTTTGGGACTCATAAGTATGCTGAGGGAAGAACAGCCTTCATGACATGGCCGTTGTCTTTTTCCCACTTAAACCTGATCAGGTACCTGCTTTTGCTTTTTACTACTTCTCTGCTTAAGGCAAGGTCAGACAAACAGGTTGCTGCCAGCATCTTCCCGTTACAGCAGTAAGTAATGGGCCTGCTGTAAGGAGCTGCAGCTCAACAAGCAAGGCAAGCGCGACAGACCTGGCAAACAAGCACCCTGTGAAGTGTCTTTAACCCTCGCATGCTGCTCTCAGGGGAAGGGCAAAGAAAATAAACAAAAATTTAAAAATTGATGAATGGAAGCTTGTACTTTTGCTTTTCATTGTGATATTTTCCTGCAGAGTACAGGAAAAAATCATTTGCACAAAAAGAAGAAATGCAAATCATCTAGTCTCACACATCACTCACAATTTGTCTGTACAGTACTTAAGTACAACAGAATTGGGATTGACGTATAGAAAGCCTTGGGGAAACCATAATAAGAATATTTAATTACAAACCCATGCAAGCTAAGCTGGCATACAAAGCACTGCCTGTGGACTTTATAGTCCTCAAAACCTCTGCTTACAGTGTTATGAGGTATCGTTGCACTCTTTGTGCTTTTCTGAATGGTTAATCTTGGCTTCATATACTTAGAACACTTTGACGTCATGTAAATTTGAATTGCCTGGCAGTAAATCAAAAGTACTGTAACAGAGGAATACAAGTCCAGCTAATTTCATGATTTCGAGCTTGTTGGATTTATAGGAGTAAATGGACATAGTCATGGTGTGATCCTGTCAATCAGAGGATGGGAAGATTAAACATTCATGACTACTGGAAGGCAATTTCCTTCAATTGTTCATCATGCCTCCATTCTTAAGCTTCCCTATAGGATTTCCTCTTGCTCTAAACTTAAGAAAAGGGTATTTTTTTATTAGACTTTTTATGGTAGTAGTAAACTGATGAAGGGGGCTATAATTGTCCAACATTTGTTGTTTTGCTTCACATTACTCGTTATCTATGGTGTGACTCAGAAAGCAGATTTTAACTGTAACAAGCCGTTTGCCTAGAAAAAGGAAAGATTTTTCAACCTGTTCATCTATCAAACAAATGGAGTCATGAAAATTAAGCAGTATGCCCAGAGTAAACCTAACTAAATCAAACCAAAATGGTATCTGTGGTGGTGTGTGGCTACTGAAAGACTATCATTCGTGACTAGCCTGGTAGACCAGATATAGGTCTGTAAAAAACTAATTAAGTAATCCAGATATAATATCTTAGACTGGGAAAAATCCTATTATAAAGTGACTCTGAATTATTTTTTTAACATTGGCATCTGTAGAAGAATTAACTTTGGAAACAGCCATAATAAAAACATGAACAGTAAAGATTTTGTCCTTACCATCATTCTATCCTCATTTTTGGAAAGTATTTCAGGTGTTCAGGAGCTATAAATACCCTCTAGAGGGTTATTTTCCCACTCTACACCTACTACGGTATCTCATTATGTTCAGAGGTATTTTCATTAGCAACAGTGTGTTTGCATTAGGCTCTAACCTAACACATGTAATGAAATAACTGCGGGGAACCCTTTCCACTAAAATGACTATAAAAATGGGTCCCAGGAACATACCTTGTATCCAGTATGCTGTTGCCTGGTTTGACTAACTGCGTGATAAAATGAAGACTGTGTCAATCCTAAATCCCAGTTTCCCTCTCAGCAGAAGGATTGCAGGTTACAGTCTCTGCCCACCCACGGGCAGCAGCACTGCAGAGGTACTGAACATGCACACAGATTCACTGATGCACAACTCCACACACCAGTGGTAGTACACAGGAATCATTTTTTCTTGTAATAAGGGAATGCTGCATGATAAGTCCATTAAATTCCACGTGGTCACTTGGGACAAATAAAATTCTGCTTCTAAACACTTCATGAATTGTAAAGGTAAATGAAAGATGCTGCTCACACCAGAAAACTGATGTCTGTGAAAGAAGTATCTCTCAGCATGAACAAATACAGCTACATCTGTGAACATTATTTCAATTAAATTGTAAATTTCAGACCATCCTAGGGAGTGGAGAAATGGAGTCCATTCCATTCCATCTTTTTAGCAGCTATAGGACAGAATTCAACAGCAAGAGATGATTTTGTTATCCAGTACTGGTAGGTGGAGGTAAAGTTTTCAGTTCAACTGTAAAACTCTATCAGTTACCACCAAAGTGTTAACATAAAATGTTGTTGTCATACTGAATTGCTTTTGGATGTTGTTTCTTTCTGTCCTCTTACTTGGTTCCCTTCTTAGGGGGCAGAAGAATGAATAGAAGGGCAATTGGAATTAAGGTAATGACTTTGCTAAATGTCATGCTTCAGCACTGCATGTCTTTCAGCAGAGCAGAAGAAAATAGAAAGACTCTGAGGTTTATTGCTCTGCCCTTTGCCCTCTAGCACCATAGCTGAAGACAAGGAAATATTGTACTTTAAGACCATAACCTCTTTCCTAGATTGTAAGTTTGTGCAAAACTGACGAATTTGTTCATTAGATAAACATTTTCCACATTTTGGAAAGCATATTGGTGGATTTCATTTTCATCTGCAGTGTGGGAAGTGGTTCACAGGATGCATTTGTAGGAGAACAGAGAACGAAGAGGGATTTTTTGGCTTGCTGACTCCAGTTTTCTGCCCCTACTAGCAATCATATCATATAATCCTCCTTAGTTATTTGTCAAACGTCCACTTGAAAGTTGGAACTAGATGAGTTTATGCCTCCATTTTAATTCCCTGTGAGGAAAGAAATCTTAGATAATGACAGTACCTTGTTTTCTTCTCTCCTGGGATGGTTACTTACAATTTCATTTCCTGATAAAATAAAAAGTTTGAGTTTGGGTCTTTCAGCTTTCCAAGTTGCCAGTGTCATGCAGGCCACCACAAAATATCAAGCAATCTGCTAGATAGGAAACAGTGATAGAGGAAGTTCCTGACTTTCTGTTGGCCTGAGATAGCTCATTTTTGCCCTCTCCCTCTTTCACTTCCTTGTGTCCCCAAGGATGTCACCCGTTTCTGAGGTGTGCAAATGGAGTCCCACAAGCCCTATAATGCCAACTCTCAGCACCATACTCCCTGGCTATCACTTGCCTCTGGGAATTCAGTACTAAGATGCTAAAACTGGTTTTGTCCACATGACTCACCCCTATTGCTTCCAGCAGGACCCACTGGCCTGGGGTGATTTTGAGATACATTTTGTTTAAGATATTTAAACCTGAATCAAAAATACTTTTTTTCTTTTTTTTTTTCCTCTCTGACCTTAAGTTTAACCAGTGCTGAAATGCAGTAACATAAAATATATTTTGCTGTTTATTCTCTTTTAATTCACTCCTTCCTTTTCCACCCACACATAAATACACACAGTCTTCAATATCACAAATATCATGAAAGAATCAGGAATCTGAAAGTGTCCAGCCGACAGAAGGGGAGTGCTCTCCTTGGTCTCTTTTTATGTCTCTCAGTCATCTTTCACTGAATAATGTGTAAGACTTCCACATTAGGGAAAAAATATGTTTTCAGAGTTTTGAGTGGAGCATTGAATCTAAAAATGTTACACGTGTTCCAGTAAACACAACATATACTGCACAGTGACACTGTCTTCTCAATCATGTAAGGGTGCGTAATTAGCAATGAAGGATCTTCTTTTTATGTTATGTCCTTAGGATTTCACAGCTCCCAAAAAATACTGAATGCCGGAAATTCTCATGAAATTCCTACCTATGTTTCTTTCTCTGAAAAATCTGGAGAAAAATTAGTGACAATTAACACACTCCCAGAAAACAATATGTTTTCTAAGATGGTGATATTACTGTAGCCACATTTCTTTTCATTCATAGCAGCCATATCATATTGAAAGGTGTATTCTGATAGAGCAAGCATGAGGCAGTAAGACATTTAACCTGTAGCTGGTAAACAGAAGAACTTTGCCGTCTGATATTGAAGTGAGTCATTAAAGGCAGTAAATTCAAGATGTAGTTTTTCAGCCTTTTTTCACATTATGAGCAGCAGTTAATATTGATGGTTTGATGGTAGACAGGAACATTTTTCATCACTGGTCAAATAAAAAAAAATTCCTGAGTTTTTTCTTCATGCATCCGGAGAGCCATAAAACTAACCAAGGACAAATATGAGACTGCTGAAATATGAAACAATTAAAGGAAATCCCAGTTTAAATCATAATCTCCAGATGGAAAGTGTAAAAAAAAAAGAAAAAGTTTCACTGAATGCTCATTCTATTCTTTTAAAATTTTTTTTCAGTGAACTGTTTCATTTGAAATAAAATATTTTGTGGGTTCATGCAGGAGAATTCAACAAATATATCTGTGTTTCCTCAGGAAATGCAGTAACTAAGCAACTGAAAAACTGAGAAGCAGTTTTCAGCAAGTTGTTTTCAAATTCTGACATTGTATTCCTTTTTTCTTCTGATAACAGTTGTATGACCCTTCTGCCTGGCAGTGATTGACAACAGTTACTATCTGGGTTCAATTTGTAGGGCTTAGTGATCATACTCAAACATCATCCCTTTGAGCCCTGACCAGCTGGAAAAAATAATTTAAGCTGAATTAAGCTCCATGCACTCGGTAAATTAGCTCAGTGGATCTCTCCACCATGTTAAGCAGAAAACATTTAGCCAATCAGGGCTCTACTGGGATGGCAAAGAAAAACAGAAGAATCCTAATACACCACTGGGGAGACCATAAATGCCTTGGAGCAAGCAGCTGCCATCCTCAGAGCAGGCTGGCAGTGGTGCTAGTTCCTCCTGCCACAGCTACACATATCCAAGGAAGCAGGTGACTATTCCCCTGCCAGCACTCTTTGTGCACCCACTGTTTGGTTGCCCGTGCTTTTTCCAGTGTATGACGGAACCCATCACATGTATTTTCCCCTGAAGTTCCTCGCTTTCTTCAGAATTAGGGCTAGTGCTGCTTTAAATTCAAAGCACCTCACCTAATTTAATCAATGCATTCAAATCCTCTAAGGACAGAATTAAATTAGTCTAAATTTCAAAGAGTAAAAGACTGCTCATTTTGTTGGAATTGAACTGACATCAGTAATGTATTTGACAGCTCATCATCTACATACCCCCATCTCCCATCAGTCAAAAGTGACAGTGGGTTATACTTGTCAGTTTAATGAAAGATCATGTGCATTTGTACCCATGAGGGTACCTCGAGCTATGGTGATTTTCAGGGAAAGATACCTCTCAAGAAAGAAAAATGAAAGAATTACTGGGGTTACCAATGAAATATATTTCTGCAATACTCAGGAAAAAAAATGAACAGAAATAAAATTAGTCTAACACTTAAAATAATAAATTAAGAAGAGTCTACAGTTTATCAATCAGCTTTAGCTTTTTGGTGAAGAAGATTCCTCAGGTTGCCCAGAGAAGCTGTTGGGTGTCCCACCCCCAGAAGTGTTCCAGGCCAGGTTGAATGTGGCTTTGAGTAATGTGGTCTGGTGGAAGGTTCCAGCCCTGCCAAGGCAGTGGGGTTGGAACTAGATGATCTTTAAGGTTCCTTCCAGCCCAAAACGTTCTATGATTCTGTCTCAGGATTTGATATGCTGCACCCATTTTAGATAAATTCTGTTGCCTGAACTAACAATTCTTCCTTTTTCTTGCAAGAGTAAATAGTGGAAAGACAGTTTGAAACTGACCTGAGAGAGCCTCCTGCTTAGAAAGTCAGTTTAAACTCACATCACCTTGATTCATTTAAAACTTTGTTTGCTGCAAGTTGCTGATAGGCATTATGGGCGTGTGGCACACATAAGACTTTTGATTGTGCAGCTTCTCTGATCTGCTGCTGGTAATTGCCCATATCAGCTGTTTTTTTGAGGAAAGCAAGAAAACTCCCATCTTGAAACACCCTGTCAAGGTATTAACTGTCCTGTTTCTCAGTGCTGTCAACTTTTTCGCAAAGAATTAAGGTTCATATTTCATACAATTGATTATATGTAACATGGAATTATCTGTACATGTGTTCATGTCTGAACTCAGATGTTTTTCAACTAGATTAAGGTCAGTGTTCAGTTCTTTTTTACAACGACTATCTCAATAGATTCAGCCAGTAAATTAAATAATCTAATTTGCTCATTTTATAGTTTGCAATAATTCAGGTCTTTTTAATTTCCATATGCTCTTAGGGCACAAATCTAACCCTAGTCATATAACTATTTATTTTGTATATTTTTAGCATCTACTTTGGTATCAGTGTCCCAACTGAAACTAAATAATCCCAGAATTTCATATGAAGTTGTATCTTGTTCACAGTCTTCTGAAAATCAGATCTTTTTCATTTAAGTTCGTAACTCAGTATTTGGATATGCTATTTTAAGGATGAGCTTTGAAAACTATCAGTCTTCCATTAATCATCAAGGTGTCTTTACTCAGTATTTTTAAACATCGCTTTCATGAAAAACAAAACCAAACCAAATCAAAACAGAAAAGGTTCAACCTTAAAATTATGCCACATCCAAATCTTAATATTGGAATAGTCCTAAATTTAGGGGATTCTAAATATTCATTATGAAAAATAAATGTAGCTAATTCTGGGTTTGGGATTGTTTGGGTTTTTTATATTATAAGGGCAAGAAAACCTTCATACACCTCTTCAGAGAACAGAGGTTTCCATTCACAGCAGAATGTTTATGGACATCCATTATCTGAAATATATTTAAGAAGAAAATTGTTAAAACTTGGTTCTACAGAAATTATCACATAAATACAAAATCAGACATTTTATCAATGTCCATTCATTCTCCACTAATTCTAGGTCTATGTTGTTAAATATCTTGTCTATTTTCTTTTGTAGGGTTGTTGTTATTGCTATATGTTATATATAGCAGCAGTACCTACAATTCCATTGGGGAATTAATACTGCATTGTATGAAACGTGTCCAAGCAATTAGCTCAAAGCCTGTTTGTGTTCCAGGGAACTCATATTTCAGAATGGGGTGTGGAAAGGAAAAAAATTACAGTTACACTGTCAGGCCCACCTAGCTCCTCAAACCAGCCAAGGAACAATGGTGAGCACTTTACCATCCTCATGCCCTAAATTAATATCCTAAAGAATTGGTGTCCATTGAAAACCTTTTGATGTATTTCGTTCTTTGAAAATTCCAACTGAATACAAGTGCTTTTGGATGTTTAAGGAAGGTCTTCAACATAAAAATTCCTTAAAGGAAAGGGTAAGGAATTTTCATCTCTCTATCTCTGGACTTCTGGAGTTCAAAATTTTCAGAAAAGGTGGTGATTTGGCATTGTTCTGAGTCGATTTGCTCTGGCTAAGGAAATGACGAGAAGGAAACTACTTCCCTGTCTCGGGAACCATGTGGTGTTCCAAGATAAGGCAAGCACTTACTAATTCGAGTCCACAAGCAGGAAATGTGATACATCCATTTCCTTTCAGGCAAACAACACAGTTCCGTGGCAGCACAAAAGCTTAGCTCCTAGTGCAAAATCTCAAAGCTTCAGAAAACTATTGCTCCTCTGTGGACGTACCATTCTGTATTTGCTATTTGGATGTTATGGATAAGAACAGTACTTTTCCTCCAATCACATGGCCACCCAAGTTTTGGGGTAAGGATATTGGATTTTTTTTCTAGAATATTACTAAAGTAGATGCAGATATTTGTTGTTGATTGCCTTGAAAAAATACCTCAATATACTTTCAAGCCTCATGTTGGATCCAAAGAGTAATGAATAGGTTTTGTATTTCCTGCAGTGATAAGACTGTTTTCCAAATGTTTCTTCAACAAAGTTTTATCGTGTTTTTTAAATGAATCAAGACAGCAGGAGCTGCCGGGGCAAAATTGATTGTTTCAAAAAGTTCATTACTGAAGTCAGTTGTAAAGGTGTCTGCTGACTTCAGTCAATAGCCAGATCAGGTAGAAATTCTCAACTGCTTAATGGATGTACCTACACAGCAGACATGATCTGTTTCATCTTTTGACGAAAATGGGATAACAAATGCTAAATGTGTTTCAGCATTTGGAATAAACTCTTATTCCTCCATAATGAAAAGTTATTTGTAATTTATTGTGCTGCCTCATGGTGAGATTTTCCTTATTTTTTCCTTATTGTATATTTTGATTATTATCTGTTATGGCTGTTTTCTTTCACCCAAATCTGGGAATAGTTCATAAACTTATAGTGTGAGGTGGAAGTATATGTTATACTGAAATTCATTCAGGGTAACTAGATTAATTGATTCGATCTTAAAGGATTCTGTGCAATTGCTGTGGAAAATCCCTCCAAAAGCTCTATTGTTTGATATGTTTAATATTAACATTTATTAGCAATTAGCTTAGAATGAATCGCATGTCTTGTTTTCTCTATTATATTACTGCTATTCAGCAATGATTTCTCCAAGAATCTGAACACTATTTAAAACTAAAAAATAATATCCGTGAGCAAAATAGGAATTTGGTTGCATAGGAGTGCCCCAAGAAAAGAGTGGAAAAAAACATGCAAGAGGATGGAAAGAAGTTCCTTTTTTTCTTGTCATAAGGAACAAGAATCTGTTGAATGCTATCTAAGCTTCCTGCAGTGACACATATATTTTCCTACTGACATATCTTTTCCTACTGAGAGACCATGAGAGATTCACTTAATTTTTCTGTCTTAGGCCAAAGAGTAGGGTATTGATACTTGACATCTTTGATAAATATTTAGACATTAACTGAGGAAAAATTACGGTTTTTACTGTTTCAGAGTCTCTTGTCTGGAGGTTGTCTGCCGGACTCTGAAGAACAACAATCATTTTTTTAGAGTGAAGATGGATGTAATTCTAAAATGGCTCTTTCAGAATAAAAACTTGCTGTATTTGACAACATAGGGCAGGACACACCTTAACTGTCTTAATGCTGAAAGGGCCAGCACCTCCTTTCATCCTCATTGCTCACCTGGCTTGCAGGGACTGACATTGTACCCAGCCCTGATCACATCCCATTTGCTTAGGTTCTGTTCATCTTGAGCAGATGAACCTCAGAGCTTGGATTTTTGTGAGGAGCTTGCATGGTCCTTGAAAGGGAAGATGCCTCTCAGATTATTCTTATTTTTCTGATAGATTTTAGAAGAGTGAATACAATTTTCTCTTCCTTTCCTGTAGGTATATCATATATGGTAGACTAGGAAGGGTCACTGTATAGCCTCTGTTAGAAGATGATGACTGATGCAAGCTCACTGGGTGGAATCACTTAAAATGATAGAAGTGTGTTTTCTGACATCCCCGAGATACATGCTTTGAGATAAAAATAAAACTACACATAATAAATATAAATAAAATTTAGTTCTTTATTAACTAAGAGTGCAGTACTTGGAACTGATTTTTTAGGACACAGCTTACAGGCTGTTTTCTAAGCCACCCACCATGTAGTACTGTGAATGTTACTACATTACCATGATGCATTCCTTCTCCATGCATGTGTGATTTTTCAGCATCTTCCACAGACTCAGCCAAAGTGTAAACTTCAACATTTATGCAAAGTTTTGCTGAGAGGGACTAAGTCTGTGAGAAAAAAAAAATGCTGTAAAAATAGTCTAAGCAGCTGTTCATAATGATATTTAATCTCTTACAGTTTTATAAACCATCTATTGTCTAACAACTGGTTCCTTTATGCTGGAAAATATACAGGCATCCTGTTTTCTATAGTTGTCCAGTTTCCAGTGATAACTTCACACAATAGCTCTGTAAAAGTGACTCTAAGAATTTCAGAACAATGAACAAACTAAACTGTCCTCTGCTTATTTATGTGTGACCACATATAAATCTTTTTACTTTTGCTCCAGGCCAGTGGAAGTGTGCCTTAACCAAGCTGTGTAGAGAAAAACAAGATGTAAACACCTCAATATAAGTCACTCTGTGTGAGTTGTCTAAGTAGTCTAAACCCTCTCTTTCATGCAAAGATCTTAAAAAATGATAATATTTACAAAAAATTGGTACACATATTTTTGCAAGCTCTGTGTACAGTCAGTGACAGACTGGAGAGTCAATAACTGTAATGCTTAGCTGTAGACCTTGCAGGAATTCTTCTTTGAATTCAGATGTCACCATCATCAATCTGCAGTATTTTTGGAATGCTAAATTATGCAGTGGAGGAAAATAAAACCAGCAAAAAAGTTGTTTTGCTGGCCTAAAATCAGTTCTGCCAGGAAAAAAAAATTAAACTCTTCTGTTTTAAATTAATGAGTTTATGGTAAAACTCCTGGCCCTGTCAGCAAATGTCCTCTGTGTAATGTGTCATAAGTACAAAATTGGGATCCTGACTCTTACATGGCTAGAGTTTTTCCTACTATAGATTTTGCAAAATCTTCGTAGATATACGTGTCTATTTCAGATAAGTTGTCTGAGCTACTGCCAGGATGCAGGAGCTCGTTTCTATCAGGTGCCAGCCTCTGTGAAGCTCTGTAACTGCTGCCCACCCTCATTTGCAGTGGGAATCCATAGCATGGTCCTTTGGAAGAGGTAAGAAGAGAAGCACTTAAAGCCAGACCCTGCTAAACTTCAGAACTGCTGATATCACATTGGAACTGTAGACACAGAGTCTGGATTGTATTTTTTATTACTACTTTCAAAAGGAGGCTCAATAATAGCTGAGTGAGAAATTCAGGGTTTGATACCCATTCAGCAACTAATAATCTCACTTTTTACTGTTTTAATATCGTCTTTATTGAGTTCATTTTGATTTATAAGATAACAGTGGGAGCAAAAATGTTTTCACTTAAACCGGGAGTGCATTTCTTGTAATTCCTAAAAACATTTTCAGTTGTACACAAGTAAATACAATAAATGTCTTCAAGACAATCTTATTTCTTCAGCACAGATAGCAATATAATTTCAGATCAGGAAATTTAATTTAAATAGTGCATTTGATCATTGTGACAGCGGCAGAGACAAAAAGTGTAAGCAGATTTTAATCAACATTAAATTAGATCCCTAGACTATCCTTCAGTCTAGTTTTACTCAAGTGTCTATTTAAAATGCAGCCTTAAAATTTAAAGCTTAAAAACATTAAGGACAGTTTTTCTTTTCTTGAATCCGAATCCGCGGTGTTATTTGTTTGGTCTGTGGAAATAATGCCATATTTCAGCTGGCTTCCAGCTTTTTTGAGACCGCAAACTGCTTGGCACATACTATAGGCATCATTGCTTGTCTTTATAAGCTACAAATGCACCCATGTTTTTAAATATATCAAATTTTGCCTAGTCTCTCCCTCAACCCACTGGTCTTCTCTTCATTAAAATGCATCAGTTTGTTTGAAAGAAGTCGGACTGTGTGCTCTGCTGGAAAAGATGGCATTAGGGATGAGCATATTCTAATGCCTCATGTTGTGTTTATCATGCTACTGATGTAGCAATAATCGTTGTTAAGGACTGTGCGTCATTCTCTTCATGAACTGGAGTAGTACTTGTGAAGGGAAGCACTGACACAATCAGTAACACAGCTGCTCAACACTGCAAAGTCCAGCCTAGACAGGCACGGGACATGATTCCCCTTCTGGGATCCTTTATAGGTGGCAGTCATGGCAGAGTAGAAGCATAAGAAACAGATCCAGATTTCTTTGCAAGTAGGAAAAGAAGCATTTGTGGGGGGCAGTGTGGTGACCAGGTTAAGCCTCTTGGCTTACACTGATGTCTGTGTCAGCACATTCCAGCACACCCACCGGGTGGTCTCCCCTCATTCCCTTTGCTCCTGTTCATACACTTTGTACACTTTCCATTCAGACTTTAATAGCAATAAAGACCCTGGGAGCTGCCTCAGCTGTCCTGCTGGAGATGTGGGCACAGAAAGACTACAGCTCGGAGCCAGCTGTGGAGCACTTGACAGCAGATGTGGCAGTGCTATCTTCTTACAGGCCACTGCTGTTCCTAGTTTGAGGACTGGAAAAGACCAGCATCTTTGAACCAGAGTTCCCCAGAGGGCCTTTATCCTGGTAGACCTTGCATTGCTAATAGGGCAGAGGATTTCAATAAGCTGACAATGCAATTCCTTTCCTGGCAGAAAGGAGGAAGTAAAGTTGTGACAGAAACACTTATAGATGATTTGCACAACTGAAGGTTTTTTCTTAGTAGAGAAACCCTTCAAGGTTGAAGTAGAAAAAAGAAGGAGGAAAGAACAACAAAATTAGAGCTTTATATTCAGTTGATCTATCAACCTCAATGCTGTATTTCCTGAATTTTTATTATTCTTCTCTTCCATTCTCTTTTCTCCCTTTTCAAAATTTCACCCCAGTGTGTGTATTCTTCCTGGTATTTTAATTCATGACAATGAGCCAAAATAGAGCAAGGTGATTGTCGACACTGCATCACCCAGAGTTTTTACTTGCAGTTTGTCTCTTTTGTTTTGTCAATTCTCTGTGATTTGGAGAACACCAGTAATTTTAAAAGTGCAATATTTGACAGAATATCACATATCATAAGGAATTAGTTGCACAAGGAATAAATCTCTTCACAGGAGGTATAATCTCTTTCTGCAGAGTCTTTGGGTTAGATCACTGATGTCGGCAAAAGTTTGGAAATTGGATGTGAAAAAATGAGCTTCTTCCTTTTGAAATTATCGTGCTGGAGTCAGATGACTTGGAAGCAGCCACAACAGGAGAACAGAGAGGGGGAGAGACAAAATGCTTTCTTTCAGCCTCATCATGCAGTCTTGTTCTAGTGTTTTAGGGAATAATTCCTTACAGTGATTGTCCAAAATAATAGGACTCTCCAAAATAATCGATACTCTTCAGAAAATGGAGACCTAAAATAAGGATAAAGTCTTTTAGTGAGCGAATATGAGTTTTGCCATGACCCAGAACAACACACTGTATTTTTTATGTCTAAGTAAGCAGTTCTTCATTCATAGTACTACTGGGAACAATAAATGAAAATTGCATTCCAGTGATAACTGACATTGCCAATTTTTAATTTCTTTAACCTCAATGCCTTTTAGCATAGTAGTTAAAACATTATACCAAAAGATATAGAAAAGTATGCAAAAGATACAATTACCCAATAAGAATAAAAATTAAAAGGAAGTCAAATTCATCAGTACATGGTGAATGGGAGGGAAAGGAGCAGAATGGTCTAAGCAAATGTTATCAGAGGAAGGAATGAACCATATTGATTTGGTGAAGTCAGACATATCTGAAAGAATGTATCTGAGTTCTTTGGTCAGGAGCCTGTACTAAAACCTTTCCTGTGTCACAGCCAGCCATGTATATATGTAAAATGCAGTCTGCACACTGAATCTGCAGCTCCCCATCTGGCATACACCCACAGTATCTACAGCAACCACTTTCCTGCTCAGATTTCCCAGAGTGCTTTATCAAGCACTACTTTAACAAGTCTGCTTAACACTTGAATCTCAGAGTCTGGATTCTGTCTCATCAGGGTTACTGATCCACATCTCAGGACTTGCAACTCAGGGTTTTACCTCGTGATATTAAGGGGCTCAAATCATTGAGCAGACTTTGAGCAGTGCCCATAGTGATGGAGCTGGTATGAGAGCCAACTGTGTGTGAACAAACCTTTCTTCTGACTCCTCATCTATATTTTCCAATCAAATAAATGGCTCATACTTCCAGATTTGCTATTATAATTTTCCTAGAGTTGCTGTTGTTCTTTATTGCTTGTTTAACCTTTCATCTTCTGACTAATATTTTCTCTTTTACTCAATCAAGATGGAGCCTTTTAAAAAGGCAAAAGTTGTACATGACTAAAACTACCTTTCTGTACTCTTATGTCTTCTAATAACAAAGAGCAGCTTGTCTTTCATTACTATTTCACAGCAAGTATATCTACTGATGGTAGAAAAAGAGCTTGTTTTGAAGAGTGTATAATCCAAATGCCCACCTCACTGGTTTATTTTAGTATCAGTCAGTGGAATGGGAATTTGGGCAACCCCATGTAAAAGTAGTCTAACACAAAATAGTAAATAATAAGGAAGGGTGTATTTCCTAGTTTAGTCACAAAGCTCTCAGAATTCACTACATAAAATGGCCAGGAGAACCGGCTGAAAAATACAGCCTTGTTTCTTAGCCCTGAAGATACTGGTCAGATGGACTGATTAGAGCACCATTTCCTTAAAATATGTGCAAAATACGTGGATGGTGTGGGTGCATAATACGAGGTATAGTGCAGAAAGAAGTAGAGAATGCCTATGCACCTTTGTGTCAGTCTGGTGTGGACAAACCATGTCCTTGGGGCTGCAGATTTCCAATTCTGTCAAATAACACGCCTGCAAGCACACCTAGCATAGTGGATGTGTGGCTGTGTGGAGTAAACGCAACGGTGACATAAAGCCTTCTCACACTCCTCCTTCAAAAATTTTTTATCAACTTAGAAATGTGTTCAGACTCCTGAGGCAGGGTTCCTAACATGGAGTAAAATACCTTTATTCTTCCCAAATCCACTGAGAAACTAGAATTATCTTATTTTCCTATGGGCAATGTCAACTTAGAAAAAAGCTGGACTCCCTTAAATATGGTTTTGGAAATAGGCATACTGTAAGGAAGATTTTTAGTTGGGCTTCTGGGAGAGAAGATAGATGGTACCACCATGTTTCAGGTCCCTATTTGAAAACCAGAGAGAATTTCCCTGTGCTGCTCTTTAAGAATGTTCTCAAGAGAAAGGCAGTGAGGTAAAATGTGACACATGATCAGATAGAAAGACAGCTCTGGCTTTGCAAATGTTTCCTGTAAACACACTGAGTATTTCAAGTAGATTTATCTGAGAGGCAGATGTGCAACACAGATATAAAAGATGATGCATTTAAACAACACTGTGAAAGATAGTGAGATCTTTATGTTAATATTACGTCCTTGAAATGTTTCCCTTCTTATTATCAGTATTAAGTCTAGAATACCTACATGTTCTCCTTCCTGCTCCACAGTGAAATGCTACATGATGCCATAAATTTAATAGTGAAGCCATATTTCCAGATTACTTAACCAAGTATTTAACTCGAATGAGTAACCTGGTTCATGTGGATGAAGAATGATTGCAATGTCCCTGCATGGTGAATTTGCAGAAATCAGGACTACAAAAATCCCATACATCTCAGCAGAGCTTTTAGGATAGGGGCCAGTTTTGCTTTTGTTAAAAATGCCACACACTGGGACAACAGACAGACCCTGGGAACACAGGCAAAACCAAATAATGCCAACACCAGCAAAACTCAGCTTCACCTACATAAGAACTGAGACAGACTTTTTTTCCCCTCTTGGAGAAATTTGTAGGATTGTGCATTCTCACAGGCCCAGCAGCATCAGAGTAACTTTTGCTGCATGGCTTTCAGAGCTACAGATATTTCAGCTGCTTTCTTTTCCACTTCAGATGAGATACTGATCTGCATGACAATCTTGTGATAGACATATAGAAAGAATCACATAACTAAGTCACTTCTGAAATGATCAAATTGTCTGAAGCTGATTTAAGTATGCCAGATAATTCGAACCATGAACATGGTAGCCAGAAGACTTCTAGGGCAAATGCGACCCACACACACCACCTTTCCTCTGCTTGAACCTGTTAAGATCTCTACAAGGAAGACTTTATTGTCCTATCTATCAGGTCAAGTTCACCAGAAGATGTTCCTCTTTCCACTTCCCCTGAGCTGACTCGGTATGCGTCACAAGGCAGCAGCAGAGCAGCCCAGGCCAGTAACTCAAAGAGGACACAGCTGTCATACAAATAGTGGAAATACTGAGAGCAATGGCAGCAAGGGTGTGGGTTTAACTGAAGGAAGATAACAGGCAGCATGTGATGGTGAGGCACTAGCAATGGCAGCAACTGCATTTGAACATCAGCTCTTCAGGGGTAGCATGACAGAAGGGAATCTTATTCTTTTGTAACACTCAGGGTCCCTGGCTCCTCGTGTGAAGTCCTCCAGAAATATTATCATATTAAAAAAGAAATAAATCCATGACCTGTTATGTAATTGAAAAGGAAGGCATTGCTCATCTTCCCCTTCTCAACCTTAAGATATACCATGTTTCTTTTCCCCCTCAGGTGTATTTGGGAAGAGCTGATCTTTGTGTCTGGGGAGACACAATAAAGAGGCTCTTACACCTGCCAGGTTCAGCAGAAAGGAGGAAATGACATCAATTTATTGACATTATCTTATTCTTATACACATCCCAACTCCACAAGGGATTGGAGAGCATGTCACTTCCTTCTCCATTTCACTGGAGAAGAAAGGTGCTCATCAAAGTTGTCATATCACAAAAGGAATGAAAAACAGAAAACACCGTCAAGTAAACATTGGTTACTATTTACATAAAACTGTGTGGAAAGAATCTGACTCCAAGGTTAAAACAGAAGGCTTACAGAAAAACAGGGCAACAGATCTGTATGCAGCTTTTCAGTTGGATTTCTTATGCTTGTGGTGGTACTGTTTGTTGGAGTGGCCGTGTCCTTTTGCTTCATATATCATATATTTTCTTCTGAAGGGAAAGAATTATTGAACTATCCCAAATCTAATGCTTATTTTTCTATCAGTTAAGTAAGAGATTCGATGAGCACATGACAGTTTTCACCTCCATTACTGAGACTAAGGGGACCATAACAATAGTCAAATATTGAGAAAGTCTGACTGAGAGAGGCTTAGATTGGAAAAGTTGATATGTAAATGCTCTCCAAGATCTTATGTGCAAGCCTGTCAGAGAGATAAAAGAAGTACTAATGAGGAGCTTATTTTTTTCTTTGCTCTTATTCTGGCAAGCCCAAAGAAAAGAGTATTATTACTGTAGTTGGATGAAAGCAACAAACCATGTCACAAAGAGACCAGTCTTATTCTTGCATTCTGTCTATTTCAAGCATGATTTCTTCCTTGTATATGAATTATTCTTTTAAAGTAAGTCTGTCATTTTCAGGCTGTGTTTTGTGGCATCCTAATTATTACTTTCCTGCTTTCCCCATCCCACTATATAGCCATTGATTTATCAAATGCTTCACCATCTTTAGCAGGAAGGACACAAATCAGAGACAGTAAAAAGAAAAGAGAGAGTTTCTTCAGAGTACTATTTAAATAATAATCAAGCACACAGCATACACACATTTTAACAATTACACCTGCATTATTGACTAAGTATATGGTGCTGCTCGTTTTTACATGAGCTGCCAGAAGCATCATTCTTTATTCATGAGATACAGAAATCTGGTCCTTAGGTAACGAAGTGTATTTCTTCTTTCAAGCACTACACCAGGGAGTGTGTTGGCATGTGAAACATATCCAAGGCAGCTTAGGGCTGTGCTTTCTCCCCAGGACAAATGTCCTGTGGCTGCATGGTCACTTGCTAGAGCCTAACAGTGTTCATACTCACATGAGCTGGACTCAGCACACTGTGGGTGCCATGGTTCTGCCTCAGTTCTTGTAGAACTTATTGAAGGAAAATGCTCTGTATTTATACACAACATCTGATTTTACCACTTTAAATTATTTAACCAGGAGTTAAATGAGTTTATTTATTAAAATCTTTTTGAGCCGCATGAGTGGCTGTGAGTCGTACCACCTCCCTTATACAGGAGATTAATCTGGACGATGGAGACGGAATGAAATGTCCAAAATTAAAAAACAGGAGCGCAAGGTAAAATCAGCACTCAAGATTGAATCTTTTTTCTTAGTAAGATTATTTTCATTTCATAGCCCTATATTTTTGTCTGGAAAAAACAATCAGAAAAGACTATCAACAACATTTATTACAGACAATGTCATTTTCCTCTGCTTTTCAAGGTAGAAGCCTCACTTCCAATACAAGCATTAACAAAAGGTAATTATTCAGATTTTAAAACTTATTGTATTGTTCTGAGGTTTGCACCAAGCAATCCTAAAATATTCTTCTAATATAATTTATTCCCTTCTACTTGAGAAGACAGGAAAGACCCAAATTTGATTTTCACATATTGAAAATGAGACAGTCGTAGTTTAAGATTTATGTGTTAAATGACCTCAACAGAAGCTTCATCAAAATACAAATATATACAGCATTTTTATGAAATAACATTAGGGAAACTTTCAGCAAAATAAATAGGGGAGAAAAAAACCAGTCAGTTTAATGTAATGTATAAACTCTTTTGGGTTCTGACAAATGCTTGCTGAAGAAAAGAGCCATGGCAGTTTCTGTTTCTCACCAGAGGCCTCTGCCTTGCTTCTCTGGCATCTTATTTGCAGAAGAATATTAATTCCCTGTTTCAAATATTTAAATTCACAGTCCAGCATCCTAACACACACTTAAGACGTTTGACCATTTAGCTGACATCTATTGATTCTACACGTTCTGTTTTTAAAAATTATATTACATCAATACCATCTCTCAGTCATACAGGGTAATAGAAGAAGAATCAACCAAGCAGACACAGTACTCCTGTGGGAAGTGCATAAGTTATGCAGGCAAAATATAAATAAAGAAGGAAGCCACTGATGGCGCTGTTAATTGAGAAGTGTAGGAATCTCTGGGCGAGGACCTGGACCAGCCTGGTGCAGACACAGCCTCCCAGACACCACTGGCTCATATGGGACAAGCACCAATGTCCCACTTCATACTGAGTCTCCAGCCTGGATCATTTGTCCTGGGTCAAGAAGAGTTGACTAATACTCCAGATCAGTGATCCATTCATTTAGAGATGATGTCAGCATTTATTAGCTTGTGGTTTTCATTCTTATGGCTACTACTTAATTGGGTCTCCTAGTCCACACTGATACAGATATTCATAGAAATATTTGGTGCAATCTCCCAGACGGATTGATGTTCACCCAGGAGGTACTGGGACAAAGAAAGATCAGTGTTTGAACTTCAGGTAACTAACTGAAGAGTACAGTACCGCCACATATAAACATAATTCTGTGTTCTCAAAATGCTCACTGTTATACCTGTTTCCAGATGAAGACAAAGAGCAGGAGATTTTTGCATTACTGGATGTAGCTCAGCTATTAGTGCAATGAAATAAATACAGATCACTATTCCTGCTTCTTGAATACCTGTTTATTGAATATATCAGAAAAGTATTCAGCAAAGTTCACAAACAAACTTTTCCTTACATTCTTCAACTCTGTACATCTTTTTAAATTTTCACCTGAAGAGGGTCCTTGTTTTAGCAGTCTCAAAAAATAATGAGATTGTAAATAGAGCACTGAACATTTTCAATGACATCTATTTTTGAGCAAGCAATACAGAAGTTAGACTGTCAGCAGAACACACTGTGGCAGTATTTCAAGGGCAGTATGTTTTGAGTGAGAAAAGACTCAGAGAAGCTTCACAGTTTTGAGCATCAGTAGATTTCCTTCAGTTTCTGCCAAGACACTCTACTGTACGCATGTTTCATTAATTTTGTCTATGTTAATCATAGAATCATATAATTATTTGGGTTGGAACGGAACTTAAAGATCATCTAGTTCCAACCTCTCTGCCATAGAGTACCTTCCAATACCTTGCTTAATACATGATGTGCATTTAAAATGAAGAGTAAGAGTCATGGAGCTGTAAAAGGGAGATTACTCCTTTCCTGGGAAACAGCTGAGCAGGTTGCAGGGGAAGAGGGAGAGATTGCACTGCCAAAAGCAAGGAGTAGAAACAAAGTCTTGCCTCTCAGGTGAAGGAAAGAAACTCCAGAGACTCAGAGGGACACGTGCAGAGCTTGCAGCACTTACTGCAAACACTGCAGTGGGAGCCACTGTGTATAGAATGCACTGGGAAGGCTGAAATGCCACCTTTGTTTGCTAGTATAGCTAGTGTCTCAAGGCACTCAGAGTGTGCTTTCTCACTCTGAATCTTTTAAAATATTCTTCTCTATATTCTTACAAGACTTGGGCCTCCAGTATACTTCCTGGCTTTTGTGGATTCTTCAAGTAAGGACAAGTTCCACCTGAAATTCTGACTGGGTCAGGAACTGATAACAGAAGTGGGAACTAATAACTGCAGTGGGACTGAAGATGTTTTCTATCTATTCCTCACCCCACATTATTCCAAATAGCCCCAAATCCTTGTGCTTTGTTCTACCTCTGGATGTCTTCTGTTTTCTTAAATGTAGGCTATGTATTTCATCCTTAATTTTAAAAATTTTAGAAAATTCTGCCTAATTTTAGGGTTTTATTCCAGTCACTCATGCTCTGTCCATATATGAGATTACTGATTAAGCTGTAAATTATTTTTATCAATTAAGTAATAACTATAATGTCATGTTGCACTGTATCAGATTGTGATTTAGTGTTTGATTTAGGTTCATGCAGAGGCCATGTAGCTTAGGGCTGGTTTTGTGAGGTGAGTAAGAATGCCTGGCCAGAGGATTGCTTGCTGCACATGCAGACCAAATTCTATTACTGCTTTTATTATGCATTAGGAATCACAATGAAACCACATGGTAACAAAGTTTCTTTGTCTGTCTGCCTGAAGGAATCTTTGCTTTGTTTTACATAGTTGTGCCTAAGGCATTAAATTAAACATGCTGACATCTCTATCTTAGATGTTTCTTTCTGCTTTTTTACAATTACTCTTTATTTGTCCTTCCAGTAAAAATCAACTGTCAGTAAAATCAAGGGAACATCATTAACTGTGAGTTGGTCTGTGGGATATTGAGATGGCACATTCCACTCCTCTGGCTTTTTATCACAATTGATTGTGGTATTAGTATCAAAGCCAATGTACACTGGTGCATGGAGATGATTCTGGACATCACTGTGGATGTCAAGAAATATGAATTTAAGAGCAGACCTATTCTTATGCTCCTCCATGATCGCAGCTATTTGCAGAAAGGTACAAAACTGTACAAGTTTTATGTCTTCAAGATTCTGAACCCTTTTGCTTTGCATTGGTTTACTTCACTTTCAAAGCCTTTGCAAAATGCTAGTCCTATGTGTTTATGGAAATTCAACTCAGAATTTTTCTGGTTTTTGAGGTACTATGAACGTCTCTGTAATCTTCCATTGGAATGTTTCTCGCTACTTTTTCTGACTCCCCGTTTTACTAGAATGAAGGTGGCTTCTGCGAAGTTTCGGTTTCCAGCATCAGTTTCCAGCAGAGGGCAATCTTGTTCCTAGATAGGTTCCTCATCTGTGAAGTTAACCCTCTGATGAACAACCAACCCCTCTGCATTTCAAAAGGAGTATTAATCCGAAAGCACGGACTGCCCNGCCTGCCCCCCCCCCCCTTTTTTTTTTTTTAACTTGTCATCTAATTAATAATTTTTCAGATGCTTCTGGAGCCCATTTTCTCACCTGATCGAAGAAAATCTTAGAAACTGCACAAAATAACATTAGCATGGACCTTGAGTTGTCATTTGTTCTACCTTCTTTTTTCTAGACAGGATTAACTGTATTACAACTCTTGACTGATGTCGCTTTTTAAAATCGTTACTGGGGGTAGATGCACTACATGCCTGGACTATCTATTCTAGTTCTTACCTGTCCTCATGGATAGAAACACATTTTCAATTTCCTTTGCTTTATTTTAAACCCAGAACTTCTTATTTTATCTGCTGTAGACATAAAAACCCCCTGTTATTAGATGAAGTGAGAGAATTATTCTCTGTTACTACAGAAAAGAATCTCACCGTAGCACAGGCTGAATAAAATATCCCTTTAGCAAGTTTGTGTCTGAATGCAGAGGTCTGATATTTCTGGCAGCATAACTATCTCCCTTATTAGTTCTTAAGTCCTGCACAGTCTGCTTTTCTTTCAGCTTTTTTTCCCCCACTGATTCGGTTTTCCAGATGTCCCTATCCTTGCTTCTTCATTTTCTGGACATCACAACTACCTGAACCACTTTGTGCTGTAGCCTGTCACTCTCAGTCATCTCACAAGAATCATGCGTGAAGTTTCTTGAAGTTTTGCTGTGACTAAGATCACAGCTGGTTGATATTACGCAGCAACTGATTCATCCACCCAACTGAATCATGGACTGCCTACAAATGATAAATGAGAGGCTGTTTCGCTAACACAATTAGTGGCAATTGGGAAGATAGTAATATCAACACTTGTCAGATGTAAAGAAATTGCTTTTTTGAGCTCAGCATGACAACAGTAGCATGGGAGTTGGCTACTGATACTAGCCCCAGCTTTCTTGGAGCTGGTAGAACCAGCATAAAATTTCAAGTAGTTCAAATCACTTCAGGCCTTCTGTGGTGAGAAGTGGTGGCTCTTTGGGCCCCAGGTATACTTTGTTTCCAAACTTGCTGCCTGGGATGCACGAGGAAGAGTAGCTGTAGCCTGTCCAGCTTAGAGATGTACATACGCTGTTGTTGCAGAATCCATTCAGTGCAGAAAGCTCGGGGTGCAGCTGCAGTGCCAGCTGCAGGTTGTGTTCTGGGGGCAGGAGCCTGAGCCTGAGGCAAGAGCCCGTGACCTGCTGACCCCGTGCATGACAAAGGGCCCAGGGACCTCTGGCCCTGCCAGGAGACCGGACATGCAGGCACTCGGAGACAGCAGGAGCCAAGGACCCCAGATTTTCCCTCTCTTAGGCTGTGAAGGGATAAAAGCCCAGAGGTTCCTTTGTTCAGGGTCCCTTCTTGGAGGCACCAGCTCAAGCTGTTATTCTGTCATTTAGTTATTGCACCATGATTAAATTATTTTAAAGATCTGGACATCTGAGACTCTACTATGGGAAGCCTGAGATTGAGCTGGTAAGGAAACCTGGTCTGTGTGTGTGGGCGGGGGTGTAGTTGTGAAAGGGCTTCTGTCTCAGCTCCGGTGGTGCAAGTGTGACTGCCAGAGTGGCTCCTGGATGGCCAGACAGGGAGCTTTCCTTAACACTGCAGCTATAGGAAGTTGCTGTGATTTTGCTCAAACTCTGATGGACTCTGGTTTTGCACAGAAGATACTGTGTTATGATCACCTGCTAATGACTTAGCTGAACCTCACTTGAAAGCTGAGACCATGAGAAGCCTCTAAAATAGCGTCTGAACCATTATTACTATCGGGTTAATAGATTTGTAATTTGTAGGCTGCAGTTCATGTTTTAGTACGCTAGCTGGTGCTCTGTGCTAAGCTGTGCAATGCATGTGTAACCTGTGAATTCCCATACTGGTTTGCATGCGTTTTATACCCGCTTTTGTCACCGAGCTTTTATTTTGGGAAAAGATAATCTCAGTAAAAAAAGGCTGAGCCGATTTTTTCACGTTTGAGATCAAACCCTCTACTTGTTATCAAGGCTTTTCAGCTTTGGGTGAAGGCAGGCTGAAGTTGTTTGTGCAGATGTGTGTTCATGTAGGGACAGGAATGCTTACTAGCCTAAACAAGTTTTGAGTAACTGGTATATGGCATCACATAAAGGAGAGAGAGCTAGCAAAAATGTGAGAAGAAAAAAAATAAAATTGAAATAAATTTAGAATTCTAAAATTTTGTTTGAAAATACAAAACTCTTCCACTACATGTCACAGGGGTATATTCTGATACTTCTCATTGCTAATACAGCCTAAATCAATGAGCTTGTATGTTTTACATCCAAGCTTGCTGGAGTTCCCATGGAATAGAATTTGCATGTCAGATGCACAGTGTCTCATGCTAGTTTGGGGCAGGTGGAAAAAAGAAAAATAGGAAAATTACTCTCAGATGTTTGAGTAAATGAACAGAGTCACGCTCTAAAGTAGTATGAGTAAAATGTCTCTATAGAAAACTGAGTTTAAATGCTGAACAATGCCATTCTTGGGTGACAAGCTACCTTACCACTTCTAATAACTTTAAAATAAAACTTCTCTTGTGGCCTAGGAATGGCACTCCCCACTTTAGTGTCCGCCCCCAAGGCTCTCCCAAACCAGACTCTGCTCGCTCACTCTCCAACACTTTCCCTTTCCAATTCCCTCTCCAGGGGTGGAGTTGGATGCACAAAATTGTGAAAATTGTGGGTTAAGATAAGAACAATTTACTGGAAACAGCAACGAGATAAGAAAATGAACAGTAACACCAACAATAATAATAACAAAAGTAAACAAAAAGTGGGTGATTTACATGTTAAAAAAACAAACCTCAGTGCAGATGGCAGGATCCAGAGACCATGAACCAACGAGTTCCCTACCCTGCCACTTTTTGTCCCACCTGAAGCCACACCCTTCTTCCTGGAGGTGAGAGTCCCTTGCTTCCGACCTATAAGGCAGCAT
This sequence comes from Platysteira castanea, assembly GCA_013397175.1. NCBI lineage: Eukaryota > Metazoa > Chordata > Aves > Passeriformes > Platysteira > Platysteira castanea. Next base: position 121,588 of record VYXC01010636.1, on the reverse strand, counting down.
AGAATAACAATCTAGCTGTGCCCACACAGCTCCAGGCTCTGCCCCCTCATGGCTATTTGAGAAAAATTAATTCTGTGCTGGCGAAAACCAAGACAACTGCTTAATTATTACTCTTTGAATAAAACAAAAACAATGAAATAACAATAACTACAAAAAAATATTAACAGTTCCAAAACATAAAGATTGCAATATTTGGAAGTCACCCACTAGAAATCAAATCAGATGTGTAGGTATCACCTCAACCTGTGGGTGTTTTCTGACTTCTTGTGCTTAGCAATAAAATGAGCAAATCAGATGCTTGGAAAGCTGAGTGAGGTTCTTTATTAGCTTTATTAGCTTATATTGGCAAAGATGCAGTTCAAATCCATCATGTGTGCACAGCTTGACTAAAAGATGTTTTTCCATTTCTCTTTCCCTTGCATTCAGTACTTTCTCCTGTCTTCCTCCACCTCACTCTGGTTCATGCTCTGAGATGCTCTCACTGAAAGTGCTGCTTACATGATTTTGAAAGGTATTACTATCTCATCATGGCCAGCTGTAAAGTTTTCCAATGTATATATCTGTGAGCATGGGGGAAGGAAGACCCTGTGCCCACCTTAATTTTACACCTTGGGGACCTTACCATAAGGGTATAGGAATATACAAGTCCCAAAGGTTTACTGAGGTCAAGGAACAAAATCCTATTGCAGCTCATTGTAGCCAGAGCTGAGGGCAAGAGAGAAATTCCTTGGGAAAATGAATCCCCAATGCAAATGTGTTTTGAATTCAAAGGGATGACTGATGTTGTCCATACAAATGAAAGGAAATGAAACTCACAGAAGTAAGAGGTTGACCTAGTATGCCTGCAAGCATCCTGCCAGCCTACATGATAGAGGTGGGACACTCCACCACATAAAGCAAATCTATTTTGTGAAGATTTGGGGTATTTCAGGAACTGATGAGTCTAGGTAGGGATTATGTTGCTATTTTTTGGTGAGGTGTACCCCAAAGAGAGGAAGAAGAGAACATGGTACACTTCTGAGAAAACTTACAGATTGGTATGAGCCACCTTTGGTTGACCCTGCTTCAGGTATCCAGGCCAGATGGGAAGAAATTGTTTCAGGGCCAAGTGCTAGGAAAATCATCTTACCAGTTAGTCTACCATCTTTAAAAATAACATGTCTAAATTTCTCCAGTCTGGATTTTGTAGAGCAATAAGCACTTGCTAAAGGTTATCAATTTGGTAGGATATATGCTATCACTTCATATATACAGTTCATGGGAAGTTATGAAATCCTTAAAGAAAGCTTCAACAACAAAGAAAATGTTTTGCACAGCAGATGAAATGATCCCCTGTATGAACCTGTAGCACCACATTTCCCTAACACTGCATGCAGAAACTAGAGAGGAGGGAACACAGAGACTTAAAAAGAAATTGCCTGATCTGGATAGATGTTGGGCTGACAAACGTGTCGACTTCATCTTCAGATCTGGGGGTAACACTCAGAAGTTATGGGTGTTACTGAGGGTTCTGAAATGCCAGCCTTTTTTGCATGGTCATGTTGGAAGTCCTGCAGATAGAAAGGTAAAGTGGCTAAGATATCCAGTTGCTTTTTTACCTTAGCCTTTCATTTCTGGCTTTGTACCTCAAAGTCTGTTCTGCGTTGTTGATAAAAACCTTTGTCCTTCACCTCAGCTGGTGTGAGAGGTGAGAGTGGAGAACTGACTGAGGCGAGGTACCAAATCTTTTCAGCTATGGCATAATCAAATACAGCAGGCAGTATGAGCAGCCTGAGAAACAGACAGATCAAAACATATTTAGGGGACTGGTACCTGGGTAGTTGTTATTAGCAGCATCCCTAACTTACCCCCAGATCTTTCTTTTTACTATTTTCCTTAAAAGCAGAGGACAGAATGACATGCACAGCTCTCAGGAAACCATAAGATATTACAATGACCCCTTGGGAGACACTTTGTGTCAGTATCACTCTGACTCCCCGGAAGGCTAGTTCTGCTCTGGCACTGCCCAGATTAAGGAAGAGAAAAACAATTTGGTGAAGGCCAGCTGTTCCCTTCAAAATCCCAGGTGCAGAAAGTCCCAGTCCGCCTTTGATCTTTTTCTCTGTTTGATAATATTTTCTCCAATGTACCTCAGGGCTGTGGTTGCTGGATATTCTAAAGAGGAAATCAATGGGCATAGATTTACAATTCCACAATGTAAGGTTTTAGAACTGAATTACATTTATGTGAAATTCATCCTCTGCAGGGAATTAAGCAAAAAGCAAGTTTGGCCCATTAGTGTGACCCACAGTTCCAACTGAAGTCAATGAGATTTTGGGAAGAGAAAAAATGAAATGTCTGTAACCAATGGGTCTAGTGATATTTCTGTAATAAGGACCAAGGCAGTTCAATGTAGTTCCAAAGGGAAAAGAGGCCATATGGAGTCCTGGCAAATGAAATAGTCAGTGTTAAACTTGGCCGAGCTTCATCAGGGAATAATTTGACCCTCGATTTTTACATCATATATGGAGATAGAAAAATAAAAGAGCTAAACAAGTTAAAGAAAATGACGCCATTATCCGAAGGGATAATTGTCTGTGCTGTACCTCCAGCACAGAGGAACAGCACGTGGGAAGGACTGAAGAGCTGCACTCAATACTTTTGTCAATTCCCTCATCTGCTTTTAACAGTACAGAACTCTGGTTAGATTGTGCAGGTGGTGAAAATTATGGCTCGAGGGATGCAGGGACAAATCCTCACCATGGTGCATGGCAACACCAGAGCCCGGTACACTTGGGCTGCTTGCTGTGCTTCTGCTTATGCTCGAGGCTGCTGAAGCCTGTGGAGATCCCCTTTGCCAGCTGAGAGCCCAAGAAGTTGCAGGGATATCGGGTGGCAGCACAGAGCCCTGTGCCTGGGGGATTCCTTGGGAGCCTCAAATATAATAACCCGACAGGCATTTGAGCTGAAGTGCAGAAGAAACGAGCACAAGAAAGGATTAGTTCTTGCTCCACTTTCCAATAGCCATGCAGGGACAGCAGCAGGGGTACGCAGACTGCAGCTCTAGTGCGTGGGAAGTGCTGTCTCCAGGACTCCCCCTGGGATTTATTCAACTAGAGGTCACCAAGTCCTCGCTCTCCCTTCCCACCTTTGGGAGTATGAGTAGGAACTTGCAGTAACAGAATGTATTCAGTCTATTAAAATGGCATAATAAGCTATTCCTGACCGAAAGGGGCACAGTAAGTCCTGCTGTGTCTCTACAGATGTTTTATAAAGGGCAGAATCACACTGGGTTTGTGAGAAGAAGGCTGCTTATAGTGATCTGATCTGAAGCCAAGAGTTGCAGTGCAGGATGCTGCCTGCAGGTTCTTGCAGAAAGAAGACTAGGCAGTCACCCTTTGTCTTTAGTGTACCCAGTCAAAAGTTTTTGAGTTGCAGAAATGAGAGCTTTGAGAAAAATTATATTTTACAATCAAGTCTGATCTGTCTCAGAATGAAAGGGCAACAAAGTGTTCCTGAGACAGAGCAGTCCCCTGCAAAAATATCCAATGCATTATCCTCGCCAGTCTTTATTTGAAAAGGATAATGTTATAAGCCTGCCTGAAAGCAGAGGTTACAGGCCAGGAACAGTAGGATTGTGTAGCCTTCCAAGTATGAATCACATCACTAGCCATTTTTCCCTGAAGGGAGAAAAGTAAGAAGGTAGATAAATAAGATAATAATTACTACTTCTTAAAGTGCAATTAACTGATCATCATTTACATTTCTTCTGCTGGAAGCAAAGCTACTGTTTCTTTCCCCCCTCTGGCAGTGACCTGTCCTGAGTTTAAGGCTAACTTAAACAAAAGAATGTGTTTCAGGATGCCAATACTGGGGTGCCTTTGCCTGCAAGTCAGTCCTGCTGGCCCTGCCTGGCACCTCTCCTCTCTCTCCATGGTGTGCTGGCTGCTCTCCGCAGCCATCACTCGAGCCGCTCACTCTCCTTGCATCTTCAGCACCGTATTTGGCCAGGTCCCACAGCTCAGATTCACTGTCATTGTTCTGGGGTTTGGAAACGACTGTTTGTACAGCACCATAAATTCAGGGGAAACTCTTTAGTGGCTTGTAGAAGATTCTGAGCCTAGTCTCATCTTGTATTTTCAGGCCTCTAATGTCTGCATCCCAGTCCTGGAGTTACTACCTTGTCTGGGACAGTGTTATCTGGCCTGCTCTTCAATATGCTCTAGGAGTTACTCATCTTTCTCTATCTAATGAATACACTTGCCTTTTTAACAAAAATCCTTCACAAATATGATAGAATTGTACAAACAAAACAAATATGTTTCAAGGTGTCCCATGGATATTTTTTGCTTATTCCCTCTTTGCTTCACAAGTTGTCAACATAGGGTTCCTTCTTGTTTTAGATCCAAGACCTTCTTGAATTTCGAGAGGATCTATAAAGGTTTTGCATTCATTTCAGGACTTATCCAGGATTACAAATATATTGCTGAACTTTTTAGAACAGCAGTAATGCTGGTGCTCAGTTGCAAACTGAGTGAAATTTTCTGAAGTAACTGTCCTCTTCTAAGAAATATACAAGGGAAAAATCACATCTCTCCATCCTGTGAAACCATGTGGGAGAGAAAACAACCCTAGCCACAGGTTTTGTTTTTCTGTTTGCTTCTTTTCAGATCTTGTAATCCTTGAAAACATTTCAAAAAGAGCTAGATATTTACTTTCCTTAATGGCAGATTAATACATCTTTAAATTGGGCATTGGGGATAGGAAATATTCAAGAGACTTAGTATTACAAATGGTTATTTCTGACCATAATAATTTAGAATGTAGTCATTTACATTAATTATTATGAGGTTTTAAACTATCTGTTACTCAGCAGTAAAAGGCTGGGAAGTGTTCTCATTTTGCAATAAATACAGGGCTTACTCCACTAAGAACATGGCAGAAGGTACATCACTGTTTTAACAGATGAGTTTGCAAACACGTACACACAGAACATAAAGGTCTATGACCAGAAGGACAAGTCTGAATAAATCCACACCTCCTAGTGCCCACAGAAGGAAATACTTGGCAGTTTTATAACACTTGGCACTGGTGGGTGGCTGATTCTGGGAAAAGCTAAAGACTTTCCTTGCCTTGGTACAGAAACTGATATTAAATATAAGTTATTTTCTGGATGTTATTGAATTATGCAAGTTAAACGAGCAAGCAAAAAAAACCCCAAAAACCCACACAAACAAACACTAAAATGCTGTGTAGGAAGAGCACTCTGAACTGCTGTGTTTGTGTTGCGAAGTTCATGTGTTACGAAGACCTAAGGGCTGGTTCATCTTTTAAGGAGGCTGGCATTTAAAATTAATTTTCTTGTAGGAATATCCGTCAGAGTTACTTCATTAACTTTGATACTAATTTTTGCTGTATTTCAGAGCAGATAACAATAGCCTTCACGGTGTCCATGGTGATTGGACTGGTGATTGGAGGGATCATCTGGGCATTTTTCACCTGCTTGTCCCGTCGCAGAGCTAGTGCCCACATTTCCCACGGGAGCCCCTCAGCCTTCAGCTGTCGGTCCAGACCTCCCTCCCATGGCCACACTGCCGGCAGGACTGGATTTTACCGCAACAGCAGCTGCGAGCGTCGGAGCAACCTCAGCCTGGCCAGCCTCACCTTCCAGCGGCAAGCCTCCTTGGAGCAGGCCAACTCTTTCCCCAGGAAGTCAAGCTTCCGTGCATCCACCTTCCACCCTTTTCTGCAGTGTCCTCCCCTCCCTGTGGAGACGAACAGTCAGCTGATCACCCTCACTCCCACAAACACCACTACAACCCTTGTGGGAAGCACCACCAACAGCTTGAGTCGACCTGAATTCCACTGGTCTAACAACAACCTCCGCATCTGCCACTCCACGCAAACCCCACCTCCCGCCTATGAAACCATCATAAAAGCTTTCCCAGAATCCTGAGCTTCATCCTTGCTGCAAACACATATGTGCATTTTAGGAGGAACCTCAATTATCTCAACAATTTTCTGTGCATGATGAAGATCTCTGAGAAATCTCCAGCTGCAGTTGCAGAGGGGACATACTTTGCCAAGAGGCGTGTAGCAGTGATTTCATGGATCCCAACAACATCCCACTGTCTAAAAGATCACTTGTCTTTGCACTGCTGGCTTTTATTTACTGCTCTGCTGTATGCTTGTGTATTTACAGTGTCATATCTTTAATTGCAGCCATTGTCTCTTTACTTCAGAGGGAAAAATGCTGCCACATAAAAACTAAATAATTTCTTGAAAAAACAGATAATACTAGGGATTACTGATATACAAAGCACATCAATGCAAATGTCACTATTCTTTTTTTTTTTTTAAGAAGTTTTGATTTTACATGTTTTCCCAAGGATGTTACATTTTCAGAGAGCACCTCCCATGACCCACCTTCTTGCTATCACCCCGGAAGAGCTCCAGTCTGAGGAACCTTAAATGCAGACCTCATAGAGGATGCAGTCCTGGCTGCTATAGACATCCTGTTCAGTTGATTGCAAAGATCTGATCTGAAAAGGCTCCATATTAGGGATGCTTGTATAAAATTCCTCACAGTGTGGGAAAAATTTGTGAAGTATATGAAGCTTCATGCAGAAAGAAGTTTTGAACAACATACTAAATGCATGATAACAATTACAAAGAATTTTCTGTCTGCAGCCAGCAGAACGTAGTCACGTTTTAGTACCCAGTGAGGCTGTATGGGCAGAACTCCTCATGCTTCATTTTTCTAGTTCTGGTTATCCAGATAAGCAGCACGAATGACAACTATTTTTTAATTAAGTTTCCTGATTTCCTATGGGATTAGTCATTTCCTTATTTCAAATTGTTTTTCTCAAATTGTACCAACATTTAATTCTTTCTTTCATTCACTGAAATCTTGTCTTTCACTAAAACAAGATTTCAGACATCTATGACTGAATACAGGGATTGTAAAATGAATTGGGCTATGAAGATAAAGATGAAGTATTTAGTTGAGGCTTGCATATGTTCTTGACTTTTATATGTGTATCATGCCAAGCTAACCCCTGGCTTAGTAGAGACTAATTGCGTTGATGTGACAAAATGTTCAGGATTCGGAAATAACAGAGACAAATGGAACCCGAATGAAGTCTTATCGTATCAGTTTCCTGTTAAATATTTCATGTTCAAATTAAGGGTAAAGAATTTCCACAAGTAGAGGAGCCGTCCACACTCCACACTTGCAAATACGCCTGTTGTTTCTAAGAGGCTTGGGCAGTACCAGCCTCAGGACTCCTGATTCTGAGGGTGCTTCTGTAGGGAGAACAAGTTCTCGTCTGTCTTCTGGGAGGGACAAAGATTCAGCAGCTTCTGAGAACGAGCAAAATACTTAGCATTTTCCAGGTTTTCCAGGCTTTTGGAAACTGGCAGCATGCATCCCTTTGCTGAGCTCAACATCCCTCAGGAAGCACTGGCATTGATCTCTGAACTGCAGTATTCTAGCCCAGTATTCACCCACTGACAAATAATGCTACAACCACTGAGCTTACAAGAAATACTTACTGTAAACAACAAGTATTCTTCATTGTAAAGGCAAATTATTTTGCATATATTTACTGACTGGATTTCATTGTTTTATTTTTAGTGCGTAACACATGTGGAGAGATCTACAGCACTGCGAGAAGAATAACTATTTACAGAGTTTACAGAGCATTTCATTCCAGACACTATGGGTTCTATCACACACAGAACTTGCTGATACGACTGTAACACTGCATTTGGCTGATCACAGGCTACAGACTTAAAATATTAGTCCCCTGAAGAAAGAAAAAAGTTGTGTTATTTCATTCATTAGTTTTTTTTTTCATCCAGAGTTTTACTGAGTCTGGTAATATGCAAAAGTATGTTCAAAGTGTCCTTGCTATAGAGTAGGTGATGTGGCCTATTCTAACCTGCCTACAAAAAGTAAAATTCAAGCCTGCTCCCTTTGTTTCCAGCGTCTGATGGACTGTGGAAGAGACAACTTACCCTACCAGCTGTGTACCCACTGTGTACCCAGCTGGCCAAAACTGCTTGTTTCTTGAGAGTGAAATCATTTTAGATACGTAAATTTTTAATTCTGGATTTTAAGTGAACATTACATTACAGTAGAACTTTCCACAGCGTAATTATTGCACAATTATTACTTGTATTACACTGTATTTAGTAAACCATGTAAAGAGGGAAGCTTAAATGTACTGTATTTTTTCCTCCTGAAATCTGTACTGGATATCAAAACATTTCTTATGTGCCCTGGATTAGGGAGACTAAAACCACAGATGTTTGATGTGTAACCAGTATGACTGTCAGATGCCTAAAACTTGTTTTCACAACATCTGAAATAAATGTTTTCCAAGCACTCAGGAGGCTTCAGAATGTGGAATAAAGTTAGATGCTATAACCTCAAGCTCATGTTTTTTCTTAATGATAAATATGGTGCATAAGAGATCCTTTAAAGGGAAAAGTATTATCTTTAATTCTGCAAGCTGATACAGTTAGAAATGTGAATGAGGACTTGCTCCTGCCTTTGCTTCTGGGGGGAAAACACCCCAAAACTGAAGATGCTATTTGAAGTCAGGGTCAGAATTTGCCATATGAGAACACCTTCAAAGGATTACAAGTGAGAAGGTCTCTCACAAATAACAGTGCTCACAGGTATTAAATCCACTGGTTTATAAATACTTCGGCTTCAATTCACATTGTGTTTGAGCAAATGCTTGCTTTAAGAAAAGGGCAATCACTATAAGGTTCATGCTTAAATGAACTCATGCACATTTTATTGCATTAGGACCAAAGCACACTGCACAGGATCAACCCCCAGATTAACTGTGGGATTCAGGAATCATTGTGTGTTCGACATGCAAAAAGATTATACTTGCTTAATGAAATTGTCTTTTATTTCAATTTAAAAATACTAGAAAGAAGAGCTGAATTAAAAAAAAAAAAAGTGTTACTGTGGATTTCAAGATTTCAGAGCATTCACAAGCATGAATTAAACTTGACAATTATTTTGCATGTAATACAATTAAAATGGTGCTCCCAGAATCACATAGGGACTGATAGGCAGAACTTTGATCAACATCCAGATATCCTGACACCTTGTTCTGAGTAAGCAGAACTACTTCTCCTCTTCATAAAGAGAAACATTTCCTGTTACTGTCCATGTCCACAAAAAGAGTCACTCCAGTTACTGGTCCATATAGAAGGCGAAACTTGACAGCTCTTTGTCTGAGAATATTTATGTTCCATCTTATTTACAAAAGTAGCTCATGCTATGTTCCTTGAACCTTCCCCACTGAAGAGCTGCCAATTACCTCTTCAGACAGCTACTGATTGCCATACTGTAACACACTGAACATGCAGTATTTTTGCCAAATCACATTTTTAAAGTTCACTTGTAATTTATCGTGAAGTTTTTGAATCATCTCAACATCCATTCTTAAGTATAAACTGAAAACTGTGCTTACTGGAAATATCCTCTTGGAAGAGAAATGACACATGCCAGATCCCTGACCTATAAGCATTTGATAAAATTAGGTGATGTCTATGATGCAGTACAGCTTCTGGGGGAAAAAAAAGAAAGAAAGAAAGAAAGAAAATACTAATTGGAAATTTACCTCTGCCAAGTCCAGAGCAGACTAAAGAAAGCAGCGTTGCTATAACTTCAAAATGCTGAGAACAGTACTTTAGAAACTAAACCTATAAAGTCTTAAAACTCAGGGAAAACACCTGTATCTTCCTCTGGGTCTCTTAATAAAAGTGAGTTTTCAAAGTGGTTGAATGTTTGGAGTTCCTTGGATATTTACCTTTCTGAATACCAAAAAAGATGACAAGATCCTAATCTCTTTTTCAGTCTAATATTATCACTGGCTACAATTGACTCAGGATTTTTCATACAGATGGACTAGAGGCTTCTGAGAAAACTACTGCAGCACTCAATAGGTGAACTACTGCTGGCAGCAGCTCTTCTTGAAGCATACAAAGCAACAAACTGCCTCACGCTGTACCAGCAGCACCACCAGTGACCCCATTGAGGATTTCTGGCCTCACAGTGCCAGGTGGGGTCTGCACATTATTCCGTGCTTTTGCCCTCAAACAGTTTGCAGCTTAAGGAAGCAACTTAGGAGGGGTCTGGTTTGTGTGTCTTGTTCCTGCTTTTGACTTCTGTGGAAGGTTTTGGCTTCCATCAGATTTCTGACGACACTAGTGCATGACTGTGGCAACGCCTGATGGGCATGGACTGGGTTGAGGAGCTATTTCAGTGAACATGTTTCCTGTCTGCATTCCCAGAGACATTCTGCATCAGAGACATGTTTTCATCTATTTAGCAGCAGAATCAAGTGATTGTGTGCTGAGGGCTGTGAAGGAGCAGTTGCCCTATTTTAGAGCAAGGAGTTCTTCTAAACAAGAGTAGCTTAATCATGAAAGGGATTACGCATAGTGATGGGACTGAGATAGCAGGAAATTGGATTTGCTGATTTAGGACATAACTGTCTGATGTGCCTATGACTAGGAACAGTATGGAAAGGCACTGGAATGCAAAATTATTCCTCTCTAGTTCACGTCGGGCCTGCATCCATATCAATCCGCTTTATTTTATAGCAGCATGTTGATGTGTACAAAGGAAGGATGCTGCTTCTCTCCTGTTCCAACTTAAGAAGAGCACAAATCACAGCTGGCAGTGATACGCATTTCTTTGACATGTATGGAGAAGTTGCTGATGATTAATTGCACATTGAAAATTCATTGGAATGAATCCCCTAGGCTGACCAGTCTTGGGCTTGAGCATGTGGAGAGGCAAGCAGGAGTCTCATTTTCTGTCCGTCTTCCTGTACTGTATATCCTGGTGATCTTTTAAAGTTTGGGTTTTTTTTTTTTTAATAGGAGGGATGAATTCCATTTAAACCTTTTCTAGACAGATTGTAGATTTTTTTTCTCCCTTAGTGCTTCTCCATTTAGTTCCATAGTAAGCTCTCTCTGTGGATAAGTATGATGATAAAAATACACAAATCTTCACTCTATCCCATTCTTTTGTTGTTCTGCCAGAATTTTCTTACACAGAAAATCACTTTGAGGAATTGATTGGTTTGTGTGTGATAAGCTCTCTGGCACTAGTTTGCCAGCGTCTAAGCACTGATCTTTTTTTTTCTGGTTTTTTTTTTTTTCTAATCCCTTGGGCAAATGTCATGGAAAGATACAGACACCTTTTTGTCAGTACTAAGTGGTAGACACCATTTAGCAAAATTTTGAATTGCCTTGCAAATTTCTCATAACTCCACAATGCACTAATTCATGATGCAGACATTTTGGATAATTTTGGCTAATATAAAACTTATTTCTATAAAAATTCCTGCACGCACAATAACATATTTTTTGGGTACTTGTATATGCACTAAATTAAATCTCTCAAAGCTTCTAAATGCTTCTAGGCATTGAATCACTTCTGAAAAGGAAACTGAACATTAAATATGTTTCCACATCATGTAATCATGATGAAACAATGTTTGAAATGTATTAGCTTAAAAAAAAATAACCTGTCTCTTAGACACCAAAGTTAAGCATTTTCAAATTTTTATCTCTTTCACCAATATATGGAACCTACTCTAGGCCAGAGAGCTAGTCCCAATAAAACCAAAAATATATGAGAGAAATAAGAACTGGGAAAGCTCAATGTAGATTGACAGGATTCAACTAATCCAAACACGTTGGAGAATGGCAGATCTACCATGACTTTGCAGAATAAGGGAAGTGTGAGTGTGTTTAATATCCTGAGAGTGTTCCTGAAAGATGCCTGAAATGGTCTTTCCTGATCATTCCTGATCCATAACAAAGCATATGCATCTGCATGCCTTCTCACAGACGTTTTATAGGTACTGAAGGCTAATGTCACCACATACCTTTAAGTGCATTTTCACAGTTCACAGAGGTATAAATAGATGTTCCTGCTTCATTCAAAGCACCTGTAAGACACTAAATAGCTAGGTGATTTAAAAGCTGCTTCCAGTGCTGGGCATTTCAAATATTTAAAAATAAACCAAGAGTGTTTCAGACCATCTTGTTGCACTTGATGTTGTACTCAAAATCTGAGTCATTAGTGATCAAAAAGTTTCAAGGCTAACTGTTTATTTAACAGAACAATAGAACAGTTATGTTGGTTTTGCCTGGGGTTGGTTAATTGTCTTCACAGCACTAGTACAGGGATATTTTTTGGATTTGTGCTGAACATAGGGTTGATGAAACAGAGATGTTTTTATCATTGCTGAGCAGGGCTTACACAGAGACAAGACCTTTTCTGCTTTCATTCTGTCACATGGCAAGGGAAGTTGGGGGTGCACAGGAGGCTGGGAGGAGACACAGCCAGGACAGGTGACCCAAACTGACCAAAGGAATATTCCAGATCATATTACATCATGATCAGAATATAAAATGGGGAGGAAAGGGGGATTTTTGGAGTGAAGGCATTTGTCTTCCCAAGTAACTCTTATCTGTGATGGGGCCCTGCTCTCCTGGGGATGCCTGCCCATGGAAAGCAGTGGATTAATTCCCTCTTTTGCTTTGCTTGTGTGCACAGTTTCTGCTTTCTCTATTAAACTGTTTTTATCTCAACCCATGAGTTTTCTACCCTTCACATTTTCTCCCTGATCCTGCTGTTGGAGGAGTGAGTGAGGGCCTGAGTGGGCTTTGGTTGCTGGCTGGGTTAAACCACAACAGTGAATCAAAAGAAAATAAGAAATATGCTGTATTATATATCGCTGTACTTAAGGGGTAGATTTGTAAATGTAATATGCTAGACACACATCTGAGGGCCTTGCTACACAAGCTCAATCCACAAAAAACTTGTTCACAATCTACCCTTAACCTTCCAAATGCTCTGGCTGACTGCTGGTAGTTTAATCTATATTGCTCTATTATTGGCTGCAATGAGGTTACTCATCTATTTAATAACTCTGTTGAATCAGAATATAATTTCATAAAGCACATCATTCTAGTTTAAGAGCTAGTTTAATGCTAATTTAAGAACAAAATTTTTATCTGTCAAATGATTTCTCTTTCTTGAAAGTTTCTTTCCTGTGAAAACACGACTACTCTGCTCATCTCACCTGCCCAGTCGCTCTTTGAGTATGTAAAAATTTCTGTAAGGATATAAGGGTGATCTTTACATCCTTATGCAGACACATGAGGGGCTGAAAACAAAGGACATGGTCAATCAGTGCTTGGCCATTCCTCCCCATTATTTTATATGACAGCGGGGTTAGGAACTTCTGAATTACAGCTTTGTCTGAGTCTTGGTAGGTCTGTTGTTGGACAGAGATGTTTTCTGCATTATTTCATCTCTCTGGATGAGGCCCCTATGAAAGAGGATGACAACGAGAAAGGGTAAAGAGAAGTTTTCCTAGAGTCTCACTCTGGTAAAGATCACTTCTGGAGGAGCATTTTAGAGGTGGGTTTGGAAACCAAAGCAGAGTAAAGACAGTTCTAGCATCAGACAGCCAGTCTCTCCTCTGACTGTTGAGGCAAACATTACAGTGATCTTGCTTATAATCAAGACTGTCTGAAGACAAACTGTACCCAGCAGGACAGTCTCTTAAACGCTTGTGAAAAGATTGTTTGTAATCTTTACTGCCTCTAGACAGCATGAGGAATTGACAAAATGCATTATTCTGATAGATCCTGAGAGATGTCACTTTGGGTTCAGCTTTGTCTGAAGCTTAGGACAAGGCAAAAAGGGGTCTGGAATTTTTGTAATGACTCCAGTTTCTGGCTTATTTTCATGCTCTTAAATTTGTACATGATATGCATTTCTGAGTGACCCTGTAACCTTTTAACTATTAGGACAATTTTATTTGGGTATCTTTCACTGTGTGCACAAATTCTGCATGAAGAAATGTATACTAGTACGCACAGTTATTTACTGGGCATAGAAGGTAGCTAAAATATGACTACACTGAACATTAATATGGTCTTCAGCTTCCAAGCTGACAATCAATAAGTTTGTCCTAGCCAGCCAGTGGTAGTCAAGTTGGGAGATGGAGCCCTTTTTTCTGCTTGGGAGAAGCTGATCCTTGACCTTGCGCCGTCACAGACACTTGAATCACAAGCTGTCCTGAGAATGAGCTTTCTGAACCATACAACTCCAGATGGAGCAATGTGCATAAGGGACTAGAGGCAAAGGCAGGACTCTGGATTCGGCTTCAGTTTATACTACCTTTTGTCTTAAAAAGCAAGTTATACTATTCAACATATTTGTTTCAATATCTGAGAGAAGGGCAAACCTCCCTGAGCCAATTGTTCTGTTACCATTTCACTCCAAAGGTCTCTGAACCCAGTGTTCAAAATTACAACAGTTTTTGAGTAACGTCAATAGACATTACTCAAAGTCTTGTTTGGATAATCTTCTAACCATGCTGAAAAATCCTCCCCCCCCTTTCCAAGCTGAAGCTACTAGAAGTAACCTAAGAGCATCTCTGAAAATAAACCAGGAATAATACCTGCAAAAGATGACCTTTCCTGTCCTTTTCACACATAGTGTTGTGTGTGTGTGTGTGATATAATTTTCTGTTGTGACATTGTGTGATTTCACATCTATGGAAATTTTTTCTATTAAACCAGATAATATCTCAGGCCAGACAAAAAATTACCTGTGACTTGGACTGCTGGAAGTGTACAGAATAATTATCTACTATGTGAAATAATACTTGAAAATCCTGTATTTACATGCCAAAAAAGAGTTATACAGTTATTTTTACTGTGCAGCTATTGATGTAACCACTTGATTGACATGGAGTCACCAGGAGCAAGATTCAAATATACATTAGTAATTTATGAATTCATCATTTAGTATAATTTGAGCAGAAAGTTTAACAAATTTCAAGGTGCTAAGGTCCAAGGTCTACGGCTTAAATCCACCAATTAGCAAGATTTTAATATTGATATTCAATAGTGCTGATTGTGGTGCTGGATGTTTCACTTGTTTCTTTAGAAATCACTTAAATTTATTTGTCACATTTAAAAATGCAAACAAACTGCAGAATATAATTATACACGTACATGATGACAGCACACGTGATAGCTATCAAATGTGTTGCTGTGCCTATTAATGTCTTTTGTCTTTGTGATAATCTGAATCTCCCAAAAATCTCTTAGACACTAGTATTGGATCTATTAATGTGTACTTAAAAAAGGGGAATATATTGACTGTGGTGCTATGTTCACTGGAACACTCTTAATGCTTCATGTAAAATAGAAAGGGTCATTGATGTATTGGCCAAGAAGCCAATTAAACAAGATGTAGGAGTTATCGTTTGTTCTGGTGACCTGTGGAGTTGAACTAAATGATAAAACTAAGTTGGAACTGCATGTCTTCTGTCCATGAACACTACAGAAATTCTTTTATGACTAATATCAAAACCAGTCAAGTTCAAATTACATCATTTATTATGGACGATAAACTAACAGGTTGATAATTTCTTCTATATGGCATATTCACAGCAACTCAATGTGAATATAGATTTCCACAGCCATAATAACATACATTAGGCTTAGAGTAGAGCTGAGAGACAGCACGTTACACTATGCCCTTTATACACATGGACAGTTTTAGAAAACCTCTCTCAGCTCTTTTTCCATGAAGACAATAGTGGTAATTGCTTGAGACTGAAGCATTTTTAGCTTGTTTCTGCTCCAGCTTTTAGATGGTTTCTTTTTTCAGCTTGGTAAATAAAGAGCTTGTGATGATTAGGTCAGTTCAAGGGATAAAGTTATGCTGGCATAATTAGCATCTTAAGATGAGCCTTCCAGCCCGACTGACGTGGTTTTTTTTATATCCTGAGCTGGTATGTCTGCTCTCACAAGCTTCCAGACAGTGCAATAGTAGCAGTATTCACTGGGGAAGACAAAAAGAATTTGGCCACACAGTCTAGAACCAGCATCTTCTATTTTACACAGGGGGAAGAATCTATGCAAAATTGGGGAAGTATACCAGTGTTTTCAGCACAGATGTTACAATTACAACCCATGGAAGATTCCTAGTATATGGTTACAAATGTGTAAATGGACTAAATTCTTTCATATTTCATGGGGTTTTTTGTAGTATGGGAGTCAGGTAAGGAGGCAGACATACTTCTATCAGCTTGCCTGCATTTGGAGATGTGCTCCCAGTCGTTAGCATCATTAGTTTCCCAAGGAAGCTTGGATTCCCCAAGATCCTGATAAACTTGCAGGCTATATTAGGTGAGTGTCAACAGCAAATCACAGTGAGATAAGGCACCCTAGGCAGGTTTGGTGTCAGACTTCTAAATTTTGAACTGCACTATAGCACTTCTTATGGGTTTTACTTTTAACAGATAATCCAAATGGATTTTGGAGGTTATTTCTAGTCTGCATTTCTTTTGTGCAGGTAGAGGCAAAAGGACTTCCATAAAATATCATATAGGACAGGTGACAGGCATGAGAGCATGGGGAAAATAGAGGGACATGGGTTTGAAAGATTGCTCTTAGTATCTGTTTAGATAATTAGATATTAGAGATTTTTGCACATGTAAGAACATCATGAAAAATAAAGTGATTTTCCAAAGGTTCACCATAGGAAATGCAGTTTTGTATATCCAAAACCATGAAGCAAAGAGCTGGGTGAAAATGAATGGGAAGTTCAGTCTGAATGTTATGACATCTGAAAGACACATCCTTGTCATATACAGGGGTTATTTTAGATTTGCAGAAAAGACGATTGGATTGGAGGAGCTGCAGGAGGAGGGAAAACTTTGTGGTGATGAAAGAATCATCTGATCCTTTGCTGAAGTTTGAACATTATAACTGTGCTGGTAGAAATAGGACATATTTCAGAGAGCTTGTTCAAAACAAAGAATACAATATGACCAAATCAGAAACTACTCTGCTTCCTGACAAACTTTGGTGGTGGTTTTCTGGGCTTTAAGGTAAATGGAATTCTTTAAACAAGCCAGGTGAAACTTTAGAAGGAAATTGCTTTGAAAGAAAACCAGATATATTAAAGCTCCTGTTAAAGCTTGTGTAGTTATGGATCCTGCTGAGGTATGACTGCAGAATACATGTGCCTGACAGTGAGAGTGGGATGGCAGAAACGTCACATCCATGCCAAAGAATGAGAAGGAATTCAGAGTGATACTTCTAGGACAGCTGCATATCATGAACCAGATGGACAAGAAGTAGTAGTCCACACACATACCAGACAACACAAGTGTATGGAAAACAAAATGTCTATGCCAAACTGCTTTGGAGTCTTTGAGAGAAGCTGAGATTGCATTTTGGGGTGTCCTTCACCACAAAGGTGAAGGGGTATGAAAACAAAGGACTATACTAGAAGCATTAGGAATTTTCCCAGATAACACCTGAGGCAAGGGGAAAAGACCCTTGGAAGTATCACAGGAGTCAGCAGCTCTCCTGCATGCCTCTTGCTCATCATCGCATCGACTCAGAAGCTTTAATCAAGCAGGTCTGTGACATGAATGTTGGTGACATGCCTGGACATACGAATGCAAGCGGTGGAAGTCTGTTTGGGAGTCATGGGCATAATCCAAACGTTCGAGTGATTTTGAAAACTGGTTTTGAAAATTGTTAACCCACACAGACATAATGCAAAGGTACTGCCTGGAACAGGAGAAACTTGTTCAAGTGGTGTAGATAGTACCATGTTTGTTAACACAATTTACATGTTGCAGGAGTTTACTTCATTTGATAACTCTGCTCTGAGGATCCACACTTTTGACCTGAAAGCAGGACTCAAAAAAGGGTGAGAGAGGAAATGAAGGCTCCCCTCTTCCACCTGTGTGACCCTCCAACAGCCTGGGAAGTGAGGAGACAAGCACTCTTCTCTCGAGTGTTTCTGTTGCAGAAGGCAACTCATGAGTTTTTAATTGAAAAATATTAGTCTGTGTTTCATTCTGCTTGCCATCACATTTCTGAGTCTGCAGAACTCACTCAGGCTAAAGGTATGATAGAACGTGGATTGTGCTTTTGAAATAAAACTTACCTAAAAGGACCAATTGATGGTTGTTCCCTTATTTCTTCTGAGAAACATTCAGAGATAGCTGCAAAGAAAGTGAAGATGGAACAAGTTTCAGCATTTTCATTTCAGCATTTCATCCATTTTTTCAAACCAGGTGATATTGAGGAATATGAATATTTATGGGAGAGTGGGATCCAGCAGTGCAACACGATGCTGAGAGCAGATATTGGAGAATATGATAATCATGCCATTAAAGGATTACAGAAGGGCAGGTTAGTTTATCAATTTTTAGGTGTATTTTTTATTCTTCACATACAGTTTCTTGAATTTTCATCTGTTATCTCTTTTGTGAAAGTTGAAAAAGCTGTTCTGTTAGCTGCTGAATAGTAGTGCACCATCAATCTGCTCTATAAGCTCTAAAAACTCATGGATCAATGTGACATGGCTATGGGATCAAAGGCAGAGTTTCTGAACTCATCCACAGCAACATGAGCTGTAATGCACAAGGGACAA
This sequence comes from Platysteira castanea, assembly GCA_013397175.1. Taxonomy (NCBI): domain Eukaryota; kingdom Metazoa; phylum Chordata; class Aves; order Passeriformes; genus Platysteira; species Platysteira castanea. The sequence continues at coordinate 103,083 of VYXC01010636.1, read as the reverse complement.
TCTGCTAACCCGATGATTCGTAAGAGACCTCATGAGTCAGTAAAAGTTTCCTTTTCTGATAGAATCTGAAAGTCCTAAAGCAAGTCTCTTAGTATTTTTATCTTTCTTTTTTTTCCCCCAAACAAAATGTTAATTCTATTTCTGATGTAATTCTCTTTTAAAAATACAATTACATGATAAATTTGGTAAATGCTAAGCAGGTCCTTCATAGAACTAAGCAGATTTCTCTCATCTAAGGATTTGGCTTTAAGAGATTTTTAGCACATCAATTTCAGAACAGTTTTACATGCTAAAAACAGCAATCAAATCTAACTAACAAACCTAAGAACTCACAAATTTCTTACCCCAGATGATTTAGCTATTTTAGGTAATACTTGATTTTGTACACATCACACAATTTTGTATACAAATGGTAAGACAAACTTCTGCTCTTTGCTCAATCTTGTCTAATTGGTTTTTTCCATGATTCCTAAATATTGAAATTTTATAATTGCAACTTTTTTTTTGTTTTTTTTTTTCTGTTATTAAGTGGAACATTAAAGAAGAAATTGAAGCAAAAATGGAGAATAGCCAAAATATTTTTGATAACATATAGAATAAAGATAAAAGGTTCAGCAAATGTGAGAGTGCTATGCATTAGGATTCCTGTGAAAACCACTGAAAAATACTTGATTTCCCAGGAGTTGCTTGTGTTTAATTATTATCCTGGAGAAGCTCCCAAGCACTATTTTCTCCCAACTGACGCTTTCCTGAAAGGGCAGAGTTTTTGCCAGTAGAAAGAGTGGTAGCTGCCATCTGAAAAGGGTTCATCTACTTAGATCTTAGAGGACTCAGGACATTGATGGAAAAGGGTCTTTTCTCCATCTATCTGTTTATAAAGAATTATTTTCTTTTTAATGACTTACTCTTATCAAAACTTATTCAAATGTGGAAATAGTAGTGTATTTAAGCTTCAGGGGGGAAAAATGGAAAAGATAGAATTTGGACTGCCATCTCAAGCCCTTGTCAGTCATCCCAAACCAACCTCCTTCAATGCAAATCCTCTTGAGAAATGTGAGGAAGGACTAAGGAGAAAGAGGGAAGTGGCATATCTTCTTCAGTTTATCTTCACGAGGAGGAGATGGCAGGTTGCAAGGGAAATGTAGACAGTTGTTAGTGCAACTAAAGAGTGCTTGGGACATTTGGGGTCCATTCAAAGCTCCACTGGAGATTTCCTGAGTAGACAAGATGAAACACTTGATCTCCCTATGACTCAGATTCTTGTCTATAGAATAGAGAAAATAGATGGTATTGTAAGACTAAATGCACTACAGATTTCTCAGACTATTAAGGGGGCTCTAGAGAAGTTTCTTTATAAATACTGTCACCCCTAGAGAGGTTCTGAGGCCATTTTAGCCAGCCTGACACCGTGTTGTCCAACCTAGTGTACTGCCTGCAAAGAGGAGGAACAAAGTTACAGCAAGCCAGATTCACCAGGTATGGTATGGAAGGGTGCAGCGCGGTGCCTCATAGCACCAAATGGTACAGTATGGTAAAAAACCCTGAATTGTCAGTGGTTCTCCAATTTTTAGGCAGCAAAGTCTTATATACCTCTCCTCAGAGCACGCAGCCATAGTGCACATACATAGCAACTGGCAGCAGACTTGTTTTTCTCATATCCCTCAGACTGAATTGGCTGCTCCCCTCCTCCCTTCCAGGGACCGCAGGCCGCAGGACTCCTGCGAGACCCCCTCTACAGGCTGCGCTAACTCCGGCGTGCCAGCGCTAGAAGGAAACTTCTTTCTTCTGCGCTTCCTGCTGCCAGCAGCGTTTGGCTTTTCCCGCAGCGGCGCCCTCGGCGGGAGCGGGACTGAGGAGGAGGAGAGGGGCTGCGAACCGGGGCTGAGGAGCGGGAGTGCGGGGAGCCGCGGCCCCCTCGAACCCGCCCTGGCCGCGGGGTCCCGAGTGCCGCCTCCCCTCGGCACTCGCCGCTCCAGGCCAGGAGACTGGGCAGACTCCGCAGTGCTCCAGCCACGCGCCCCTACACCACCCAGGAGATGGCTTTCTTCTTCCTCTCTCCTCTTTCAAGTAGTTGAATGAAGTCCTAAGCACTTCCCCAGGTCGTGCACACGGCACAATGCCTATGAGCCCCAGCCGGGATGTTTCTGAGGTGAGGGGAATACGGTGCCATTGATGCTCACCCCGCCATTCCGGAGCAGAATAGCTTCTTCGACCCCCAGTTACGTAGTAACAAGGGGAAAATTTCCTGAAATTAGACTACTGCAGGAACTCTGGATTTAGTCACAGCTGTCATCCGAGAAACAAATTTCCAGGCATTTTTAATCTAATTCACTTATTCTTTATGTAACTGAATTAGAAAATCTGATTAAGCATCACAGAATCTTCGGCATTGAGCCTGCCTAACCTTTAGTGAAACATGAAACAGAAAAACTTATTAGAAGTAAGAAGAAATGGTGAAATAGTCTGTATGGATTTGGTACAATCGTTACTGACCGAGTAGGAGGATTAGAGGTACAAAAGCTCAAGGAAAAAAAAAAAAGGGAAAAAAAAAAAAGAAAAAAGAAAAGATGATAATGACCTTAACAGCTGAAATTCTTCCGCGATTGTTTGGCAAATATCTCAGGGCAGCCACCGAGAAGACACGGTGCGACACTGAAGAGCTGCTTGCTTGAGAAGCCCCGTCCTGCCGGCCCGCCCGCGGGTCCCACGCCCACTTCCCCTGTGTTTCTTTGCCCGCTGCCCACAGATCTCTCAGAGACAGGGAAAATTTGAAGTGGAAAAAATCAAAGGCTTGAAACTGATTCTCCCTTGCTGTGGCATCCCCGAGGTTTGGGCTTAAGACACCTTAGAAGGAAGAGCTGATCCCCCTCCTGCTCAGGGAGGTTTAACATACGCTCCAGCCACGCTCCCGTGCTGCGCGTGTCGGCGCTGGGATCCGCGGAAGCACCGGCCGTGCTTGGCTGCACTAAGCGGCGCTTGGATGTGGGGGATAATCCATTTTCCACGAACAGGCACGCAGTTTAAAGAAAATAGCGAAGAGTAGAAAACACCCCAACACCTGCTAAAATCAAACTAAAACCCGTAGGAAAATTTTGGTTTTCAGCCCGACTCCCTGCGCACCTCGGGCGGGAACCGCCGTCAGGGACCTGCATGTGCCAGGGACGGAGAGGGACCAGCTTTGCATGGAAACACTGCAGAAGAGCTAGGGAAAGGAGCAACCCCGGGGCGGGGAAGCGGGCTCCTCAGGGAAACACGGGGGTTGGGGGAATGTAGGAGCGGGGGGAGCGGAGGGCCCCGGGGAGTGCAGCCCCCTTCGCTCCACTTATCCCGGGTGTGGGCAAGGATGCACGGTGTGGTGTGCCCCCGCAGACCCCGACGGCCGCCTGCTCTCCCGCCTGGCGAGGCGGAATCACCCCTCCGACGGGGCTCCGGTCCCCGCAAAACTATGTCATTAACATAAATCAAATAATGGCCGGGGGGGATGAGGGGAAGGGGGAAGAGGTACGCGACTGCTCATGAGTTAAATATAAGTCTCTGACTGTCCTGAACAAAGCGACCGTCCCCTTGGGAAGGGTGACGTCTCTCCAGTAACGTGATTGCTCCTTCGGAAGCAGAAACGTGTAAACGCTATAAAACGCGGCGGCGCGGCGGGCAGCTCAGAGCGTGCGGCGAGACGGAGCCCTCCTCTTCATCTTCCTCCTTCTCCTCCTCCTCACCCTCTGCCGCCGCCCCAGCAGCAGCGCAGCGGAGCAAGGGCGCACTCCCCCAGCACCGCTCCGTTCCGCGCCCGCCCAGCCAGACCCACCGACGGACTCGCGGCTCCGTGAGTAACTTTCTCCCCGCCACAGCGGCAACTTCACAGCGGATGAGAAAGGATGTTCCCGTCCCGTATCCTCGCTCCTCTTCTCCCCTCCCGTACCTGCAGGGAAGGCGTCCCGGCCGTCGGGGAGCGGGGAGAGGTTCTGAAAGCCCAGGGCAGCCGGAGCGGGACCCTCCCTTGTTAGCGCTGAAGTGGCTGAGCCCCGGGCACCGGGCCGGGGGTCGCCTTCGGGGGTGCCGGCTCTCCCTGACCGCCGGCAGCTCCCCCGCCATCGCGACTCTGCTGGCCGGCGGCGTCTCTCGGGACAGGGACCGGGGTTGGGAGCGGGGCCGGGGCAGTCGCTCGGCGGCCCGAGGCGAAGCCCGGGCGGGTGCGGGCGGGCCGGGCCGGTGGGTGACGGCTGCGCTCTTCCCTCCACAGGTGGCGGCCATGGAGCACCGCGGCGCCTCCCCGCTCCTCCTCGCCCTCGCCCTCCTCAGCGCCCTCTGCTGGCGGGCGCGGGCGCTGCCCCCGCGGGGCGCCGCCTTCCCTCCCGTGCCGCGGTAAGGCCGCGCTCCGAGCCCCGCTCCGAGCCCCTCTCCGCGCCCCTCTCCGCGCCCCTCTCCGCGCCCCTCTCCGCGCCCCTCTCCGCGCCCCTCCGGCCCGCAGGGGCCTGCCCAGCCCCGGCCGGTGGCCGAAGGGGCTGTGAGAAGCTGCACTGCTCTGCTGCGCCCTCCCAAGGAGCGCGCAGTGCGGCGCTTCCCGTCGGGGTGTCTGCCCGGTATCGAGGGGTGCGCGCGGTCCCCGCGGCGAGGCTGCGGTCAGGCGTGTCCCGGCCCGCGCCGCCGAACCCAGCCTGCAAAAGCCCCCGGGACACGCACGCACCTCCCGGGCGGCTGTAGCAGAGCTGCCCCACGGGCTGGGTCGCGGTGACCGCGGTGTGTGCGGGGGGCGGACGGGAGGTGGGTCACGGCAAGCTCTGGGGCGTGAGCGGGTCCATGGGAACAGAGCGGAGCGTAGGTTTTGTACCGCTGTGTGCTTCGGCTGGTTCAAGTTGCTATTAGTGGTCCAGCTAAATTAAATCAGATGGCAGAAAGGTACGGTTTGAATTTAGGTAAGAGGAACATAAAGTGGAGAAGGACCTATGAAAAACAGTACGGCAAAACAGCACGGTGACTTCCAAAAGGTGTCACTTGAGCCGGTTCATTTTACACAGCAGCTTAGCACGTGTTTTTTACCAGACAGAAGACTTATATCAGTCTGATATATGACTAGTGCTAATAGTGATGGTAGAATTACAAGGGCAATAGTCTATCTTAGTTTTAGTATGTGATTCTTGCATGTCATTACATGCAGGGGTTTCCTACAGCAATGGGAGCCTCTCGTCTGCCAGAGAACATAAGAGCAGCCAGAAGGAATATCCTCAACTACTGCTATGCAGTCAGACTGCCCTTGATAAAATATGACACATCATAAGAAACCATAGCCTACGAAAACGTGAAGTAACTGTACATCGGTTTATACAGAGCAATTGCCATGATACGTTTTAAGAGATTAAAAGGGAACATTTTTTAGATTCTAACATGAAAGAATAAAAACATGTAGAGATACACCTTATATTTAGTTTGAAGTTCTTGGTGTATTTGCTTTCTTTGGAGAAGGCCTAAGAACTGTTTCATTCTGCATTTCAACGTACATCTTATATCTTAACTGGGAGGTAAGTATGTCACAGGAACAGTTTTTACTTTGCTTGGGTAGAGGCTGTTAATTCCAGGCATCATTTATACAAAATATAGTTGTTAGGAAAAGCTTCGTGGTTTTCACTTCTGCTGTGATTGTCATACATTATGCACTGGAATGAATTGCATTAAATGACAACATTTATCTAGAAGATATTTGAGAGAAGGATCTGTTTTGTCAATTAATCTACAATTAAGCATGGATTCTACCTGAAAGTGATTTTTGTTTTATCCAGATTTTTTTAAAATGCCTTACAGATTAAAGTAGGTAGAAGTGCATTTTGACACAAAGCAGAATATTAGCTGCAGTAAAATGTTGCATGTCTTCAGCTAGCTGTACTTTACATGGTTTCTTTCTCCAACAGATTGGGAAACAGAATGCCATTTGATGGAGCCAGTGAACCTGACCATGCCCGTGGGTCATTAAAGTCAGAATCAGATATTTTGCAGAACACATTACCTGAAAACGAGAAATTCTATTTTGATCTGTCCAGAATTATTGATAGGTGAGTTTCTTTATTATCATAAATACCAAAGATGATGGACTACTTGATCTCTGCCAAAAAATCATTCACATTTTCAAACTGAGAATTGGGAAAGGAAGACTCAATTACAGAAGAAAACCCCACAGCCGCTGCTTGAATGCTGGTAGAGATGTCGGCAAAAATGTTGATTGTATTGCCATTCTGGCATGATAAATACATTCACTTTCCAGGAAGGACGAAAAAGTATTGTGAAAATCTGGAAGTTATTTTATGAAATTAGTTTCATTTAATTTGTACAATAGATAATTTAAAGAAAGCAGTATGTTTACAAAATGAACGCTATCAAAATTATATGAACCCAGGCTGTATTGTAGAGTTTATTTATTGTCCATTTCAGAAATGCAAGGCATGCTGATGGAATTTTCACCAGTGTCTACAGCCATCTTTTGGCTAAACTTGCTGTGAAGAGATATCTGCATTCGCTTATTAGAAAACGAGTTAGGTGAGGTGACACTTACATTAGGTAGATTTTTTTTCCTGGCTGGCTTTATTGGCAATTTTTTTTACCCTTCTGTATCCAAGTTGTCCTTTTTGTGATTTAGAGATAATGAAGGAGAAGCCAATATAATTGTAGGGCAGCTGAAAATCCTATATAAGTATTTAGTGATATTACTAAATGAGTATGTTACTATTTATTTCTGACACGGCTGTGAGAGGTAGAGCAACAGACACTCTACAAAGCATGGATAGTGTATACTAGAAATATTATAATGATTATCATGCCAATTTGCTAATACTTTTTTTTCTGGTAGTGTTTTTACTAGCTTGGCAGATGAGTGGCAAAAGCAAATATAAAGTGATTGATTGCTCAGTACTTAGCAACAGGGAAATATGCAATGAAATCAAGAAGTGATTGGTTTATAGTGAAAATGTAAAGGAATAGTTTCTTCCTGCTGTAGAACACATTGACAAATGTTTGTGAGACCTGTATTGCAGCAGGATTCAAAAAAGAATGAGGCAAACTCATAGACAAGGAGTCTGGCTGTAACTTCCAGACCAGTATATTAATAAACTAATGGGCACAGGATGCTGGGTGGGATCACTGCATACTTTCCTTCTTTTCAAATCCATAAGCAGCAACTGCTGAGCCGCTGTGACAATACCACTGAGTGCCTACTTCATATGCTCAAAAGCTGAGTAGAAATTAGGTCCTTCATTTATGTCAATGCTGCCTTTGTTCCAGAACATACAGTTCCAGTTTCTCATATGCTGTAAACTAACATAGACCATTTAAAACAGAACACCCTGACATTTCCCAAGATTGTGCATGAAGAAAAGGCCTCCAGGTTTGGTTTTCACGAGGTGCGTTTTGTCTTCTGAAACCCGAGGATGAACATTTATAGATACTTATGTGATGCTGCACTCTGACTTTCCTCAGTGGCAGACTCCAGCTCCACTGAGTTCAATAAGAAAAATGATGAAGTCCTTTAAGAACTTATTGATACTTAAACCAGGTTGTACCTTGGCATTGTACTGGAGTATTTTCACACAAATGATATAAATAGGATCAAATCTGTTTATTAAAAAGTGCATCCAGGGGTGTGAGAACAGGCAGGAGAGAGTCATGAAGTCCACACTTGATCTTGCAGAACTCCTGGGAGAAGGACTCTAGAAATCATTGACTGTGTCAATCCTAATTGCATAGACCATGGCAAAATTGAGTCAGAGAAAACAATCAGTGGAAAGTGTGCCCAAAAAGACTGAATACCAATCTTTGGAATTTGAGCCTTGTTATTAAAATACATAGTTAACAATAGAAGCAGTGGCTTCTTTTCAACAGAAGAAAGATCCGAAGTTGTAGATGGAAATGAAAGCTGAAATAAAAATCTGCTTTTATTAGGCTAATCAACATCATAAAGATTGTTTCACTCATTTAATGGTATTTTCTTTTAAACAGATATCATCTCTTAATTTTTCCTTTGTAATTGTTGTATTGCCAGCTCCCAGGACAGTCCTGTCAAACGCCACTCTGATGCTGTCTTCACCGACAACTACAGCCGCTTTCGAAAGCAGATGGCTGTGAAGAAATACTTAAACTCAGTGTTAACTGGCAAAAGAAGGTACTACAAGAAAGCAAACCTGTATTGTTTCCATACTTCTATGGTATTAAGACAGAAAAGGTTTACATCCATGTACGTATACAGAGAGGACAAGCAAAAGGCACTGAACATTAATGACTAAATAGCATAGTTTATAGCATGTTTTCAAATACAGACAATTTTTTTCCTGACTGGAACAGACACCACAATGAGATTAGAATGAAAGAATAAAGAGGAGATGGCATCTGGCAACTTTAAAAAGCTTCCGACAGATTCTTACATTGTTTTTATTTATAAAAAAATCTTCTTAAGGAAAAGATCCACTGAGCTATGGAACATGAACAACAATTTAATGAAGAAATTTGTTGAAATTTGCCTCTCTGTAAACACATGACATGAAAATTTAGCCATCCCTGAAGGACCATGTGTCCTAATCAGTATAGGTGAGAAGTGCCAGCATACGTTTTTGTAGACCTGGTACTCCATTTGTATATTCACTCGTTTAGACAACTGCTTTGAAATATCACATCTCATTATTCATTAAACATGCTATTTCGTATGTTCTGTAACACTTTGGTATAAGTGTAAGAAAATGTGCAGAAGCTACGGTTAGAAGAAGGCTTTACTTTCTTTGCTTTTTCTTCTGAGAGCAATAAAATTGTTTCTGATCCACAACAGCCAGGAAGAGCTAAACCCTGCTAAACTTCGAGATGAAGCAGAACTTCTTGAACCATCCTTTTCAGAAAACTACGATTCTGTAGATGAGCTGCTGAGCCACCTCCCACTGGTATGCCAAGATTTTCTTTCCTCTTGCTGTTACTTGACTTGGCCCATAAAAAGAGATTAATTGTCATTATGTATCAGAAAAATCAGAATCATCTAGGAAAGGGAGTAATTTCCATGGAGAGCTTTATGTTTCTACAGAGATTGTGTCTGAATAAAATAAAAATTTTAATAATAAGCTTTAAGTTATCCCATGATTGCTGCTATTGAAAATTCCTAATTAAATGGCACTGTTAATAATGCACCTAACTCACTTGGGTGTTTCAGCCAGTGTGCACTGCAGCCTAAAACCAGAACTGACTCAGTTTTAATTACAAAGATCATTATTTCTTCAGAGAACAAACTTGATGATATTTCTTTTAATTAAAAAAAAATGCTGCAAATTTTGTTTAACATCTTTTTCATTAGAAAGGAGTTGCCCCTAGAACTAAGAGCATCAGCAACATGAACCTTATGCATCAAGAAAGCACTTGACATGCAAATCCTGCAGTTACTGTTTTCCATTTAGCTACTACTATTTTTTCTGAAGTCATTCACAATTATTTTTCTTTGTTTTACTGAAACGTAAACCCTTCTACATCAACACTTGCAGGAACATAGCATTGAAAGGGTAAGGTAGAAGCGAATTTGGTATTCTTCAAAGTGTATTGCGGAACTGATGATAGCATAGTTTTTGGCATTCAGCTGTGTCTCAAACACAAGTAAGAAAAAAGATTAAAAGGCTATTCTAGAGGATAAAATTTGGAGAAATGTCTTTTCTTGTATCATCTCCAACCACCCACCCTCCTGCCCCCCCAAAAAAATTGTTTCCTTTCAAGACTGAAACAAAATGAGAAAATATTCTTCTCCTTTTGACAAATGTGGCACTTCCTCTAAAGTTCCCAGAGGTTAGAAAGGACATAAACTGCTTATACCTTGAGGAATTAAATAATTTGTAAGCAACGTGGTTCTGGAAAGAAATTTTCTTTCTGGACAAGATTAATATTCTGGCATCGGTTAAGGAAGAAAGAATAGTGGTGCAGCAGGTCGCAGATATCTTCCTGAAAACATTTTCAGTCCTTTCCTTTTTTATTGACTTTACTCATGAGGCAGGTCTGCCTGTAGGTGAATCAGTATTGACTGTTACTTGTCATTTTATTGCAGTGCCCAGTTGCTAATGTAGTGTGGAACGAGCAACCCGAATCTGTGTATCCATTTCAAGGAAACAGGATTTTTTCAAAATGAGCAGTTCCATGCTGTAGGCTAACCTGCAGTAACATTTTTCTCTAGTCCTTCCACCTTTCTTTTCTCATCCTACAGTCTTGTCTGACTGTAATGCCCACCAAACTCCTGTGAGCAGCCACATCTCAGCTTGTCAGTCCCAAGCACAGCAACTGTTTTATATCAAGTGTTACTTATTGCCAGCTGTCTGCCTTTGTACACCTTAGGATGCAATTGCTTAAAAAAGTGACTTCTAAAGCACATTTCTCCTTTGCTTTGCAGGACCTCTGAAGGACACCTGGTAAAGTCTACGACAAGAACAAGCTATTTTTGAGTTCCACATAGTATTTCAAAGAGGTGACTTTAGTCATCAAACCAGAACAAATATGTTGTGAAGTGAAAGTTGTGATATATTTGTTTCTTATGTAATAAAAGTTGATATTTACATTGTAAATATTACTCTAGAGTTCTCTACTTAAAGCTGTACATATGGATGCCAGTTTAACTCATGAGAAGTCTGTGAGTCCATATGCTGTAAATCTTTTACTTCAATAAATTCATTTGAAAATGAGTGTGCAGCTGAAAAGAGCCCATCATGACTAATTAATTGGCTTATTTTAGGTGTGATACAACTTCAGACCAACATGTGTAATAATAAGGAAACATTTCTAGATAGCCTCATAAAGAACGTGTAAAAACATGAGGAGAAGAATGTGCAAAGTGTGTAAAATTGCCCTACAAAGATCTCTGAAGGCACTGCTAAGCAAAAGGGATTGCTTTTCTAGCAGTTTACCAAGCAAGTAGAAAAACAGAAAAAGAATTAAAAATTTTTTGACCTCCAGCAGCATCTTTCCTTGAGGTTCACATTTTTAATTTTTCACAACATAAAAATTATAGTAACACCAGAAATGTCTCCTTTATTTTCATTTCTGTTTTAGGTGCTCTGGAGCTGACAAAGTGCTAAAAGAATGCAATCCCTTCACTTGTCTGATGCCTAAAGTCATAAGTTGTTCTACATTTAATTGTCTGTAGCTTTGATGATGAAACTATTGCTTATATATAAAATAGATCTGGAGACAGTTTACTATTTTTTCAGAATGAATGTAATTTACAGAATATTCAGACAATAAATCATTTTATTATCATGGCAAGCTATTACTGGTTTGAATCAGTGCTTCAGCTACCTGGAACAGCAGAGGTCCCAGAAAGTGCTGTCTCTACTATTGTAGTAGGAGAAGATAGTATTTTCTGATTTGTGATCAGTTCTGATAACTGATTTATGCTATCTTATTTTAGAAAGACAAGTAAATAAACCTCCAGTCCTCTTTTCTGTAGCTTTCTATTATTGTAGATGACTATGGAACTGGAAATTTGCAGCTGTTTGATTTACAGCACTGATGTAGAAAGTAGAAAAACTTATCAGACCTACTTACAAGCTCAATTTGGAATTTCAAGTATATTTATAAATCATACATATGCACACATAGACAGTGATAAAACTGATTTGCAAGTTTCACTTACAAGTTTACTGTTCTCGTTTAGAAAGAAACTTCTAACATGATCAAATCTGAGATTCATGGAGACTAGTTCTCATAAATATGTAGCCCTCTGATTTGCAATTTTTTTGAATATTGGCAACTGCATGTCAAAAGAAAACCAGCTTTCACAGATCAGGTGCTGATATTGCTATTTCTATCTAGCCTTGACAGAATCTATTTTAGCCTAAGCCAATGAATGGTTCACAAAAGTTATATTTTCACAAAAGACATAATTTTGAAGTCTTCTCTTGAAAAGTCATTTTCCACCCCCAATTCCTATCATATTATGAACATTTGAAAGAAAAAACGTCTCTGTAAATACTTGAAGGATACTAACAGACTGATGCTTTGGTACTTAAGTAGAAATTTTCTTCAGTGTAGTTTGAGCTATGTTAGTATTTCTGTGAGATGTAATCGTTTAAAAAATAAGTGAAAAAAACCAACCAGAAGCAAAGCTGCATATGGTCTTTATACACTGATTTTTTTTTTTAATGTATGTCATTCACTCAATTTAAAGCAACAAAAATTGGAGGGATCAAACTTTTGACTACGCAATTCCAGAATTTTTTTTCTAAATTTTTCTTTTAATTTTTTTTTCTCGTTTACAGCTTATCAATAAGGCATCTGATGGAAGAACTGGTCTTCCATGTCTAATGTATTATCCTCCTGATATTTCTGATATTTTGTTCTCCATAGAAAACTGCAGAATTTGGAACATGTATTTTCTCTGTTATATGAAGATGGAGAAAAAACCAGGGACACAAATTAGGAAATCATATATATGCATACACACATTGTAATAGCTCATATAATACCACGGTAGCTTCCCCTGAGGGTTAGCAAATAGAGACCGTCTAAAATGCATGCTAAATTTTGTGTACATTGTAGCAAAATCTGGCACTGACAGGAGAGACACTAACCTTCAGAATCATATATTTGACTTGGTATTTGTGCTAAAGGATGGCTTTTAACATGTGATAGCAACCTTTGCTTTCCACGGGGGATTTAAAGCCCAGTTAATAGATTGAGAGGAGTTAATTGTGGAAGATGTGACATTGTTCACCTTAACTCCATGGGCAAGTGGTCCATGGTAAGGTTAAATGATAAAATTGAAGAGAAATTGTAACATTTCACTGAATGGCACAAGTTTTCATCCTGTCAGTGACTTTATACATGTCACCAATCTTAAAGCTAATCTGCAAAATGTCATAAGAGTGGAATCAAAACACTGCATTATTAGTAGAATGAACAGGCCAGCCCCAAAGAGAGAACTGTTAGGAGGGAAAAAAATACCCAGGAGATTTAGGAAAGAACCACTCACAGGGAAAATGCAACCACTGGGGAGGAAGGAATAAAACTGTGGTGGGTCATTGTGGTATATATTAAAGGAAGACCTCACCATGTTTCTCCAGAACTCCACTTCTAACACAGGGTAGGAATACCTGTGGTCTCACAGGAGAGAATTAATTAGTTTTTGTTTTATTGAATGGGGTTTGCTTTTTAAAGCTATCCCTTGGAGCTCCTAAACAAAGGTAGAGAATCATCTTTAAGTGCATCTTCACTAGCAATAGAAAAGGATCTTTTCTGGTCCTAAATCCATAGAGAGGATTTGCATGCTTGTGTGCATCTGTGCATTCATCATCCATTCAAGGACAGTCAGAAATGTGTATGAGAATTACAAAAGTTGAAAAAACAATTTAAAATTACAGCCAGTAAAAACGCATTAAAAACAAATAAAACTGTAACAGCTCCTCTGATATTTTAAATGGATTTAAGGGCCTGTGAGTGTTAGTTCCACCTGAAAGCATGAGAAAAAATTTCTGTTTAAAAATATGGAAATGGGTTACTTGGATCCAAAGCATAGTTATAATTTCATGTATAGGCATATTGAATTTTCCCCAAAGATGGACCTTTTGGAAAGAGATGTATGTATACAGGAATAATTTATTTGCTTGCAAGATATTTGGGGCAGGGAGATGAAAAAGTCTGCCAACTGCCTTTTGTGATATTACCAATTCCTCCCCCTACCTCTTTTATTTTTCCTTATTTTCTCTCTCCCTCCTCCACTTACCACAGGCTTTCCCACACTCTGATAATCTCACTATTTCCTTGCAAAGTTCATGCATTAATATATACCTTTGCTTTTGAGAAGAGCAATTACAGGAGAATTTAAATCTATGGTGCAGCAGTCTAACAACTGCCAGCCTTGTTGATGGAGAGGAGTATTGCAGAGAACCTGGCACAACCAGATTTGCAGGAGCAGCCTGCCCTACTCACAAACAGCTCTGACTTCCCAGTGGAGACTTCCCACTTGCTGTGTGACTGGCAGAGAAGACTGACCTCTCCTTGGATACATCAAACAGAACGCGTGTCCTCCTGGGGCTTGCACCGGCTCAGGCAACTACAGTGTTTTCAGCTTTTCTCTTTTCTGATCTGGAGCAGCCACAGACGAATTGCTTGCCAGGTTACCAAATTGGTTTAGGTAGGAAACTAGGCACCCATCTTTTACATAAATTTTTTACATTTCCAAAGAATAATTTGATACATATTCTGCTTCTGAAGTAAACAAACAGGAGAAGTTTTATTTCAGTTCTGCACACGCATGCAGGGCACTTAGGGAGGGGAAAAAAACAATTTTTCCTTGTGAGGATAAAGATTTTCAATAACTTAATTAATCAACATTTGTAAATAAAAATATGACCTAACATTCAAAGATTAAACTGAAAGTGATATAAATCATAATGATAAAGTAAAAGAGATAAATATCTAAGTATCAACATTATCACGGTAAAAACAATATTTTCAGTAGAGCATGTTTTTAGGAAACAATGGGGATTGTTTCCATAATGAGATGAAAAAAGGGGGAAAATTATCTTGTTCTTCCCCACTGAGCAAATTATTTAGTATTAGATAGATTTTTGCATAAGATAATATGCTTAGAAGAATGTCCACGAGGAGAGGGCGTAAAATCAGTTTTCTGGATCTTTTTCTGGAACTGCTCTGGACATTTAGAATCCCTATTTCACTTTTCAATGAGACCACAGCATCTAACAGCCTCTTATTTCTAAACATGGGATATAAACGCTTTTAGTATGTAGATGCACTTATTTAATAGTTTTCTAGTCAGAATTTGCTCTTATCCAACACATATCATATTTTTGGAGCGGGGAGAAAGCAGAAGAGAAGCTAAAAACAGTCACTGTCTTCTGCTAGATGAGATGTATCTGTAAAGACCTTTCTGCTTAGGAAATGTACTCAGAGCAGCAGCTTTTGTCAGTAGATTATGAAATAGCCAAGCTGTTGACTGGGAGGTGTCAGGTTGCTACACATCAGCTTTTGACAGAGAAGAATTCATTTATAGGAAGCCTGGGAGACTCCTAGTTGTTTGCTTGTTTTATATACTATTGAAATGCTTTTCACAGAAGGTGGTCACAAGTATGTTTGACAGATACTTTATCACCATTTGTTTCTATTCTAACACAGTTCTTCATCTTTGTTTTTCAGACAGTCCCTCTTCCCATAATCACAGCCAGAATATCTGCACACTTTTAAGCAAGCAATTTTCTCTTATTAGAGAGTACAGAAAGCAAACTCTTGCATTCTAGGAAGCCTCTTCATGAAAAGGCCAAGGATATATAATTTATGCAGAAAGACCAAGTCTTGGTTAAAAAGCAAGAAGAGTTTGAAAATTTCTGGGTTTGGTGTTAATAGTTTCAGTCCCATGTGGTGATTCCTTCCAGAGCAGTGCATTGTACTTGGAGTTCCAAAGCTGATGTCAGAGCTCTGGTCTTGAGCAGTGAAGCTTGCAGTAAGAAAGAAGAAACTGGTAGATGTTGAGGTAGAGAAAGTGTAGGCTATATCTTCAAAAAAGTACTTGATGTTAAACTTAGTTTATATGTGGCTGTTTGTTCCTGTAGGTTTACGAGTCTGGCTTTGAGAACAAATAGTCATCTCTGGCTGTTAGAGGACCTCAAGTTCGTTACGCAAGTTCAGTCATTAACTTAGCAAGCTCCCTCAGGAGCACAGCTGGGGTTTTTGCCCCCTAATTCTGCTGCTGCACAGATCTAGCAGCTGTACTTGTTGGGAACCTTCTTTTTACTGGCAGCCTTAAATGACAGACACCTTTTCAACCCCTTCTTACCATCCTAATCTCCCCATTGTAGGAATACTCTTTTACTCTTCTCAGGGACCTGTATTCCTAGATGTACTTATAGACTGCTTTTCCCTCCCAGTCCTGCTTTGTTAGGCTGAAGAAACAGATTTCTTGTCTATTTTGTAAATGAATCCATGTTTCCAAGATTGTGCTGGAGCCCCATGCCCAGTGGGCTCATGTTCCATAATGAGTTTAACACTACTAAATTACTGTTTGCTAACTAAATCTGAAAATCCCTTCTTTATTGCAGACATTTAGGAAAAGTGACTAGTGAATTTTTGAAGGCCTCTGTCTTGAAGGTCTTGGAAGAGCTGATTTTTCAGTCTTTTTGTTGTTATTGTTGCTTCTCAAACATTTCTGAGTTTTCTAGAGCTGAGGAAACAGAATCACTGAGCAGTTGATACAGGGTACTTTTTATGGAGTGAGTGGAGGGCGAGGCACTCAATCTAAAATGCGCATAGAGCAAAACTCCATTCTTAAACAGGCAACTGCCCGGATTACTGGGTAGTGTCACTTAGATCTCTGCATCCTTGTTACGTGGCTATAGTCTGTATGTTTTAATTCAACTTCCTTAACCTGCAGCCAAGGGAAATGACAAATGCAGCCCTTGTGTTGCCCTTCCATCCTCTGTGATACTGGACAGACGGATGGCAGCAGCAGCAGCCCTGATTCTTTGCTGACTTTTGGCAGCCCGAGAAAGAGAAAATGGAGACCAGTGCACAGCAAAGCCCTAGCACACTATCAAGGAGATTAAGTAAAAACAGCTATATGTCCTCTGACTTGCCCTGTGAGTAGTTAGTGGTATAGTTTACACACTGGCCTGTCATCCGCATTAATTCTTCAAAAGGAAGATGGAAGAGAGCCAGGAAAGCACTTGTGTATTTATGTCATGTATATTAAAATATCATGCTAAAGTGTAGTGCCAGTGATGCTGAGGGGCTGAGGGTCTCCTTTCATCCATAGCTAAAGGATTACAAAAGGGATTACCTTCTGGATCATTAGTCTACTGCTGTGCAGGAATAAAGAAATCCAGCTGAGTGGAGTACTTGGGTCATAGCTGTTTGATTTATGATTCATACTCTGTTCAGTACAGGTGAGAATACAAGTGCTCAATGTACCCTACTTTCAGAGAGAAAGGGTTTGATTCTGTAAAGATCAAATTTAATTGGGTATTGCACATTCTGTAACTTCCAGGCTCCATTTAAATGTATTTTCCCAAAGAATAGCTAATTCAGAATTCATTTCCCTGGCCTTAGCCCTGTTGAATAGCTTTTTCACATTTACAACATTCTGAAGGGTTCTGGAATCATATATGAGATAATTAGATTGCTTTTCGGTGTTGGAACAAACAGAACTTCACCTGGTAAAGTCAGAATGACATTTCAATGGGACTTTTCCTTGGCTATGCTTTATAAATAGGCTTGCAGGATCTGATTAATAAGAAAGTGCATGGCCACTAGACAATTTATCTCTGTAAAAAGGACTAATCCATATAAATGTTCTATGTTATATTTCTAATTACATTACCTCTTAATAATTCCCTGAGAGAAATCTATCAGAAATTCTGCTTCAACGACATATTAGGTTTTATACTAATTTTATATTTGTTGAATGATACTCTTCAGTGTAAAAACAGCATGCTACATAATTATTATGCAAAGAGACTATTAAATTATTTTCTGTTAAAAACTGAAGAAATCAGTGAAGGAGAACCTTCCCTGCTCCAGCTTTACTCTGTAGCTGCAACGGCAGACCACAGTGGAAATGATTATGGTTCCAAGGACTTCTACACTTGCTCTGGTAAAATTTAAAGCAGATTTTAAGCTGTTGTAATCTAAATTGTTTGATTACACTTTGCAAGAGCTGTGCATCAATAGAGGAGTTTTGGCAGGCTCAGTAACTACAGTCTTCCAAATTCAGCCCACGACGTAGATACAGAATAAAGAGCATTCTTTTTGGCTAGCTTTTACTGGCCAAGATTTTTTTTCTAGTGTGCATTCCCCTGAGTACCTACTACTATTTTAGGCTTCTTCGTATTAATGGACATAAACAACAGAATTCGAAAGAACATCTCATTGTAGCTTATTTACATCACAGGGCACATCATAGCATGACACTAGAAGAAAGAGACAACTTCATGGAGTATTATCTGTTGTGGGAGAATCTGCCACTGGAAAAGAAATAAGAGCAATCCAAGTCCTTAGCAATTTTTAAATAAAATTTGATACTTAACTGAAGAATTGTTAAACATTTATATATTTTTCCTAGTTTCTACATTGCCATCTTCAGAAACAGAAACTCTAATTTTCTGAGATTTTCAGCTCAAATGTTGGAAAAAACTTCTAATTTTTAATATTTAGACACCCTAGATACACCCTATAAATCTGCTAGAGTAACTACCCACCTATAAAATAACTAATAGGAAAAAATAATTAATAATTTATTTCTTGATTTTTGATCTGTTTCTTCTATGACAGATTTTCAGATATGTGTTGATTTAAGACTTTCATTCAAACAATAATTGTAAGTAAAGTTTACAAATAACAAGTTACCAATGATGTCTGGTCTAGCTGTCATTTTCCTTTTGCATTCTGCAGCTTAGATACAAGCTTAAACTGGTACCTACAGCTAACGTTTTGCACAAGGGAGCAGAATAAAACCAAATAAGAGTAAATTGAGAAAGAACTTATGTTCTATTTTTATTTGGTAGTGGTAGAAAGTTTTAAGCTGAACCATTCAAACACACATACCAAAATTTATATAGACCTCTTAAAGCTGGTTGCACTGTAACCCAGGCAAATGAATGTTTTCAGTCTTGTTTTCCTTTTGCTAGTATTGACTGTCAGCAAACAAGAATTCCAAGAGACTGGATTTTGAAGAGTGTCTCAAACAACTTGATTTAGTTAGGAGACAATTTATTTGATTAATGAACGGCTCATCTCTGGTCTAGAAGATATTTGGAGAGTGTTTGAAAGCAAAGTACTCTTCAGATGCACCATTATCTTTCTATTTTGATGAAGGAGCCAGAATGTCTATGACTTCTCTGAATTATTGTGGCTTACAGGAATGTAACCCTTTCTGCAGACATAAAACTGCTGTAGCCATTCATGGATGGAACTCACTCTAACTATTTATGTCAAAAAAATTTGTGTGGTGTTACATTTAATTACAATGAAGATTGTGAATTCATGTGTTTCCTGATACTTCATATTCCTGGTATTCATACTTCCTTAATCCTGTAGACATAAGTAACTGTTATTATAACTGTAGAATGTAATCAAAACCACCACTTTTGTATTTGTTCATTAAGTCTTATATTAAGTATATAAGGTATAGGTACTAAAAAATAGTAGCTTGGTGAATTGGGTTTTTATTTTCATTTTATATATAATTTCAAAATAAAACAGCACCTTAAGGTTGATATAATAAATTTCTTCCATAATTTTCATGATTTCCTTTTTATTCCATCAAGAATAAATACACAGGAGAAAGAAAGCATAAACAAAAAGGATAATGCTTGTGGAAGACAAGTTTGTGTAAATTAACAGAGAATAAATTTAGGTGAGAAATGAGATGTATTTTCTAGCTATCATAGAGCTGAAATTGTGGAAGCATGTTCCAATTTGAATTTTAAGCTTCTACTTCATAAATTTAGTGCATTTATGAAACTAGTAACTTGATATGGTTCTACTGTGATAGCAAGGACTAAATCTCGAATATCCAAGGGATCCGAGTGCTACATTCCAAATCAAAATGTAAGAAAATCAGATATTAGCAAATAGTAAAGATTTTCACCATGGATGTCTGTTATTTGTCAAACTAATAGAGTTGCATATCGGTTGTTTTGTTGTATAGATCTACAAATAGAGAGAAATTTAGATGGTTGACAATATTGAAGATGCACTGATTTTACTTTTTTAAATTTACCAGTAAATGCAGATATGTAGAGAATAATCAATATTTTGGGTCACAAAAGGCTTCCTGAGATAGTGGAATCTCATACATATAAAAATATCACTCAAAACTAAGGAAGTCTACATTTTTAGGTAGAAAATTGTAGCACATGTTACCATCTGTAATATTGCATGATAAATAAAATACAATTGAGAAAATATGCTTTGTTGCATGTTTATTAATTCACTCACTGCACATGAAAATAAATACAGCTATATTCCTACACATGCTTGCATCCATAGTTGTCTTTCTAATTCTTGGCAGGTGTTGGACTTTCCAGGGAAAATGACAATTTGAAAGAAACCCTGCAGCATAAAACATAAATATGGTTAATCAAAGCTTTGTTTCCCATTACTTTCAGGTTCATTATATCATCAAAATGAGTCGTTGGAATCTAGGTTTCATTACTCCTCAGAAAAGTTCTTTTTGTAAAACTTACTTTTTAAATTTGGTTTTGTGTTCTGCAGGAAGGAATGCAGCACTTGAGGCCTGGATTCTCTGTGGACTTCCTAAATGCTTGCAAAGTCATAGCAACTTGTTGTTAAACAGAGAGTATATGACTGGCTCTTTAGATCTACAAAAATGAAAGATACATCTTGATCACATTTTTCTTGTGCACCCAAAAACCCTCTGACACTTAGCAACTGGGGATAGGTATGGACTATATCACTGTTTTTATAGGTAAGCCAAAGAAAGACCCATATAAGGAGAAAAACTGAACTGAATCCCATTCAAGACAATGAAAAATACTGTGTACTAGGACAGAAATGCAACATTTTTGATATTTTGAGACTCTTCTGTATAGTGCTACTCAGAAATAATTTGCTTAACTATTTATTGAATTAAATAGAGAAAACAGGTACCCATTTTGGGCATTATTCTGCTTCTAATTGCTTTTCTATTTGCATATCACAACTCCATTGAAATCACATAAATAATGCATTGTGCCAGGTAACATCTTTAAACTTGACATTTTTGTCATAATGTGGCATGGTATAAGAAAAATATCCACATTGTATTTAATCATAGCAGTCGGGGTGTTAGGTTAATTTAAGTCCATTTGGTAGAGCGCTCAGAGAGTTTAAGTGCATTTAATATGAAAGAAAAGTGATCAGGTGAGTCAGTCATCTCAAATTATTTCTCATTTATAGCAGTTTAAGATTTAGGACATGTTAATTAGTTTTGAATGAAAATTCCTGCCTAAGAGCTGGTTGTTAACACAGCCTCTGGATGAACTGAAGTTCACAATAAGTCCCTACCACAAGATGAGAAATTGTTCTGTATCTAAAATACCCTCTTGACCTAGAGAAAGATCCCAACCACGTGTTTCTGGGAAGATTCACATACATAATTCAGAGGCGATTAGTTGTACTGGTTTCCATACTCCTCAAGGAATAGGAAAGAAATGGAGAAATTAAGAGAGGAAATGTAATTAATGAGCAATGAGGACTGTTAAAAAGGTAGGTCTGATTGCAGCAAGCAACTGGGAAATCTATTAAGGCCACAATTATGTTGTTATTTCATCCAATCTGGAAGAGTTCAACTTGTTATAATGGCACTCCTGGACAAGATATGATTTTGCAGATGGTTTTATTACTTTGAATGTCAAGGTAAGCCCCCAAACTAAAGGGGGAAAAAAAAGTCAAATGCCCTTTCCCAGGTGTTTTTTTCAAATTCATTTCCTACTGAAGCTGAATCCTCTCAGAGCCCTTGAATATCTGCTAGCATAAAAATGTCGCTCAACCACGCATACAGATGCTTCCTCTCCTGCTTGGCAGGGATTTTCTTAGTAGGCGAGCAAGGATAAATATCACCATGGCATTCCCTTAGGAACACTGCATTAGTGTGCATTACAAGACTTTAATGGAGACTGACTTTGATCAGAAGGGCTGCTTGCCTCCTCTGAGATCGTAAAACACCCGAGTTTCACTCTTTCAAGGTATGGAAGAAATTACTACAACTCAGTTTGCACTTTTAACATTACCTACTCCGTGATGATTCTTTGCAAAAGCAGTTTTTATTGGGCAAACTCATCTACTAAAATTGCAGTTCAAGAAGGAAAACCTTAAAAACAATCTGAAATGTGGAAGATGAAAAAATGAAATAATGGAGCATCATGCAGTAGATTCAGCTTTGCATTTAGCAATATTATCTGTATTTCTTGTATGCAAGATTGTGTTCAGAAAAAAAAAAAGGAAAGTTGACTTCTATTACCTCTGTGCAAACCCTTAGCTCCATCTGAGATCTTCCCATTAATCTCAAAGTGCAGGTCAGTGATTTCTGCATGTTGCAAAGACAGATTAGGGAACACATTTCACTTCTACAGAAAATATATCTAACTTTTCTTCAACCATCCTAATAACAAGGAAATTGACAAAACAAAGAAGGTACACTAATTTTCCATTTCAATTTATGGCATATACTTTGAAGGCATATTATAGTATTTCCAATGAAATTCTTTGTTTAAAGGGTCAAAATATTTGATGATGCTAAAATGCACTGATGATATTTCCTTTGAATGCATAAACCCTTCTTGCTATTCAGATTTCACTGGTATTTTGTATGTATTAAAAATGTATTCTTACCTGCACCAGCACACTGGAAAAACAGAAAAAGTTTCAATCAATCTAACAACAGAAAAAAATCACTCCATGCCTTCCACTTGACATCTGGCTCAGCACTGCAAGGGAGATAAACATGTATTATAGACATTTGGCTAAAAAAAGCCTCACTACAGCTGTTATAAAAACTCTGTGGAAGTGATGTCTTTGAAAATTGTCAAATCTCTGTGGCCGGAATCCAGGAATTTTGTATTTTTACAAAATGAGATTACAAGATCCCAAAAGTTTCTTAGCTATTTCTGGTTCTTACTTTAAGAAAAGCCTGAGTCTGAATGCATTTCCATGGAAAGTGTAACAATTGATCTATAAAAGGGTATTGTTTCTCCTCACAGACCTAGCTTCTTTTACTTCCTCGATCTGTTTTGGTTGCAACAGCCCTGCTACCAAGATTCTGCAGATGACTTAACCAGTGTAGCATGAGAAGTCGAGGTTTAAAGTTAAATATTTTGTGGGCAAAACCTGAGATGTTTTCTTGGTTGAACATCTGTAAAGTAGGACCAAGAACATACCGAGTGAAATGCAGTGTTTAATGTCTGTTAAGCTGGACAGCTACGGTAAATCTACAGATCAACATTTCCCTTTCAGGTATCACAAAGCTGTAACTCAAAAGGTATTTTATAATAGTGACTTCACTTGGTCATGTTCCTAGAAGGAGTATAACACTTCTGAATACTGTTTTACTATCTGAATACATTTTTAGCTCAGCAGCTGCTACAAATGCAGGTTGTTGATGCACAGTGTTAATTGGTAAGTACTGGTGAAGAATACAGATTAAAAAATAAGCTTGCATGAGCTAATAAAGCTGTGTTTGCTTCTCGATGTGAGGGGCATTAAATAAGTAATTGCAGTAATGAAGGTGTCAGATGACTTGGAGAGAAATCATGACTTTTACTGTTTACAATCTATCAAAGCCAACTGTTTCCAACTGTGTCTGATTAGTTTTCTTTCCAACAGTTGCTTTGCTGCAGGAGGCTTTCCAGCACTCATTCTACCTTTTTTCCCTCCTTGTCTCAATACATCATTGCAGTTAAAACTTTGGTGCTGTAGTTTTAACACCAATGGTTTTACAGAAATTATACCTGTGTGAGACTGTGGTTGTTCTCCATCAAGCTAAGTATACCATAGGCAAGTTTCAAATTTATTCTATATGCACATCATGACCAGCAGTATTGGGTTAGATCCTTGGGATATTTTCAACATCTTCAGGATTTTTGATCTAATCCATCTCTTCTAAAGTTTTAAATAAGTTTTCACTAGTTTTAATTTTAAAAATTACAGGTATCAAGGAGCTGATGGAAAATTTCAGTCTTATACTCTTTGTGAGTTTGTTTTCCATTGTTTTGGATTTTGGGTTTCTTTTTTTTTTTTTCCAGTGCAAGGCAGCATAATACAGTGAAAAAAGTCCAATTTAAAAGGGTACAATCCTAATATATCTATCTGAAATAATGATCACGACTTACCTCTTTCTGGTATCACAAATATAAAATGGAGTTGTATACATAGAATGAGATTCAGCTTTTTAATGCATAGTCAGCTGGGGAAGGAACCATCACACTTTTTACCTTTCCAATGTCTGTCCCATAATTTGGAATAATCATGGTAAAAACCACGATTATGTAATTCATAACTAATTGCTTTTCTACATTCAGCATGTTGGTGGTGTTTACACTGTTAGTGGAAGGTATATTAAAAGGTCAAAGAACAAATAGAAGTAGCACTATTGATAGCTGAACTCTGATATTTAGTTTGATATGGGAAATCTGTGTCAGTTTCAACTGGGAAAAGGAAATATATTTCTTCTCCCTCACTTTCATTAGAATTGAGATAAAGTTAAGTGTATATATCCCTTCTGGAATTTATATTTGATATAGGTCTTTTGTGTATTATTTTGTGTATTATTTGGGTGGATGGAGTATTTGTGTATTAATATAAAGATGTTTATTACCTTCGTACAAAAATAACCTTCCATTCATAGTATCATGGAATTATATAATGGTTTGTGTTCGAAAAGACCTTTATAGATCATCTTATTCAACTCCCCTGCCTATTTTATCCTTGAAGAAAAGTTATCACAAGGTAATTCTTTTGGTTATTTGTAAAATGATGAACTGTTTGAACATGTTTGGTGTCTATACCACAGCAGAACCTTGACAAGTTTTTACTGTGCCATCTTACACTAATTGTAAGATGTGCAAAAATATTTTGGTTTGTGTCACGGTGAGTCGTAACAAAACAAAAACCCTCAGCCTACCGAAATCTTATTTCATACCATTAGACCTCCATTTTGCAGCTGTACATCCTTCAACATCTTCTCTGTCATGAGCTGTACTTGCAAAGAAAAGCTAGAAAAATTATTTGCATGGAAATAAGGTTTCCTTCTAAACAAGTGTTACCTGCCAGTCACTAACAGTATGGAAGTGAATCTTAATATTAAACTTTATGCAAGAGGTATTGTTAATTCCAGTTGCCAGAAAACAAAGTAAAGAGATATGACCTCAAGGCATGAGAGATTTTTCTTGAAAGAAATTTATTTATCACAATGTTGTCTGAGCACATCATACATATATAGGCATACAAACAAGGAAACAAATGATGATATATGATATATCTTAATCACAAACCAGTGAGCCTTATTTCATGGGAGACAAAACTGCAATTTGATTCCTTCAAAAGAGAAGAAATCTCAATCAAACCCTATTGTTTGTGGTGACTGGTGACACTACAAAAGATTAGGGAGCTTGATGTAAACTGGTTCTTGGACTGATCATGTGTTTCAAGGAGACGTGCTCAACACCAAGGCAGTGGCAGTGGTGGGCACAAGGCAGCTTTCATGGACCCTGCCAGGGTAGAATGCCCACAGCATTTCTAATGTTCTATGCTCAGCACAGGATCTCAACAACCTGCAAATCCTGGTGAGTGTATTTGGTAGGGTGTACTTCTATTATTTTCTACAGATACATGCAGATGTTGCAGAAAACAGAGAATTGTGGTCGAGTGACAAAGACAAAAAGGTAGCCTGGGTTAGGCATACAATAAATCCTCGTTCCTTCTTACACCTTCATAATAGATGCACCTCACCATTAACTGTACAACCTGAGAAAATGACAGGTCACAACAGTAATAATAATCACTGAATTAAGTTTATGATGTTCAGTTATACATCAGATAACAATGATAGATAATAATACTGCTTGATTCTCCATAAAAATAATTTCCTATTAGAAAGACTGACAATTGTTTCAGGAGAGGCCAAAGTATATCTCATAATTCATCTGCAGATCCTGAACAATGAGAATCCGAGTCCTGCACTCTAGTTTATCCCAGGGATGAAGCACTGGTGTGGCAATGCTGTTGTACCCACAAGCATGTTGGACCTACAGAGGTCAGTGTCATAAGCCCTGTGACTCTTAAGTGGTTTTCAGGGTCAGGGAAGGTGATCATCATGCTCCATTCTCCCAGGAAAGCACTCCTTTTGCCGAACAACGCCAACTGTGTCTGCCATTTTATTGCGGCACATGAAGTGCCAATTGGATTTTTTTCTGCCAGAGGTTTAACATTTACTTTGAGTGTCATATGCTGAATGACATATAATATTAATTAAAAACAAGCAATGAAATTATCAATAGGCACTGAAAGTCTGATGTGAAATGAATACTTTGGCTGGAAACAAGCTAAAATAAATGGTGTCTTACGGTTTTCATTTTAAGAGGGAAAAATAAGTAAGAGATGTAGTGAGGGTAAAATATTGTAAGTTTATAATGGTCAACAGCAGGAATTATTACATACATATATGATTTATAATAATTATGTATTACACACAATTATTTATACAATATATGAAGCAAAAGTAAAATTAATAGAATACCTCAAATCTTATTTAAATATTCAAAAGACTTCTTGTAAAGCAGTTAACACTGGATGAAACTGAAACAATGCTTGCAAGTAGGGAGATCACTGTATTATTCAGTGGTTTTTTAAATTTAGACTTAAGTGTCAAAAGTTCATTGGTACCTGAGCAAAAGAGTGTACATAAGGAGGTAGTCATTACGAAAAAAAAGGGCAGAGAGAGAGAGAAAAGAGCCATGTTCCCTCTTGTCTGACCCTGAAGAAACCTAATGACATCCATAGTAATTCAGATTATTACATTTCCTCATGTCCAAAATGCTGATACTGGAAGAATCCAGAACTCCCTCAAGCTGCAACAGATTTGATGCTCGCATCTCATAAATATCCCCAGAGCAGAGGTGCTGCTCCTGTTGCATCTGCCTTTGTTGGACTGGGGCTGGTCTCTGAACTCACCTACGTATCAGCATCCCATTATTTCTCCTATGTCCTCAAGGTGTGGTAACATTCCCCTTTTGACAACACTCTAGAAGTGTCAGCTAGTGCCAGAGCAGATTCAAGCTCAGCTTTCTAGTAAATTGTGTTAACCAAAGGGATGTGTGCATTCAGGAAATGGCCGGATAGGAATGTTCTTGAGCGCTTCTGTTGAAAATACCTCATTATAAATGGGCAAAAAACCCCCTTCATGATGCCAGAAAAACAGCAAAAATGAATGACCCTGGGAGAAGCATGGATTCTCGGTACCACTGCAAAAAGTTTGTATTTATTTAATTAGTTATGAATAAAGGTGCAGAATTTTTTAAGAAAAGGAATTGTACTGGCATCTATATTCTGGAATATCAAAAAAATTTAAAAAAAATTTTAAAAAAATCAATCCTGATAATGTTCAGAAACCTAGCCCTTGAGATATCCTGCTGAATCAGGATGGCCTAGATAAGGAACTGCCTTGGTCAGCATATGCAGGGTTTGCAAATGCTCTGGTGAGAGTCCTACTGTGTACAAGGAGAACTGGTACTCACTGCCAGCAATTTTTGGATGTCCAGTTCCACCTAGTGTTGCTAAAAGCCTTGTTTTTTCAATCAAAGAGCAACAGTGGAGACAGAAGACTACCAATACCCATCCAACAGTGTGCCCCCTTTATTCAAAGCATGACAAGATTGCTTTTCTTTCTGTGACTGCTTGTAATTGTAGCACATCTGAGAGAGTACTGAGGGAGGATTTACCACAAGTGTGACAAAAAAGTAATTCTCTGAAACCAGAAGTGCAAGACTGTGGCAATCAAAACACTGTCAGCACTGCGCTGAATGGCTGTCAGATGACAAAGTTTTTTTGGCCAAACTGGGTGTGAATTAGTCTCAAACTGAGGATTTGAGGGAAGCCACACAATTCCATTTTAGATCTGGAAACAGTGAGTACTATACTGAGTAAACTTGCCCGAGTAAGTAGTAAGAAGGCCTTGATTGATGTGAGGTTTTGTGAGGAGCATGAAGTTCACTTTTCCTGTGTGGGAGTAGGAGTTTTTCTGGTCACTTCCTAAGTAATCTTACCTATTAAAAAAAAAATCTCTGGTAACTACTGCAATCTCTGAAAGGAACAGAGACTTTTTACCAGATCTGGCTTAGACATAACACATAAAACTAGAGAGGAAAAAAGTCTTAAGTCAAACAATCCTTTCCTCTAGGCAGGTACAAGTATAAACCATAATATTTGACGTGTAAGATGCTAACAGATGATATAAAATTCAACACATTATTAATCTTGTTATTATTAACCTTTCGAATAGTCATTGTTTCTGAAATCTAATCTTATTTCATATTGATATTGCAGTGCATAGGTAAGGAACTCAGAACACTTTAAAGATATTAATTAAAGCTCATCAAGAACACTCCTGGGAAACAGAGCTAGAATCATTTAAACCATCTGACAGAGGAGGAGAAACTGTGCTGTAGAGAATATAAGCAACGTATTTGATATCTCCACAAAGCCAGAAATTAAATCCAATATCCTTAGTCATCAATTCATTGTTGTAGTTGCTGGGTACCAGCCTTTTACATATAAAATATATTAAAAGATGAAAAACGTGGCCCCCCAAATCCTTACTGCTTGAACTAGAGTTTCAGGTGGACGGGTCCTGCTGAGTGGTGCCTTGTGTCAACACACGAGAGACATGCCCTGTGACCCAGCCCCACTCCTCTAGCTGGAAGAAAAGATAAAATACTCCATAAAATATCTATTTTTCAGAGCCAATGGATGCAGCAGGACTTGAAAAGCAAGGCACTGCACTTACTAAAATACTACATTGTTTACTAAATACTTAATTTAGCAACTACTCCATAAGGATATTTCACTTAGTGCTCGTATGCTCAGTGTAGATTAAAGGAACATGGATCACTTTCCATGTCTAAAGATGGCTTGCAACTGCTACAGAAAAACCCTGAAACTGTTGAATTCTCTGAGTGGAAAGGGCTGTCAAGTCATCTAATCAGAGCCTAACAGGTTAATATGGGAATCATATTTGATATTCAGAATTAAAAATTAAATTCCTTGACATTAGGTTTCATATATTTCAATTTCCTTGTAAAACCTGCATTTATTCCTTTTATTTATTGTTCCTTATGTTTTCTGTTTAAAACTACACTTCCGATAAACTGTGTTCAAATGCCTGCAATTAAAAATGATTAAAAGTCTAGCAAAAATGTTTTTTCAAAACTCTAAGACACATTTACACAGTTTTAGAATGGTATTCTGAGTAAAATTTTTTTTAGTTTGTTTAAATGTTGCATTTTAAATGAGAGTGTTTTTCCAGTAAACCACACACAAAGAGCTATAGAGCATTTCAGTATTTTAAAGCTCATCTTAACATGTCTTTTTCATAATCATGTAGATCATATTTATACAATGGTTTTAAAAAATCCTTTTTTAACTTTAAATATACTTGATACTTTATCTCCTGAAAAGAGAATGTTTCAAAAGTAATTTTTTCCTCAATTAGGAATTTTTACTAGCACTTCTGAAAACACAGGAGCTGACTGAATCCAATCAGTTCTAACCAGAACCATCTTTACAAGTGCATGGATTGTCTGAAGCAGTTTGTGGCAGAAGTATAAAAGTTTTCCTTGACTTTTATCTTTCCCTTTGCCATTTTCACTGGAAATTGCTTTTTGGTGTACTGTAACAGTTTTGTGGGAAAAGGATCTCCTGTGCAGATTTTTTCAGCTTACTCTCTACTACTTCTATTACTAGACTTAAACTAAGTGTTTATGCATTACAAAGCAGACTTTTGACTGAGATGCCAATGTTTTTGGATTTGTCTTTGTTTTTTTTTAACACATTCAGAAGACCAGCTAGTAATAAAAGTCTTTCAATGATTATTTTTGTGCTAATATTTTGTGGTCAAACTGGACCTAAACATCTGGATTTATACCTGATCTAATATATGCATATAACTCCATCTAAACATCTGATGAACCTTGGCTTTTTATTAATCAAAGAAAACCACTTTAAAGTTTTCTTTTTGCAAAGTTGTTTCTAGCAGGTTATAGGGTGCCATAGATGAGGGAGCAGAAAGACTAAAAGATTATGAATAATACTGAAAATAGAATACACATTTGTGAGCTATACAAGAAGCCTCTCACTTAAAGAGAAGGTCACAAGTGTCTATGCATGTTAGCATAAAGATGTCAGTAGATGCCATAGGTTTCCTATAGTTTCTTTCTCTAAATCAGTGTAGTCCCCTCTACTGAATGCATTGGGCAGTCCACTAACTCATGTAATCTGGGAAACCACACAAATCTTTTTAACTCTCTCCTCTTAACTGTTCTCCCTGGTTTTGGCTTATAAAGAACACAGTAATATTCTGTATAGGATGGTCCAACTGAGCAAAGCTAAAGTAGGCTGAAGAAGACAGCAAACGTTATTTAACTCATTCACTCAAGACAGCTAAAATGGTACGAACAAATTGCATTTGAGATCATTATAACAGAATATCAGTGAATTATCTTCTGTCATAATTCTACAGCAAATAACTCAGATATGTTTGATTGAAATATGGGATAACAAGAAAACAACTTCAATAGAAGCAAACACCTGAGACTGCAAAGTGCAAATTACTTTGAAAACACCACAGTGATGATTTCAGATCAATGCTTACTGCTATCTCATTTCTTTGTCAATGTATAACTCACTTCACTGAATCTCATTATAAAGACTTTCCCTTATGTGTCGCTGAGACAATAAATAAACAAAAATATAAATCATTAAATAAATAAACTTCAGTGTCATGGCTGCCTGATTTCACTCTTGAATCTCTGTTCTCTTGAATGCTATGTATATATTATGCTTTCTTAGAGCAACTTGCTAGGTTAAAAAAAAATCTGGGATGCAATTTATCTCTATCTGCTTCTATGTGAACTTTTATCAGCTCTAATTGCCTCTCTGCTTTGATGTACTCATAAAGTCTTTCAACGCTTCCATTCCCTTCCCTCCCACTTGGGAAAATATCCCAATCCTCAGAATCTGACCTTTGGCTTATTTCATGAAGACGAAAGCAGAGAATTTATTCAGGCTCAGAGCAATACTAACGTCATTAACTTACTTCCCACTTTCTGTATATCCCTCAGTGGCTTCACAGAATACTTGATTGGCTTTTTGCTTGTGTATTTAAATGACATAAGACCATATTTTCGCTACAGAAGTGTCTATTTCCTTTGATTATTTTATTCCATTTGTAGCTTTACCTTTTACTGAAATATTTTAAATTATATATTTTTAAATTATCTTTTTGATTATCTGGTACTCTGCCTTCCAGACCAGTATCTGCCATTTCCAACTCTCCTTCCATTCCTCTTTCCACTCCAGTCCTCCCCCCTCTTCAGCAGCCGTGGCAAAATTACGTCTCTCTGAAGTTTGTTATGGATTGGACAAATGACTTTATTCCAAAATTCCAGGCAATTGCCATACCATAGGATGGTATGGGAAGGGTCCTGAGACATCAGCCATGATTCTGACTGAACGAGGAGTCAATTACATCAGTATTTCCCTGACTTATATTTGACAAACCAATGTCTTAAAAATTCCAGTGATGGGAATTTCGTAACTTCTCTGCAAAGCATCTGCTGTTACTCCACTATCCTAAAGGATTGTTTCCCTAATAGTCAACCTCACCATTGTTTGCAGCAATTGAGGTATTCTCCCCAGTAGATGTGGGGAACAACTTATTGCTTGCGAATTTTCAAAATCAGCATTTAAATCTTACAGATTGTGTTTCATGGATAGTGATAACGTCAGCCTTCAGTTTTCTCCATACAAGGTCTCCATGTTTTTTTGTTGATTATATTTTAAAAATTTCTGACCACTCTTTTTGCTCTGTTTTTTTTCTTTGTTTTGTTTTGGTTTTGGGTTTTTTTTTGTTTGTTTTGTTTTTTGGTTTTTTTGGGTGGTGTGTGTGTTTGGTTTTGTTGGTTGGTTGGTTGGTTGGTTGGTTGGTTGGTTGGTTGGTTGGTTTTTTTGTTGTTTTTGGTTGTTGTTTTTTTGGGGAGGTCGTTTTTGTTTTTTGGTTTGGTTTTTCTTATTGGGTTTTTTTGGTGTTGGTGTTGTTGTTGTTGTTTTGGGGTTTTTCGGGGGTTTTTGGGGGTTTCTTTTGGTAGAGATTACAGCTCTGATGTATCTTTCTTGAAGTAAAGAAAAAATAACCTGAGTGGATTTTGGTAGATTTTAAAGATTATTTTCATGTTGTATATTTTTACAGTTAGAATTTACTCCCTCACACATCTCAATATCATGTGTTTTTAAATTAAATCATTACAATATCCAGAGCCTCTTAAATTATATGCTCTTGATTTCAAACCTTTCCTCCAATCTGCCAAGTCCATTTTTCATTCCTTTTTTTTCCTTTCAAAGTGCATGTGGCCCCTTTGCCTCTAATCCTATTTGCAGTTAATAAGATTTTCCATTCTCTTCTTTCATTCATTAACGAAAATATCCCACAAAATGTAGCTTTGCAATTAATGGGGGCATACTAGTGATTCTACATCAGATACTATCTTTCTCATTTGCATGGATCTTTCCTGATCCCAATGGTTTTGTCCAAACTTGTATTTCCATAGTTTGTTTACAAGACTGTTCTGGGGAACAGAGTCAAAGTCTTAACAAAGTCAACAGGTAGTGCTTTTCAGATATGTCTTCCAGCCCAGTCTGTCATCGAGAGCTTTCTGTCCCTCAAAGCAGAAGAATGCATTTGTAAGAAATACTTCCTCTTTCCATGACTCCTTTCATAGTTTCTTCACGTTCATATTATCTATGTAATAAAGGATTATAAGAAAATATTCCAGTATTTAATCACAATGTTCACTGTTACATCATTTAATGCATGTCTCTTATTTTGATCTAAAACATTAGGTTCCTTTTTTCACCTTTCACTGCTTTTTTCTCTCTGGTCTTGGTTTGATCCTAGCATGAATAACTATGCCCCCTCCTCAAATTTTAGCACATCTCTCTTTATGTCCATATTGACTATACCCATCCTGGTACTTCTATTTTGAATAAAAAGGATTTTCAGATCCCTATACCACTTTCAGAATTCAAGAATATCTCAACGGCATTTCCAAATCCTGCTGCCCTGTGCGTGTTATGTCCAACATGGAAATTCTCAGTACAGCTTGAAAATGTAGCAAGTAGTCTAATCTGCTACAAAGGAAATACTTGAGACAATATATTCTGGAGACAAGGCCTAATCATCTGACACAATAGTTTTCAGACTGTTCTCTGCTCACATTTTTAGAGTATCTAGTGAACAAACAAGAAGATTGCATTTCCCACAGTGGTGGTTTTCCTACATTAACTTTTAATGACTCTGTAATGATTGTATGAAATTACTGTCCTGCAGGTGGTTTAAAGGCAATTTCTTTATATCATTTTAATGATTCAGAACAGATGTGCTTGCTAATCTTCTTGCCAGCTAGGTGCTGCTGTGATGTCTGTACACTACAGTACTTTTGACCATGGTCTACTCTCCATTTCCAATTA
Organism: Platysteira castanea; assembly: GCA_013397175.1. Lineage (NCBI taxonomy): Eukaryota > Metazoa > Chordata > Aves > Passeriformes > Platysteira > Platysteira castanea. The sequence goes on along the minus strand of VYXC01010636.1, from coordinate 69,846 downwards.
ACTCTGTGGGAACTTTTTTACTTAAATATGAACAGGATCAGACTCTTTGCTGCTGAAGAGGCTCTAGAGAAGCGTGGATATCTTTTCACTGACAAAAATCAAGAGAGGAATGAATAAGTGTCCATCCTGTCCATGGAATCACAAGGAGATTTCCTTAATTTGGCAAGACAGTAGCTTCTAGCTTTAATTGAAGGACAGTGTTGCTATTGAAAGGCAGAGATAATGTATGGTTACTCCTTTCATGGTTTTGAACTGTGGAAGGAAAAGCCAGCAATGGCAGAAATGTGGCATAATCATGTCAGTAAAAGTTACATGTCCGTGATTTATGTGGTTTACAAGTTACTTGGTTCAAATAGGGAAAGCGATTTTCAATGAACTTCAATGCTATCCTTGTTTTCCCTCATGCTGGGGTTCAGCAACTCCCTAATAATACCAAAGGGCAGCTGTGACACTCTCCAGACCATTACAACTTGGCAAGGTGTACAGAGATAGAGATTCAGTTATTACAGTGAGAAAAATAGCAAGTTGAACACTACGTATGATTTTCTGAGGGATAGAAAACAGAAAAATCAGTTTAAAACATTAGACTTTAAAAATTTATTGGTTACAATTGTAATTATTTGGTATTAACATTAAAGGTCTTTCTTTCCAGAAAAGTAAAGTTCTGAGTTTGGACTTTTTGTGGAAGACTGCTGCTACAGTGATGTGTGTGTCAGAGACAGCAGATCAGAGGGCTGAAGTCTGTTCTTTACAGCAGCAGTTCAGTCCAGCCCAAGTCACACTCAGAGTCCTGTTTTGGGACAGAAGAGTTCTGGAGGTGGTTGCTCTCCTACATTCTGCTACTGGCAAAAATTGTGGCGTTCAAATATTTCACCTTCATAAAAACCAGAAAGCAACCATGCTTTACAGGATTTACATAAATATTTATGTTTGGAAGTTCAAAGAAAATTTTAAAATGTTTTCAGAATTTAGATTAATTCATTTATTTCAATAATTTGAATTAGTTGTGATGTTTGTGTTAGGCTCCTAGATAAATGATATATCATTAATTCAGGTCTAAATGCAGTAGTTTTTTAGATTACCATGTTGATTCAGGTACTGAAGCCAATACTGGAAATGAATCAGCCATCCTCCAGTACTTTTTAATAAACAGTCATTTCCAAACAATTAAATAAATGACAAACATTCTCTTATTTAATTTCTATGATTCTATTCAAAAGGAAGTGAGCAGACAGCTATGGTCAAGTCTTCATCACTTCCTAATACCATAATAACAGTGTTTTTAACTCAAGCCAGCCACAGATATTCCAGAATATTCAAAGCACAAGATAAATTAGACTTGAAAGACTGAAAAATTTATGTGAATGTGATGTTACTTTATCACTTCCTAATACCATAATAACAATGTTTTTAAATTAAACCAGCCACAGATATTCCAGAAGACTCAAAGCAGAAGATTAATTAGATTTGAAAGACTGAAAAATTCATGCGAATGTGATGGTAAAATCAAGTGTCTGGTCTGTGGACTGCTACTGTTACTATTGCTACTGAGAAGGTGTTCAGTCCACTATAGCACGTCAATTAAAACAGTGCTCTCCAAAGTGCAGTGAAGTGCATAAAAGCCAGGAGATGTGCAAGGTAATCCTTTGGGGTGCAAAAATAAAATATTTTTGTGCCATTAATAAGAAAGAATATTTTTTAAATAGTGTTTATTTTGTCTTTATCTCACCCTTTTAAAAATTTCTATTCATTTGTACAATTTAGAATGTGAATTGTATATAGTACATTCTGCATGCACATGATTTATAAATTATTAAATGTAAGTACATGGAGAATGTGTACTCAAACTTTTTACCTTGACCAAGGAAGTTTTGAAATCACTGTACTATAGGGACTAGTATGAATTCCAGCCACAGGAATCAGAATATTCAGTTCAATATTCATTCAACAAAAGAGTTATATTAATCCATGTCAGGCTCATCGACTGCAGAAGGAAATCTGCTTTTATTTTATTTTGAACAGATATTCTACTTCAAACCCACCACTTAGACATATAAAGCTCAGTCCAGCCCTTAAACTTCAGTGTGGGAGCCTTCAAAACTGGAAATACAGTTTGCCAAGAAATATTAAGTCTTGAAGAGCTGATTCAGCCTAATGTAATGGCATGTGAGTTCTCTTCCTTCACTTAGCTGCTCTGGGCCTTCCTGGGAACTGGCTCAGGCACAGACAGCCCTTGCTCAGAGTAAGGGGTAGAGCTCTCTAGAAGACATTTTTATGAACCTGGGCTATCAGAAATAAATCCTTGCTGTGCCAAACAGACACTGGTAATAAAGATGATAATTTAATTGTAACTGTCCCTTACCGTGCTGTGTAGTTTATAATACAATGCATTTGAGTAAAAGCAAATAAGATAAGAGAAAATCCTTGTCTAACATAAGTAGGCACAAACCAGTATAAGGCAAAGTGTTAAGAAATGTTGATAGAAGGAAAAAAGGCTTTGATTTGTTACTCAGTACTTGGATGAGGTTTCAACTCTGTTTTCCACATGCGAAATACATAAAATATCTGAAGATTTGTGTTCCCTTGTCTGCAAGACTCAGATTTCTTTCTCCATTGCCCAGCCAGCACTGCCCATCCATTTGCGACTTCCTTCCCTACTGTATTAGGATCAAGCACTGTAGCTGCAGGTTCTGACCTTGATGGCTACACCAAGGCATGCAGGAAAAAGAATTGTTAAGATTAGGAGCCTTGCTTGATCTCAGGCTTTGATGATTTAAAGATGACAGCTAATCTCGCCCCTGTCAGATGAGGACTTTGAGGGTTTCTGAAAGGACACAGACACCCAGATTCGTCATTCACATGAGCTTAGGCTGTATTACGCAGCTTTTTTGACCACCATCTATTTGCTAAGTCCTTTAGAGATCCCACTAAAACTACAGAAATGCAATGTCCTCTTTAAATCATTGACATCAGAAAACTGAAGACCAGTATTAAACTTGACATCTACCTGATTGTTGCTAGTGGTTTGTTTTCTTTCAAGAGAAAGGAAAATGTATTTGTTGGAAAATCAGCATTTAAGCTATTGCTTTTGGTAAAGGGCTTTTAAAAGTGAGTAACATTTCAACAAACTTAATTAACTCTTTAAGTTTCTGGTTTGTTTGATTCTGATTGAGAGAGTATGCAACTACTATATGATGTAAAACGATATCCTTAATCAATTAGCCAAAAAACCTGATATTGCTCACACACTAAACAACTGTTCAGGAGTAGGGGAAAAAAAATCCAAAAAGCAGTAGTTCTAGACTCAGGACTGTGAAGTTCAGGGACAAAATAATTCTGGTGACCTTATAGCAAAGGAAAGGTGTTTAATGAAGTGGGATATATGAGTGGGAGGGGATTAATTGTAAATTCAGAGTTTGTCATTAACTAAAGAAGTTGGATTTGAAGACTGGGTTTCTTCAGGGTTTCATACAAAAGACTTCCTATCACAGATTTATATTCATAGTAGATGAATTAGTTTTATTTAAATTCTCAGCCTGGAAATGTCACTGAAAGATAGATTAATCTAACAACACAATGTAGTGCTAACCATTTGATCTAGAAGAAAGACAAGAGAAATTATTACTCACAGAATAATTTAGGTTGGAAAAGACCACTAACATCATTGAGTCCAACCATTAGCCCAATACTGTGAAGTCTAAACTACGTCCCTAATCACTATACCATGTCCCTAAGCACCACATGTAAACCTTTTTTAAAAACCTCCAGGGATATGGACTCAAATACTTCACTGGGAAGCCTGTTCCAATGGGTGACAACTCTTTCAGTGAAGAAATTTTCCCCTAATATCCAATCTAAACCTCCTCGTATGCAACTTGAGGCTATTTCATCTCATGATATCACTTTTTACTTGGGAATAGAGAGTGATAACGTCACCCATGAGCTTCCTTTTCTCCAGGGGAAATGAGAGAAATGAAAAGAAACAGGAAAAAGAAGGGAGCAAAGAGAATTGTGAGAAAGCAGGCATAGAAACAGGGAAAGAGGAGAATGGAAATACAAGGAAGGATGGGGGGAATCGTGAACAAACAAAAAATTAGAGGAAAAAAATTAGATTTAATACCAGGGAGAAAGAGAGAAGACTAAAGGAAATTGTCTATGATCAAAAAGGACACAGTCTGATAGAAAGCAGAGGGCATGAAATACATTAAATAATATAAGCAGCCATACAAGGTGGGAAGCCCATATACTTAACCAAATATATGTATGAGAATGTCAGCAGAGACACTCTGGTTTTAAGAAAATTAATGTTATTGGCAGATATACAAGGCACTGGCGGTCTGCACAGCCTGGTACAATGGGAAATGTCCCTGAAGCGTGTCTTTCTGAAAGGAGGAGCTGCCTGGCATGGTCCTGGTGAGCTGAAGCTCCTGAGACATCTACTCAGTCCCCAGCGCTTGCAGCAAGCAGTTGGCACAAATCATTTGGAACAGCAAATTTTTTTAATTTCAGAGTGAAGACTGTGATTCTCCTTAGTTAGCAATGAAACCTGTGACTACACCATCTCCAGGTTTAATCATCACAATTTCCTGTGAAGCACACCTTAGCCATCTCCTGCTGCTGCAGAGCACAGCTGCCCACAACAGATCTACATTTCCAGATTGGCAAAAAATATTTTTGTGGATTATCAGGTAGGCTACACTTGGTCCTTTGACTCCCCGGAAAGTAAAAATCACCCAAGGAGATGGAAAACAATGCCACCTTACAGTGTAAACATAGCTTTGAAAGGCAAGGGTTTCTGAGCATGAAACTGATATTTTAGGAAGCAAATATTTCCTTTTTCATTTCTTTTCATGCTGTCTATGCAGCCTACATGTATCTCATGCCATAGACTAGAGAACAGAATGTGTCTTGTTTTGAGCTAGAACAGCTGAGCTTACTGCACCCCACCTGAGGTTGCCAATTGACTTACTTCTTGCATGGGGCTGAAAAAGGTAAAGGACAGTGGGGTTTTTGTGGTCCTAAACAGGAAGAGACACCCTGAAATATTTGCATTAGACTTACCATGCTATTGCGCTGACATATAATGGGCAAACAGAAATAGAGCTGGTGCTTCAACTCCTGCAGCTCTATCCAGATGAGAATGTCACATATAATGTAACAAATTAAATAACAGCCATGTCTCTTTCCAGCAGAGAATTAAACTGACCCATTGTATCCCCTTATTTCTTTGGGAGCTCTTCTGGAACTTAACCTCAATCTCAGTGCTCAATTAATGGTACATTTTACATAGTCTGCACTTCTTACATCTGTTTTACTATCATATTAAAAATATTTTGTACAGCTTAAGGTCTACTTTCTGCTTTATGATAACACTGCTTCAATCATTCTGGGAAAAACTGAGTTTATGATTATAAAGGATTGAAGGGTAAAAAAAAGTTGGCTCCTGGAAATTTTTTTGGGGGGATAAATTTTGATCCCAAAACTACTTCTATTTCTACCTTATAGCTTGCCTCATGAAACACAAGGTAAAGCGGTTAGAAAATGCAACATATATTCCAAAGATGTAGATGAAAATAGATGCAATATTAGTAAAAAGTCAACCGAAAACAGAAAGGTCTTTAAAATCACAACCACACTTGACTGAACAGTTACAAGCATCCTTTTAGTCACCCTAAAGCTTCTTATTTCAAACCTACAAAATAGATGTATTGACAGTTGCACAGGAATGAACTTTAAAGATACATAAAGGCAGCAGAGGTCAACCAAACTCTGAATAAATGTCAAGATGCCAGAGGCTCATGAGGAAGTGCAAGAAATTCAGGGACTGCTGCTGTCCCTGAGACCAGGATAAAGAATTAATAGTACTTCTCAAGCAGTGCCCTGGCGTCAAAGCAAAGGGATTCCAAGCATTTTCTCCTCCCAGGAGAAGAAGAAAAGAGGTCAACGCTACCCAGCTTCATCACTACTGCCCCAAGGGCAGCCCCTGCCAAATCTTAGCTAGGAAGGGAAAGTCTACAAAACTTTTTCACCTCCAACCACAGTCTTTTTCCAACAAAAGAGCAAAGGACTGTTTTCACCCTTGTTCCCTCATCTGTCTTTGCAATTATTTGAACATTTATACAAATTTAATAAGTGCATGTATATGTAAACAATAACATATGTGTGAATCTGGAACACTGGTTTTGCCTTTCAAGCTTTCTGAGAGATGAGAACCAAGCTGTGAGTTTTATCCTGCACTTCTGCTAACATCTTTTATAGAGATTTTCAGAAACAGAGCTCAGAACTGTGCCGATTGTTTACCTATTCCTGAAGAACTCAACTTTTCACACAGAGTTTAAAAACAGATAGGCTTCAGGGAACAAGTCTGGATAACACCTTTGCCTCAGTTCAGAAGAATTTATGAGGAAGCTGAATTTTGCTAGTAGTGCAGAGTTTTCACCAACCTGTTATTCTCTCCAAAGCAGAGACAGTCCTGCATTTCACAGTGCCCTCTCAGGACAGAGAAACTGCTCCAGCAGCTGATCCCGGAGCTGCACAACCCATCTGCACACCACATTTCCTGACATCCACAGTCACGCTCAGGGCCTGACACCTGGGGCTTCATGGGACACCATTTGACTTGACAGCTACACTCCTAAAAGATATTTACTTGTGGAAGGGATCTGCCAAGTAAGAGTGGCAGATTGTTTCCACAGCCTGTTGCACATAATGTTTTATTTTCACTTGTTCTGAAGTTGCCCATATGTTTCCCAGATAAAGCTACAAAGCCAGATGGTACAAATAAAACACATTAAGGAGACTGTCTGCCCTTATGAGAAGAGATCATATCCTACTATTAGGAATTGCTGACTTTAAGTAGACGTGTGGAGCTGCAGAAAAAGAGGTGGATGCCTGGAGAAATCAAGTTCAGTGCAACATCTGAAGCTGTGAGTTTCTACCCAGCCTCTTGGCATGTCACAGTCCCACTGAGAGTGCAGAATGGCAGCATTAAGGTGTCTGTCATGAAATTGTGAGGTTCAATTGCACTAATGCATAAGGTTTCTCGTAAGAGCCTACCTTCAGCTGTAGGCATGACTAACACCAGAAGAGAACAGCCACATTAGCTCTACAGGTAAGCGTGGTGCAAAAGCAGTGGCACCGCTTTCAGGATTGGTATGGAGAACTCACATCTGCAAGAACGTACTCCTTGCTATCTTGCACTAAATCTGTGACCCATGGCATGGCTGTATTTCATACACTTACTAACTAGACTGAAAATGGCTGATATGCCTTCCTATGCTGCACTCACACGTCCCAGTTGCACAACACACATATCTTAATGTAGCCATTAACTATCCTCAGTTGCATGTCCTTCCTGCAGTTTTGACTCTTCACTACAACACTTACCTCTGATAAAGTATCAGCTCTGCACTTTTCACTTTTCATCTAATATGATTTAAAACCCCCATGCCCTGTCTCCCTGTGCTGTTGGTGGGAAGGAGGGAGGGATTGGGGGAAGAAAAGGTGTTTTTAAGGGCTTATTTTACTTCTCACTCTCCTCCTCCACCTCTGCTATTAATCAATTTACTTTGTACTTCTAAGTTGAGCCTGTTTTGCCCATGGAGTGTTTTCTCTAGGTCCTTATCTTCACTCATGAATCCTTTGTTAATTTTTTTTTTTCTCTCCTCTGCCCAGCTGTGGCAGGGGAGGGTGAGCGAGAGGCTTCCGTGGGTGCCTGGCATTGGGCCAGTGACAAGCCATGACAGCAACTAACTAGACATTAGTTAGATTGAGAGATGGAAAGACCGTTCCTGTAAAAAAAGGCTGTGTCCGGATATTATGGCGTATTCAAACAAAAATGAAGTATTCATTAAGAATTATAAGATTAATAAAATTTTTTCCTACTTCAATTTGTAAACATGTTTGAGGTTTGTAGTTTCTCCATCCTTCAGTGCCCACCAGGTACTCCTTCTAAAGGATATCTTAATGGGAAGACAGAGTTTCAACCTCTGTTATTCATGCTGCTTACATTTTTTACATTTTCCCTTCTTATGATTCACCTTTCCCTCAAATCATAGAATCCAGCTGTGTATTCTCGAACCATGTGATGTTACTGGCTAGTGTTAGGACCTGCTGACTTCACAGGATGAATAACTATTTGAGATGAGTTACACATTCAGAGTTTCTATCCTTGTTTTAAGAGGGTTGTTACTGCTTTTTTCATAGGACAGATACCACGTCTGTAGCAACATTTCTGCTTCTGACCGACATTTGAGAAATATTGCCCAGTGTTCACCTCTTGTTTATGAAGACTGAGGAAGTGAAAAAGAATGGACCACTGTCTTAACCAAAATATCTTTAATAAAATATGAGAATCTCAGTTATAATTTTTTCCTAGTGAATAAAAACATAAAAGATCAGTTTATTTATACCTTAACTTAAACCAGTAATAAACAGAAATATTTCCCAGCTATCTAGAGCCAAAGATAACACTCTTTTAAGTATTTCAGTGTATTACAAGAGACATATTCTCATACAAATAGTGCTCTGGTGACACATCAATGAGAATGTTATAAACATCTACAGAATACTCATAGAAAAAAGGAGGTGGTTTTGAAGATATATGGAATCACAAAAGCTGCAAAACTGAGCTTTGCTTGGAATATTAAGACATTTTTTCACAGTTAATATAAGGTAGTAAATATTTCCTGATGTCTTTGACAAGTTAAATGAATTTGATAAATTTGTAAATAGATAAAATTTGAGACCACCAGGCTATTTCATTAACATGAGGGGAAAGATCATCAGCATGCACCAGGAAAAGTGTTAGAAAGGTCACCAAAAAGTGACAGTGCAATACGAACATCTATAGAGAAGTATATAGGTACGTAAACCAACCTCAGAATATAATGGGCAATTCCATGGGGCTATAGCTGTGTTGCATAGGTACCAGTGCTATTGTAGGCTAAATTCTGTTAAAGCTTTTGAATGTTTTTATGAATTAATGTAAACTTTTACCCTCTGCAGTACCTGGTATTAGAAGAATAACTTGTAGCACTATATACTTAAAATTAATCTATTTAATGTAAAGTAACATTAGAAATTATTTCCCCTTCACACAGCATTTAAAGTTACAAAGATCCTATAAAACGGGAAAAGCATCAGATATTAAGCTATAAATTTTCATATAATAATTGTCCTGAAATGTGTTTTCCCAACATAAATTTTAGGTATACTAAGTAACCAGGAAATCAGCCTTATTCAGAGTATACTAGACAATCTCAACAGTCAAATGAAACAGTCATATTTAAGAGCACCAGAAAGAAGTGTGGTTGTGCTGTCAGTGTTCAGAAAAAAACTTTATCAAATTTCAATTATTTTATTTCCATACTGTGCTTGAAGAGCACTTACTTAATTCTAAAAATTGTGATAGTAATAATATATTATTATGATTATCATGTCAAAAAAATTTAAGAACTTATTTTTTATAAATTTTATTTGAAGTGCTTAGATTTCTGTTCCCATGTCCTCTGCACATTGCAAGCACTCTTTTTTACAGGGTTTCCTCTGTCATGGCTCAATGCCAGACAGCAGCTAAATACCACACAACCACTTGGTCACTGCCCTCCACACCCCACCCCAGTGGTATAGGGAGGAGAGCTGGAAAAATAAGAACAGTTTAATAATTGAAATAAAGTGATACATATTCTTAATAATGATTAAGGAGATAATAAGAAGAGAGAGAAGAACAAAACCCAAGAAGAACAAGTGATGCAAAATGCAATTGCTCACCACCTGCTGACTGCTGCCCAGCCTGTCACCGAGCAGGGATTGGTCCCTCCCTGTCAATTACCTCCAGTTCACATACTCAACATGATGCTTTATGGTATGGAATATCCCTTAGAACCGTTTGAATCAGCCGTCCTGACTGTTCTCCCTCTTAGTTTTTTGTGCACGTCTTCACTGGCAGAGCATGGGAAATTGAAATGTGCTTGACTTAAGGTATGTACTACTCAGCAACCACTGAAACATCAGTGTGTTAACATCATTATTCTAGTAATCTAAACACACCACATTGTATCAGGTACTAGGAAGTAAAATAACTCTATCCCAGTCAAAACTAGGATAGTATCCACCTGTTATTCTGTAACATTTTAATCATGCCTAGGTCCCACAGTTTCTAATACATTCCAGTTAATCACCATCACCTTTCCTGTCTTGTGATATGTATACACAGATAGCACTCCCTTAGTCTACGGGCAAATACCTGTAAAAATGTCTATTGAGTTTTTTGTCCATGATTTTGGACACTGTTGGTCATAAAAGTCTTTCAGAGCAGGAAAGATGGTGTGTAGTGCTGGGTTGTTGCATGCTGAAATCGAATCTGATTCCATCACCTCTGAGATTGCATGGTTTCATGAAAATTCATTTTTCATTAATCTGGGTGATTTTTACTGGCATACCCTTGATAATGTGATTGAAGGGGAGTTGGATTGAGATCCCTGAATCCAAAGTGGCAGAAACATGACTTGGAAGTTTGTGGGAGTGTGATAGAGTCAATCTTCCACGCCTCCCCACGTTTGTATTTCAGCCACTGTCCTTCATACCACATAGGCTTTAACTGATTGCCTCGATAATTACAGCGCAGGTTTCACATTCACATCAAGTCCACCGCTCAGTCATGTCACTATCTGTACATTGCATCTCCTCCCTGACGTCAGTATGCAGATAAAATATTGGCCATTTTTCTCCTTCAGCAATACCTAAAGCCAACTGGATAGCTTTCACCTCTGCAAACTAACTTTATTTCCCTTCTTCTTCAGCAGTTTCCAGACTTGTCATAGAGGACTACATACAAATGACTTCCACCTCTGAGGCTTTCCTACAACATGGTGGCAGAAAACCATTGGTAAACAAGGCATATTGCTTCTCACTTTCTGATAACTTATTATACACTGGAGCCTCTTCAGCAGGGATTCACCTGAACTGAACTATCTCCTGACTGATTTTTTCAGAGGCTTGTCATTGCTCAGGGCCCTATTTGAAATAATTCTTTTTCCAGGTCACTTGATAGAGAGAGCTGGCAATCAGACTGTCATTTGGAACCTGCATTCTCTGAAAAACCATGATGCTTAAGGAAGCTTTTATTAGTCGGTGGAAATGTAGCTGTTGTTTGTTGATCACATTCATTTGAATCTGGTGATGTCCATCTTGACATTTCATTCCTAAAAACTAGATCTCCTGTTGGCCTTTTAAAAAAATTTTTGCACATAAAAACCAGCTTTCATGTGTATTTTGACTATTTGCTTCCCATTTTCTGAACTGCTTCTTCTGGATTGCCCCACATATCATCAACGTATCACAGGTGTTCTGGAGCTTCCTCCTGATCCAGGGCAGTCTGGATCAGTCCATGTCAGAGAGGAGGGATGTGTTTCTATCCATAGTGCAGTCATCTCCAGGTGTACTGGGTGCTGCTCTAGGGGAAAGTGAACTCTGGTCTGCACTCTGTCACCAAAGGGATTGAGAAAAATGCATTTAACAATATAAATTGTCGTGTGAGACTTGGCTGCCTTTGACTCCAGTTCATATGGAAGCTGTAACATGCTTGGCACAGCAGCACCCAGCAGTGTCATGACTTCATTCAGTCCGCAATAATCTACTGTTAGTCTCCATTCTCCATCAGAATTTTGCACTGGCCATATGGGAATATTAAAGGCTGAGTGATCATTCCTTGGTTCTCCAGTTGACACATTAGCTTATGGCTGGGAGCTGGGGAGTCTTGGTCGGGGTGATATTGTTGGTAGCAATCATGATGCTGTTATCATTCTTCAATCTTCACCAGTCCCATAACAGAAGATTCCTCTGAGAGACTGGACAAGGTACACAGCTGCCTCATTTACTCCATCTCCAAGGAAGCTACTCTGAAAGCTCACCAGTACCCTTATGGGTCCCTGAAATACCCTCTCCTGAGACTGTCTATGCCAAGGAGGCCCTGCAGAGAGATCTTAACAAATTACAGGGCTGGGCAATCACAGAATCACAGAATGAACTGGGTTGGAAAAGACCTTTAAGGTCATCTAGTCCAACCTATGACCTATCACCTCCTCATCAACTAAACCATGGCACTGAGTGCCACGTCCAGTCTTTTTTAAACACATCCAGGGACAGTGATTCCACCACCACCCTGGGCAAACGATTCCAGTGCACAATCACTCTTTCAGTGAAGAATTTTTTTCTAACATCTAACCTAAGCTTCCCTTGGCACAGCTAAAGGCTGTGTCCTCTTGTTCTGTCAGTTGTTGCCTGGGAGAAGAGACTGATCCACCTGACTACAACCACCTTTCAAGTAGTTGTAGAGAGTAATAAGGTCACCCCTGAGTCTTCCTTTTTCCAGACTAAACAATCCCAGCTCCTTCAGCCGTTCTTCATAGGGCTTGTGTTCTAAGCCCTTCACCTGCCTTTTTGCCCTCCTCTGGACATGTTCAATCATCTCAAGCGTCTTAGTCCTTCCTAAAGTGAAGGGCCCAGAACTGGACTCAATACTCAAGGTACAGCCTCACCAGTGCTGAGTACATGGGAAGAATGACTTCCTGGGTCCTGCTGGCCACACTAATCCTGATACAGGCCAGGAGGCCATTGGCCTTTTTGGCTACCTGGGCACACTGCTGGCTCATGTTCAGTCAGTTGTCGACCAGTACCCCCAGATCCCTTTCTACCTGGGCACTGTCCAGCCACTCTGTCCCCAGCCTGTAGCACTGCAGGGGCTTGTTGTAGCCAAAGTGCAGGACTTGGCACTTGGACTTGTTAAACTTCATGTTGTTGGACTCTGCCCATCTATCCAGCTTGTCCAGGTCCCTTTGCAGAGTCCTCCGACCCTCCAACAGATTGACACATGCTCCCAGCTTGGTGTCATCTGCAAATTTACTGATGGTGGACTCAGTCCCCTCATCCAGATCATCAATGAAGCTATTAAAAAGGACTGGTGCCAGCACTGATCCCTGAGGGACACCACTGGTGACTGGCTGCCAGCTGGATGCAGCATCGTTCACCACCACTCTCTGGGCCCAGCCATTCAGCCAGTTCTTAACCCAGCAAAGAGTGCTCCTGTCCAAGCCATAGGTTGCCAGCTTTTCCAGCAGTATGCTGTAGGAGACAGTGTCAAAGGCTTTGCTGAAGTCCAGATAGACAACATCCACAGCAGATAGACATTATCAACAGTATAAAGTTTTACAAGGGCAAGCTCCAGATTCTACACCTGAGACAGGGCAGCTCTGAATGTATTAAGGGACTGGGGAATTTTCGTTCACATTTTCTCATAAATTGTTTGATAAATTTATAATGAAAACTAATGTGAAAATTCCACAAGTTTTCCTGGGACTAAAATCAGAGTTTTGTATGGCTGTATGGTGAAGGACAAAGAGTAAAACTCGAAGAACCACAAATATTCCATAGAATCATAAATAGAACATAGTTACTTTGTTAATATGTTGGCTGCCTGTAAAAGTTCAGAAATTTGCTTACTTAGAAATTCTATCTAAGCATAGTTGTTGAAGGGAAAGCACTAGATTAGTCCATTCAAGCCTTTTAACACTGTAGTGGGTTGGTTCGCATTTGTCCCTACTGTGAGATAAGAATTAGGGGGGAATACAAAGCAGGCACTACACTTTAATGAATGCAATGAAGTTTATTACTAAAACTAAAGGTAAAAAGAAATAAGAAGGAATTAAAGCAAAAAGACCACTCTCTTTCTCCTTTCAGCACCTCCCCCAATTTATCCAACATAAAGACACAAACTGAGACTCATTTCAGTCAGCTGACCACTCTAAAACAACCTTTCATCAATTCATGTAAGGAGAGGAGTCTCTTTTGTTGCTATGGCCCTTTACCATAAGGACAATCTTCTCACGGCACCGACAGCTACCCAGGGTGAGTTACTGTTGGCAGGTGTGAGTCCCTTTCCCTCAATGACAGCTTTCCCACAGCTGGTCTCGAGGGTTCACGCCCAGCCACTGGGGTACAAATTTAAGGATGAGCAATTCCAGAAAAAACACAAGAGTTCTCTTCATCCATCCCTGGGACAAACTTTCCCCTCACTATAGAGAGAAAAACCTGGGAAAACAAAATCTAAAGTCCTTCCGTAGGCAATTTCTTCCCTTGGAGCGGGGGGACGAGGTGGGGCCTTCTCGCGGGGCCTCGTTCACCTCACTGTGAAGCAGTCCAGGAAAGAAGAAGAGAGAGGGACAAGATTCAAAATCATCTTCATTTCTAGGAAATGAGGTTCCCTTCTGCACCTCATCTATCCATTGTAGCCCTCTCTCTTGGAACAGAGGTCTTTCGGGTTTACCTCATTTATTCANCTGGGGCCGGCCCAGCCCCGCCGGGCTGAGCGGGCCCTGCTGTTACCTCTGCCAAGGCTGGAAGAGCAAAAGAGCTATTCCTGCCTTTTTGTCTTTTCAAATGTGGCATTCACAGGGCGTTAACTATTTTTGAGTGGTTCCATAAAGCTGTCAATATTCAAATTAATCAATTGATTGGCTCTAATAAGTTTTGGAGGAAGTGACCGCAGCATTTAGCAGCAGCATCACTTCCTTAGCTCCATTTCTTTCCAAAGAAACCTGAAAAACAGGAGGAGGAGAGGTGGCCCCTGCGCTTATGAGCAGCAGCAAAATGCAGAGCAGCAGTAACCTTGGGATAGATTGCTGGAATTCTCAAACTAAAACTTCAAGCTGGGGTTAACCCATGACAAACACATATATTTTCTCCTACCATTTCAATATTATTGCATACTAAAATATAACATGGACGTAAAATTAAAGCAGTAGTGTAAGAATATTAAATTTTAAAGCAAGTACATAAATTCAAGGCCAGTCTAGTTGGGGAAAAGAATGTTTTCTAGAAGAAATTATATGTTCTATCTCACCAAACCCCATACAAATCTGATCCAGACTCTTATACTCTTCTTGGTTACAACTGTGCGTGATGAATTAGGCCAGTTGGGCTACATGGAAAAGATCTACCCACACAGATCTAATTGTGAGATCAGGTCTTATAACAGAGGTCATAAAAAGACACAGCTCATAGTGCTTGTGCTATTTGTCTGCTCAACCAAAATGTCTAGATACAGGCATTGTATTTCAAGGGAGAAGAGAATACATCTGGGGCCAAAAAATTAATTCATGAGGAATTACTGAGTACATTAGGTGTCAGATTAGAGATGAAGGGGCACTCTTCTTGTCTCCAGATGTCTTCACACTAACTTTTCAGGCAGAGGTATTAATTTCTTCCTAGTCCTCTATGGGTAAAATCAATTTAATTTTGCTTTTGTAGAGGTCCATACAATTCTATTACATCATGCTGTCATGATCACATCATATCACATCTTTCCACAGTCATAGTTTAGTTACAAGCCATTCAAGTAAGAGCTGGAATCTATGATCCTCGTGTCTCCCTTTCAACTCAGAATATTCTGTGAACTACTCTCCACTGCTTTTTTACAAAGCTATCAGGGGGTCTTTCATTTGCAAACTGTATAAAGACATAATAACTCTATGGATACAGAGAGAAAACAGTATTTCTTATAAATGGCAAGTAAATTCATTTTTTAAGGCTTAAATTAAATAAAAGAATCAGTGTAAGTGTTCTTTATATTTGAGAAAAGAGTATGAGAAGTAAGAGTTAAGGAAAAAGAGCAAACACAAGTGAAGAGATTTTCCCTTCCACCCTTTCAACATCAATGAATATTTTATTGAATTCTGGAAGGCATAAGGGAACATTTTTTTTTTATTCTAAGGAAGGTAATTTTCAGTGGGATTTTATATATTTATTCTAGGAGCAACACTTATTACAAGTTTTTTATTTTCTTTTAAAATTTGTTAAAGGCTACAAAACCGGGTCCTTTTTACATTATAAAATGAAGGTGACTATTCAGAGACTATTCTGTTCAGTGTCTCACTGTGAGGTACCTGGTCTTTGCCAGTGTAATCACCTTCTGCTAGCATCAGTTCCAGTGAAATCAAAAGAAGGCACTGGGTAACTCTAGCTGATGATTAGATGGAGAGTTGTGTAGATTCTTCAAAACTGCACAACTTGTGGAGGCACAGCAGAGTCCAGGCCTTCACATTACCATCTTCTAAACTCTTCTGCTGTGATTTTAAAAAATAAAAAAAAACCCAAACAAGCAAAAGAAACAACTCCACCGTGCTGAGAGCAAACTTTTTTTCTTTTTAACAATTTAAAGCCTGCACTTTGAATTGTGCTGTTTATTTCCTTGAAACAACTATTTGTTCTTGCACTAAATTCAACAAAGCTCATGAGTCACTAAGTTTGAAATTGACTTGGCTTTCTGGAGCAAGCCTCCTATGTATTTCTTCATTTGCTGAAAGGACACAGGCTCGCAAGATTTTCAATGTTTCTGGTAGCCCAGGGGAGAGCTCTTTAATTGGTGAGTGTACCAAAAAAAAAATAGTAATTCCCTTGTAAGAAACTTCTCCCTTACAGATGCTATGCTTTATTCTTTTATCTGGGTTGAGCCTGTAAGCAGCTGAGTACCTTTGATTCCCTGCTGAAATCTGTGGGGACTGGTAGAAGTTCCTTACCACCAGCTCATTTCAAAAGGAATTTGAGTGTCTTGGATCTTCAGAAAGCTGGGCCCTTGTTGAACTGGTCAGCTGCGGTCTGGAACAGAGGGTCCTCACCAGAGGGGAAAATGTTAAGCTGACCCTACTCCAAGAATACTGAACTACAAGGCCTCCTGAGATCCCTTCCATATTGAATTTTTGTGTGGTCCTAAAGCCCCTCTTGGTTTTAGACGGTGACATCAGAGTTCACCAGCTGCTGGATAGAATTCACTCTATATCTGAAATATTGGGATGGGTGGAACAAAAAGTGCTTAATAGCCTTGGCTAAATATTAGAAGCCTAAGTCATATTATTCTTTTGGTTTTTGGTTTAAATTTGTCCTCAGAATAATTTTTATCTCAGGAGGGAAAGAAAGAAAGAGCACACTAATGACCTTTATGTTTTGAAAGAGGTGAGTAAAAATTTATTAAACTGCAGTCAGGTAAAGCTCTTTGCACAGCCAGACAGGGAAATATTTGCAGAGACTTCAAGGTGGGCTTTTGACAGGAAATGGTTTGGATTCATAAAAGTGGAAAAGTCTAGCTAAATGTTTACCTTGTATGTAACTTGAAGTGGTCAAGTAAAACCAGAAGGTCATATATGACATTTGGAGATATCTCCAGATAATACTAAATATAGGCAGGAGTTTGTCTTTGGGGAAAGGGGCCTTTACACTGACATAATGTTAATTTTAGAATTTGCTTCAGTCTCCCACAATATACCTAATGCCAGTGCTTTACACTAAGAGAATATAATTATGAGGCTCAGATATGCAAACATTATAATCTATATTTTGAAATAATGCCATGATGGTTAATGAGAATTACTAAAATTACCAGGAAGTATATTAACCCCTAAACTGGTGGATGACACTAAAATGAGCAAGAAACAGTTTTCCTGCAGTAATAATATTAGACTAGGGGAATAGTAGGGTTCTTTTCTTGTCTTTTTTCTTTTTTCAGCATTTGAACTATATGAAGATTGAGTGTACTCTGATAGTATGAGTTTCTAAAGGAAATGAATTTGCATTCAGTCAATAACTATAATTATAAAACATACAATATGGCTAACTTCACAGTCTTTAATGCATTCATCCCAAAGAACATCCTGTAATGGAAAATGTATAGTTATGTCCTGTCACATAAGTCAAAGACTTCATTTTGAATGACATATGGTAAAATTTTTAAGTGGTTTTGTGGGATTAAAATTAAACAAAATCCACTCAAATATTTTAGGTCATTAAATATCTTTATAAAACTGGCCAAACACTGAATACCTATGGCAATGCATAGGTAATGTTGACCTGCTAAAGTCAAGTTTTTGACTTAACATTACAATCTAAGTTTTAATTCCTACTGGAATTACATTCCAGAACAGGAACTGCTCTGACTGCTCAGAATTTAGAATGAATTAAATGTCCTCCTAAAAACCCAGACAGGCTGAGTAGGCAACAGCTGACTATTGCTGATTAGACAACAGCTCAGGCCAGCCTCACAGAAGAGGGTGCAGAATATCAAAATATTTTACTTCATCACACCCTTTCTACTATTCACAGCTGAGATCACTGAGCAGCTGGGGAAGCACCTTGTCCGTGAGGCCCGAACCTGTAGATTCCCACGAGCTTTGGGCCTTCTCCCAGACTCAGCCACTCCTTCCACGTGTGTCTCCTGCTGCCTGCTCATCGTTAGGTTGGGCTACTCCATGACTCAGCTGATCATGCAGACATATCTAGACCCATGTGCCACCTGAGATACCCACCTGGGCTGTCAGCTCCAGTGCAGGAGCTGCAGGCTGCTTCAGAATAGGGTCCTCCTCAAAGTGAGAAGTAATGCTGATGCTCTGAAGTGAAATTTTCATGAACCCTTTTCTGGAAGGGCCCAGTTTTCTTGCTGACTTTAGGAGGAGCAGGTTTATTTCATACAGGTTCTAATGGTGGGATTTAGCTCAAAGCGGCTGATCTGACTACAACTGTATGTGAAAAGGCCAAGCTAACATCCAGCTCAGCTGTCCATTTATATACCTGCTTACTATAATTTGAAATGTCTGTGCCATTCTTTACAGCTTTATACAACTACACATGACTGACAAATAAGTGCAGCAGGACCTACGTGAGATACACACCTTTTGGAGCAGCAGATGGAGGCCAGGACTTACACCTCAGAGTGCCTGTCATGGTACCAGAAGGTGGAATATTGGCAGCTAAGCCAAGACCAATGACTGGAAAGGGAGAAAAGGCATCTGGCACTGACCTAGAATCCTGACTCTAGGCACAAAATTTTAGTCCCACCTTAACTTCAAACAGGATTCCAACTCATATTCCTAGATGTATTAAGTGATATGAGAGGTTTGATTGATTTGCTTAAAGAAAGAATTTGGTGCCATTTTAGGCACCATGAGTTTTCTTACATAACTTCTACCTGCCACTGATGATCCAATTCAAATGGCACCACGGCAGCTAAAGTAGCAACAAGATCCCTTTGTTTATTGAATTCCATCTAAGATGTCTTCTAAGTTCTATATCTAGCAAGTATTCAATGTTGCAAAAGCAGTAGGGGTAGAACTGGGATGTTTGATGGCTTTATTGCTAAAAGCTGAGAGGAATGAGGATGGAGAAGGGAAAGGGATGAAAGGAAGGAATTAAAATCTCTACCGTTTTTGTAATCTGTGAGTTTGCCTTCAAGACTTTCAGTGTTTATTTGCAGCAAATAAAGTATCCAAAGATACTTAGAAGATCTTGAAATTCCTGCAGTTGGCAATCCTTATTTTCCACTTTGACCTTCACAATGGCTATTAACAACTGGATAGATCTAATGGTGTCAACAGAGTACAGTACTGAAGTTATCAGTGGTAAAGGTCTGCTGCTCAGCAAGACTGCCTATACTCCATGTTTTAGAAAAGACAATAATTTTTTACTTACTTATATCCTGATTGTTATTGACAATAATATAGCAATGCTGATAGCAATCAAAAGAGAGGGAATAAAATAAATCTTTTCTAGCATAAAAATATTTAACAAATTATACTTTCAGATCAGTCTTTTTACTCCTCTTCCTGATATTCCTTTGTGAATGTGCTGTATCTGAAGCAGTTCATTAATTGTCAGTAAATTTAATTATGCTATATTTACAATGTCTAATTTACCTTTACTTTCAACTAATTGGGCTATTAGCTTGATTTGGGGAATAATCAGTTTGA
Organism: Platysteira castanea; assembly: GCA_013397175.1. NCBI lineage: Eukaryota > Metazoa > Chordata > Aves > Passeriformes > Platysteira > Platysteira castanea. The sequence continues at coordinate 50,056 of VYXC01010636.1, read as the reverse complement.
AGTGCTGAGCACATAAATGGAACGGGAGGACAAAAAAACTGGATAAATTATATCATAGAGATTTATTCCGAAGCATTTTTCTGGAGAAATGTAATGGCACTCTCCCCCCACTTCCCCTATCCTTTCACTACCCTAATGATGAAAAACTACTATAGGTCAAGTTAAATCTGGAAAGTATGACAAGCCTATGTCATGGTTTCATCCTTGGAAAAGTCTGAAGCAATGCAGAGTTTTCCTACTATTTTTAAACTACAAACCAAATATGTAGAATATCTGATAGCATCTGAATTTTCAGTCACTGAAATCACTACAAGACCATTAAGAGAAAGTGATTATCCAATTTATTTGATTGTACGTTATACATACTCAGAGTTCCTACAAAGGGGTGCTATTAGATAAGTTCTTACTAAGACCGTCAGCAGGGACACAATATCCCGCCTTTTGAAAAATTTTAGCTTGGTATAAATCCAGAACAACTGAATGATTTTTCCTCTCTCTGTGATGCAGTTTTCCTCTGCCTCACTCCTTGCAGAATGAGGAACTGTAATTGGTTCAGGAAAATACTATTGCAGGTTGCTAAAAACCTCCCGCTCTCTGAAAAAAGTGTTATCAATGAATAGTTTCATGATTTTTATACTGACTAGTTATTGTATAGATCATTATTATAATTAATAATTTATTAAATAAGTAATTTCACCTCTGACTTTGCATTTTTTACACAAACAAGTGTTTTTCATGATCTAGCTGCTGGGTAATAATCTCATAGAACTGAAATTCTGTGTTAAAGACAAATATTTGAAGAGATCCTGGCATTAATGCTCTGGACACTTCAAACAAGTTGCTGGTGCTATTTTAAGCTGATGACTGTCTTCAGGAAATAGATCCAACAACTCCCTTTTCCTCTCTGAAAAGAAATTCATGCCATCCAGAAGTATTTGTGCAATTTGGACCAGAAGCACCACCAAGCAGTGGAAGCAGCCTGTCTTCCCCTAATCATATATATGTCATCATTAGTGGCTGGAGAGATAAACTGCTCTGTTTGGGCAGCTCCAGGGTTCCTACAGCCTGGCTGGCTAAAGGTAAGTAGTCTGTGTTATGTTAGAAGTCCATAGTATTTTAGAGACTGTGTTTGGACAGAGAAGTGACAGAAGTATACAGTTACTATAGTCACTGTTCTGTTTCAGCCATATCAGTAATATGAGATAATTATATGATGGGCTGTGTTTCATCAATTGTGTTATCTGCTGCAATAAAATGTGATTTAAAAAATTGTCCTCAGATTACCAGCCTTTGCTGCAGGTTTTCTGCTGTTTAGTTAACTGCTGCTGCTTTTATTTTCTTTCCTTTTTTTTTTTTTTTTTTTTTTAATTTAGGAATGGTTTGAAAATTTCATTCTAATAAAAAACACTCGAACTTCAAAAGCCTGCCTCCCTAACATCTTGAGTGAATGTTTTCTAAGTAAGTAGTAGTCTTTCTAATCTTTTCAGTTGGAATTGGATTGGATCATACGTTAGAGTATGTTTTATTGCCCTCTCGTTAACATGTTAATGTTCTTTTAAGAATTGTATATGTTTAGTATTAACTTGTCTGAATTCATCCGTAAAAAGTAATTTTTGTACAAGTCATTTCATGTAAAATAAAGGGCAACATTCTCCTTAACTTGTTCCTGAAGAGAGACTACTCTGTGAAGGACCTTTTCACTTGCTAGAAGTAATGGCATGTTTTTCATT